>WBMZ01006223.1:0-59095 GCA_013400975.1 Atrichornis clamosus | reverse complement strand
GGGAGTCAACAGCTCCTCCCAGTATTAGATCATCTGGAAACTTGTTCAGTACCCCTTTCAGTCCTGTGCCCAAGTCCTTTATGAAGACAGTGAAGAGCACAAGGCCGAGGATGGAGCCCTGTGGAACCCCACTTGTGATGTCTGATGTCACCCCATTCACTACAACCCTTTGAGCCTGACCCCTGAGCCATTTGCTCACCCAGCACATGATGTGTTTATCCAGCTGTGTGCTGGAGATTTTAAGGACACTGAGAGAGACTGTATGAAATTATTTACTGAAATCCAGAAAGATTTCATTAACTGGATTGCCTCGGTCAACTAGGCAGGTTAACTTGTCATAAAAGGAAATGAGGCAGGACTTTCCTCTCATGAAGCCGTACTGGCTGTGACAGATGACTGTGTTGTCTTTCAGGTGTTTTTCAGTACTTTCCAGAATAATCTTCTCCATAACTTTATGAGGCGCTGAAGTGAGACTAACAGGCCTGTAGTTTCTGGGGTCCTCCTTACTGCCCATCTTGAAAAATCAGGACAACGTTCAAAAGCTCCCAGTCAGCTGGGACCTCACTGATGATGAGTAAATACTTCACAAGCAACTCTTTTCCAAAATCTCCATATTATCATTACAAAAAGAGTAAAGTAATTTTCACTATGTTTTCATAAGTCTAATTTTTAAGACATTGTTTAAGGATTCTTTTTCAAAACATGTAATTTTAATCTCTACTGACTACAATCATTTTACAGGTTCTAGTTATCTTCTGGTCTTATTATTACCAGAAACTTGTAGGGCAATGTGCTATTTTCTAAAGGAACCCTACCAACACTAAGCATACAAATCAATTATTTGACCAACAAACTACTGACATACCTCAGAACTCACTGACAATTGTTTCTAATGGGCCATCTTTAAGCACACAATGTAATGAATCCACAAACCAGAGAAAGCAAACTTCCACGACGACACTAGCAGCTCATGAGCCATTTCATACGGATTGTTCATCTCAAGAATCACTTAAAATAACGAACTGCAGTTAGCTTTTACTTTTCTGTAAAATGCTGTACTTGAGTAGCCTACATGAAGGAGCGACTGGCTGTATAACACAGCAATACTAAAATAGAGAGCCATTCCCATTGAACTACATTGAGATAGCAATTTGGGAAGACAAAAGTTTCCTTCAGTAAATCAATCAATCAGTCAGTCACCATTGGCTTTGATTTTTGTTTCATCACCTTGTTCTCTAATGCAGATAGGTAACTTGGGACATTTCCTTATCATCTAATTAGTAGTCTGGATGCAGTGAATTGAACATAGAATCCACTTAAGTTTATCAGCTGTCTATACTCCACAGAAACCAAAAAAACCAAACGTGTAAGTTATCCATAAAAATTCAACCCCAAAAAGCAACACCAACCCAAAAAGCAGAGAAGCACGTCCTTTCAGCACTTTAGGAAGTTTACCTTTACTACATGAAGAACAATGTGATTAAGTGTTTGCTTGAAATATTGATTCATGATCATGATTTTATTTACGGTATGACTGACTTCATCATCAAGAGCCAAGTTCCCTAAAGCACTTCTTAAACATGGAGGTCTATAAAAATTGGCATTACTATTACAATCAGAAGTATTTGAGGAAACAAGAGGAATGCTGTCTTCAGGACTCTGAGAATCACAACCCACATTCTGCATCAGCAAGGATTTCAAGCCCTGTGTTTCCCTGCATTTCAAAACATCTCCCTGCATTTCAAAACATTTTTAAAAATTGAGAAACTAAGTACTTTAGATTTGAAAAAGATGTGCATGATTGTGTGTACAACCCTAACCTATCACTCTCGTATAAAGGTAAACTAATGCCCTTGCATAATGGCACTGTAATAAACTATATGCACTTCACGATGACAAGCCACATCCAATATTCATACAAATCTTTTGCCCATATATTCATTTTTGCAGTAGTAGTAGTTGCTGTTTAACGTCTTGCACAAGTGCAGATTTTCAAAAATTGCCCATTACAGAAAAATGTTATTTGAATGACACAGCAAGAGGAAACAGGACAAAACACAAGATTGCAAAGACTACCTCACTGCACCCATTAGTCTCTTAGAAATAAGATTTTGAAATATTATTCTGCAACAGTTCTAGAAATCAAAGCAGCTTGCTGCATGTGAAACTTAAGATCTTGAGAACTGTCCAAATACATTTTGCCTTACTTTCTTCAAAGGAATCTTCTGTGCAAAGAATGCCCATGCAAACCTAGACAAGAACTGGAGTCTGTTTCCACAATAGATACAAACATTATAAAACATTAAAATCTATCAGGTAAGTTAACAAGAAATTGTAATTAAATCAGTCCTTTAAGAATATGCATATTATTTACATATATAAAGCAACAGCCAGAAGTCAATTTTGTATTAAAAATACTCAGCAGCCACTGAGAAGTTATGCACAAAATAAATTTGATGTACTAAATGCCTTAGGAGTATACAGTCTGATACCAGTAGAAGTATGTCTATGCAGTTTAATATTATCTTTTTCTGTTTATATGCAAACACAGACAAGTATTTTGCAATGGTAATATGTGAATTCCAAAACAAGCAACACAATGAACCCATGTTAGACAAAGATACACAGTCGCTGCAAAATGAGGGGGGAAAAATTACATAGATAGATTAAGAAAATAAGTTTACCACGTCAAGCATAAAACAGGCAGATTTAGTTAACAAGAATACTAACATTCAATAGGCACAAATCCTTCAGTGCGAAGGTCAAACACAGTCTTGCTATACAAAAATGCCACATACCATAATAGCATGCAGTAATCTAGGACAAATAAACCTATTCCTGATACCATAAAGCTGATTCTCAGTACACAAATCGAGGAATAATTAAGGAAATTATTAAAATACCTGTGTAATTTAAAAAGCAAATATAGTGCACAATACCTTTTGTTTAGAAAAACAAAACTGTAAAATTGTCCAAGTATGAAAATAAATGATCTCTGCTGAAACTCAATTGTAATTCAGGTTTATCCACCACTTAGGCACCTTCTGCAGTGTTCAGCCTGCAGGTCTGTACTAATTCAAGGCTCACACCAGGATTCAGGATTGCAAACTGAAGAAAGATCCCTACTGAACAGTAAGTATTGCCCCTTCATGACCAGTAACACCACAGTCAAATGCCAATGATAAAGTAATTATATATGAAAACCGAGCCACCTAACAAGATCCAGAGTTGTTTACTAAGGTAACAATCCCACAGTAAGATCTGTGATAAATATATAATGCTGATGCCCTTTGGCTTCAGTGACTTGTTCAAACTTTTATCCACATGAACACTATGCCAAAACTGAGCTCCAAGTACTACACATTGCCCCCTACTACTTGTATATACTTTCCAATGGTATCCATAGGACATATATTTACTTGGATGTCCAGTTCATGCTCTAAAATTATTACAAATGCTAAGAAGTTTTATGCAGGTAAGGGCAGCCAGGGGAAAGAGAAAACAGACCAAAAGCAAATAGAAGCTAGACAGGAATAAGAAAAGATTTAGATGGAAAAGCAAAGCTATTCAATGAAATTTTAAAAGACCCACATGTATTAGAAACCTCTACTGACATAATTAAGGCCTCTAGAGTATTTGGAAGATGAGAAAGCAAAACCACCTAAAAATATAACAGGCATGACAGTGCCAAACTTTGCACTTATATTTTATGTTGAAAAATAAGTATTTCTCTCCTAGAAAAATACACACAATTTGAGGAAAACTGAACTTTAATTATAAACTCTCAACTAGGACCCTTTGCCTCCGTAGGAAAAACAGACTTGGATTTTTAAACAGGGGGAACTTAATGTTTGGACTAACTGCAGAGAAATGGATCACTGAAAAGCACTTCATATTCTTGACACAGCAGAATTTGCTGTTATGAGTAATTAAGAAAACAACCAGTATTACAAGCAGTATCAACCAGACTTCTATAGAAAGTCTTCTGAGGAAATCAATTATGCTCCTGCTAATGAATTTATCAGATTGTAGTATGTACACTGGATTGTATTATTTAATCCTTTAAGGCACTCAAAATAGGTTAGGATACAGATGGCCAAACTAACATGTCAACTGGAACACAAACACTACAGCACTGTCATTATATAAAACTTTTATTAATTAGGGTAAGAAACATTCATTTCATTCACAAGGTCAAAGCTCACACTGCTCTTAGTCCTAAATGACAATTGCATCATCTAGACAAACAAGCAAAATATACAGACCATTAAGTTTGTACCTGAGAGAACTGGGACACGTTTTATTTTTATTTCGAAACAAAATCGTAGTGCAACCTGAAGTCAGGAACAATCCTGAAGTTTTTGTCTTCTTTTTGACGTAACATGCTCAACAAAAATTAGATTAAAACTAGATGAATGTCATATCTACTGTTTCATACTAGCTGCCAAGTTTAGCATGAGTAAGTGTACAGCGGTATATGAACAAACATTTTTCTAGTTGCAGCAGTATCTTTATTGAACTTTTCGCTGCTCAGAAACTAAAATACTGACAAATGACATTGGAAATATATTACAAGTCATAATATGTACTAAAAGGAAAGTTAAAACATACATGCAGTTACTAATTTGACTAACAGGGCACCAGAATAAGTCCAGAATGTTCTGATTTGGATCTTTCAGCTGAAGATTCAAAGTAACAGCAACAGGTGCAAACAGTAGAAGAGAATTCATTTCCATTTCTAAAGGAAGTTTTCTTCAAAACAGACAAGAGGCAGACACAAATAGCACTTAGGCTTTGCCTGAATTTTTTTTTCCATTGAGCAAAGACTCTCATGCTACAGTTGAAAGATTCTCTGAAAGACTTGAGAATAAACTATAGAATCCTAGGGAAACTTCTTATGAAATACATGCAGCATGTACATACCTATAAAACTGCTGGTTTAAAATTCGGAATATCATGTTTTTAATTGGAGGCAAGGGGGCATAACAACAATTTAATTGCTTGCTCCCCTAAAAATTTGGTCCTATCAAAAACTATACATGTACTACCACAACCAGAACTGTCAAAACCTGAGGTCCTTGAGGCTTTTAAAAACTAAAGGCATTTCTGTTGTAATAGTGTGATTAGTATAAAGATAGAAACAGATTAATGACGTTGACTGGAAACATCAGTTACAAGACTGGCAATTTAATAACATACCTTTACTAGAAAATCTAACCTTAACAACATTTAATAAAACAGTTGTAATATAAACTGAGGTTCCTGCTCCCCACACTATACACCATATAGCAAAAGTAAATTACTTTACAAAATAATAATTCACTGTTCTTCCCAAAGAACTGTATCTTCAACACCTAGAGCGATATTTCAAGAAAACTATGGTGTTTACAGAATTTTGCACATGCAGTATCTATATACTAAACTTCAAGACTTTCCAAAAGTTAAAAATGTTAAACTGTCAGTGAAAATTATGCAAAAATTAAGATATTCAGTGCAACAGTTTAAAAGTTCACATACAAATTTGGTACCTATCAGCAAGAACTGTAATACATCAATATAAAAATTTTTTTTAAAAAATCAGGTCTGCACCACAAATAGGTCCTATATAATTTTGTTTTAATATAATGCAATATCAACATTGATGCTTTGTTTTTCCTCATTACTGTCTTGTAAAAGCTTTTTTTTGGTGAGCTTTCACAATATCATCAGGAGATGCTGACTTGAAGTCAAATGGTGTTATGGCTATTGTAGGACCAGTTTCCTTGGGTTTTACATCTTGTACTTGTCTACTGTATAGGAAAGTTTTATGTATCCCAACTGTGCGCCGCTTATATCCTTTGGGAGGATAACGGAGGCACAAAGTTAAAGCAAAAGATGAAGGTCTTGCACGCAGCGCCTTCATCCACGAAAGGGACAAATCCTGCCTCTTAAGACCATGCCCTTTTTTGGGTTTTCTGTTTATTTTGGCAAAACCAGGACATTTCCCTTGCTTTTCTTTTACAAGTTTCGTTTCAGGACTTAAGACATTTGACCGTCCTACCACATTTTTTTCTGTAGATACATCTGCATTTTTTACAAGGACACTTAAATCAATTTTAGTTCCTTGGGAGGGCCTCAATTCAATTACATTACACATGGGCAAATCGGTCCTTTGTTGAGTTTCATCTATTTCAATAGTCTCTGCTATTAAATCCGAGAGTGATAAATTCTCAATCTCCTTTACTGGAGAAACTTTAGAGAGGGCTAGAGAAGACAAGGATTCTGTTAGCTCTGGCATCCCACTTGAAGTTTGGTGTTGACTTACTAGTTGTGAAAATGATGGGGTTCCCAATTTCCTATCAGTGAGACTTGCTGTTGACTGGTTATAAAGATCAGCCAAAGAGTAACAGTGGCTAGCACTGCTTTCCTGGTGCTCCTGAAGCAAGTCAGCCAAGGATGTACTTCCAGATCTCAACACTGGCAAAGCAGCCATGTCTGAAGAGGGGCTTTCTTGTTTTCTACTTTGCACAAGTGACGAAAAATTTCCAAGAAGTTCACTCTTATTATTTATGGTATGACTGACTTCATCATCAAGAGCCAAGTTCCCTAAAGCACTTCTTAAACATGGAGGTCTATAAAAATTGGCATTACTATTACAATCAGAAGTATTTGAGGAAACAAGAGGAATGCTGTCTTCAGGACTCTGAGAATCACAACCCACATTCTGCATCAGCAAGGATTTCAAGTCCTGTGTTTCCCTGCATTTCAATGGGTCACTTCCTATGCTAAAGTAAACATCTTCACTGTCAGGAACCAACCTTACTGCATTAGCACATCCTAGTAGCTGCTTCTCTGCCTGTTTATTGACAGGTTCACAAAATGATCCTTTACACAAATCATCACTGAACGCAGAAGACAGGACAAGTGAAGAGGATTTCAATCCTTTCCTTTCACATGAAGACATACTGGATTTTTCAGAATGAAGGAGTATTTTGTCATTTGTAGGTAGAGAATAAAGAGCTGAACCACTTTTGGCTGTCAAGTTGCCAAACTCAGCTTTGTTGGTGTTGTCAGCCAAGTTTTCTACTGCACAAGAGAAATTCTCTGTATCAATACACATTTCTGGACAACAATGTAAGTCTCCTTACCTTACAATAGCCAATAATTTTCAGATGGAAGTGCAGTCACAACGAAATATCCCATTTTTTTAAAGTTGACAGCAGCAACAAAACAAAAAAAAAATCAAGAAACATGAAAAGGCATTTAATTACTAAGTGTTATCGGAAAGTAAGGAGTGTTCTACAATTAAATTACAGATATCTACTGAAATACCTAAAAATGCCAGTAAAGACTACAAATAATTGAGCACAAATCAAAGTAAGGAAGTTACTGTATAAGCACTACCAAAAAAGGGTGGTATTGGGGATAGGAGATGTCAGTTCACCAAACAAATAACAGAAGCACTAACAATTTAAAGATGCTTTCCAAATTTAAGGACATGCATTAATTCAGTTAAGTCACGTATTATAAATCAGAAATCTATCATGAACTGCAGATGGTTGCAGCTTGAACTAAAACTTACACTGTGTTATTTTGACTTCTAGCTCAAGAAAAGCTGTTTCCTTTAAATGTTTTAGAACACTCATATAGTAAGTCAGTCTTCTTTCATTTTCCAAGAAATGACTACTGCAATAACAAGCATCTTCATGGTTTGTAAAGCCAAAATTAAACTGTAGATAAAGAAGAATCACCTTGAATGTAAACAATTAAATATAAGTATACCTTTTGTAGTCTTTGCTAAAATCACAGCATCCTTATTCTTGGTCTTCACATTTTGCTTACTGCCTTGTGAAAGCACAAGATCCAAAGCTTTCTGTACATCAAATTTACTCTCCAGTACTGCTTGCACCATTGCTTGTTCTGGTACGGACTCTGCCAAAACTTCTCTCATTTGATCAAGGCATGAATTAAGACGGGCTGAAAGAAACATATTATTGTTATAAGCTGCCCAAAAATATGTCTTAAATGGCCTAACCACTACACCACACCTCTGATTAGCAAACAGAAGGGAAAAATATTAGAGTTAAAAGGTTTAGAAATTAATTTAAATCTCACTTACTGCCCTGATAAACTTTGTTCCCATACCCTGCAGAATATTTGACCTATTTCAGATATTGCCATAAAGCACATATCACCGACTACTATTTAGTAATCTACAGAGTCTCAGTATTGAAATATTTTCATGTTGTAAAATAATGATCTTCACAAGAAATACAAATAATCACCTTAAAATTATCCAAAGTTAGTAAGTCAACGTGGAATCCCATCGAACAACACATTTTAAGCACTTATAGATGCTACAATTAACATCCAAAGTAAAACAGCATTTTCAGGATCCTCAGGCAATAACAACTGAAAACCCTGGATCAACATGCCAGGTTTCAAACTACCTGCAATCTTTACCTTTTCTAAAACTGCAACATATTTTTGGCTGATAAAATCAATTTTCTTTGGAGCATATTTCTGCAACTATTATAAGCCATTACTAAGATACTTGCCACACAACAAGAGACTGAAAATTCAACAGGCTGCCACTCACTGGAAGCCATACAAACACAAAAGAGCAGAAGAAAATCTTCCTGAATATTCCGGTTTCTACCAGTTCAGATTTAAGGAAACAGGAACTGAAGAACAGGAAAACAACTACATATTTTTATGTGAACACTTCCTGAAAGATGTTTAAAGAAGATCGTTTAAGGGAATTCAACACTACAGAATTCCAACCTCCATGAGGTTACTTAAATTAGCACCTTCTACCTGTAATTCAAATAGCAAGTCAATCTTCCCCAGACATTTGCCCTGCAAAACAAGTATGGGCAGAGCCCTGCACAATGTGCTGGCTGTCATTTTATGATCTAACACTCAACAAGAACAACCTTGTGAAACTCGGTGCAGCTACACTGGCTGCATTGATGATTTTGTATTAATGGCCAACATTGCATACTGTATCAAACAAAATAAACAGGTCTTATGAGACCATGGTTTTCATAGTAGAAATGGATATTTTGAGGTTTCTTTTCCCTCTTTTTCTAGTCCAAAATGTTACTTTCCTTCTTGTTCCAATACCAGTTCTTAACTGATTTGAGTCTGTCAAAAGCATTCTGAAAAGTCAGAGGACCATATTGTCCATATCACCTGTACCATTATACTGACTCATTCTTTCAAATTGCCCTCTACAACATTACTTCCTGATGCAAAATCATCATATTTAACAATATCTGTAAGCATTAGCTTAACTTCTACCGACTTACTTGACATGGAATCAAAACTGTTTCTGTTCTATTGTTATGAATTTTCTACAACTTTTCTGGAGTATCAAATTTCAACACACTTTAGTCTGAGTTTATCAACATGTTAAAAATAACCCTGATTGTTTCCAAAACATTAAAAACTGCATTAACTATTAATACTTAGGAAAGTGACTTGTTAATCTTTTTCACGAAATAAGTAATTAAGCCATCAGGCAGCAAGTTTAAGAAACAAAAGCAAGTATTTTTCCCCAGCAACTCCACTCAGAACTCAGCTTGTAACATGGAATTCACACTTGCAAGACTGAATGGAAATAAAAGTCTTATGCATCCAAAACAGGGTAAGAAAAGGTTGTACAGAATACTGGCTACACTTGCAAGAAAATGCAAGACTTTGAAAACTTCTAGTTGCTATAATATACTGCTAGTTGGTATAATTTGGAATGCAAAACAAACAAAAAATCATTCTACAAATACTCAGTTTATAATATTCAAGAGTCAAGATTTGAGTTGTTGGTACAGCTGTTCTAATGTCTGCACTTCATATGAAATTTCATTATTTCTAGTAAGAAACTAAGAACACATTTCAATGTATGCAACCAAGTTACAAATAATATCCAAAAGGTAGTTACGAACTTGAAGAATCACCACTGAAGCTATATCCCTGAAAGGACTTGTTTTACAACAAGATTACAAAACTATGAGCAGTGTCAGTCAAGTAAGAAATATTAATTTAAGACTATTCTAATAAATCCTTAATTCTTAGAACAGATTATTCTGATAGTTATTTATTTTCTATAATTACCTCTATCAACTTCAGTCAACTGATGACTAGTTGTAAAATAATCAGCAGCATCATCGGTACCTTCATAGCCATATTCTTCTTCCAATGGCTCAGCAAATGTGGCTGGTTTGTCTCGTCTGGAGTAAATAAATTGAGCTGCTGCATTACGTAAAAAACAAAGTATTAAAAAAAAAGTCAACTCCTTTTTCCTCCTTTAAAAACAAAGCATATCTAAGGGTAAAATAAGTTAGGATGCTGAACTGTTGCAGTGGTTTCAAGGGGGTAGTGGGACACAGTTACTATACAGTATAATTACTACTAGCTGAGGATGGCACAGAGCATACAACAGCTCATGCTAGAATGTAAGTAAGTCATCATTACAGTGAAACTACAGGCTGGACAATATCCTTGTATCCATGGAATGCAGTAATTCTGCAAAGTTCAGCATTAGAGAAAAGATTATACTCCATGCTTGAAAACCACTATTTCCTATACAAATTACAATCTGTGGCCTAATATCTTCAGAACCTTACTCCAAAATTTTTTTTAACCTCAGATTCAAGTTCAAAAAGTTAGCATGAAATTAACATTGCTTTTGCCTTATGTCACTGTCAAATTACTGATAAGAATTTATTGGCGTCGAACATATTCTTCCTTTCTTGGAATTCCATCAGAAATACAGTCCATGAGTAAAAAGGCATATTCACAAAAAACTTTAAACAAGTGCGTAGTTACAGTCTGATTTACCAACATACAGATATAGATAAAACTCCTTGCTGAACAAGAGTCATTATACACTCTCAGAAATGTGCAAAGCATAATGTAAACAAATTGCCATATGTTACGTAATATTCTCCCCAGCTCTGAAATGCACAACGAAAGCAGATGTATGTCCAGAAGCAGTACAGCCTTAGCAACCGTTTCCCAAATGCATACATACGACTTCATATTCTACCACCATAACTGAAGCAACTATTAAGATTCTTATACAATCTAGATCAGATTATTTTATAAATGAAGTTTACACACAAAGAGTTCTTAGGAAAATTACTGAGCACAGGTAGGAATCAGTTTTGCAATTTATCCATCTACACTTGAGCAAAAAGTACATGTTGCACAGTTGCATCTCTAAAATCCAGAGCAAGAGAGAGGAACAGAGTTTTAAAGACCTAATTATCTCAAGTTCCTGTGGCCAGAGGTATCACAGTCACAGGGGATTTAGATCCAGACTAGTTATGTGCAGTAGCACAGCTTCATGTCAACACTAGCTGTACTATTTCCAGGGCCTACTGAGCTCTAGAAACACTACCACCAAACCTGGGGAAACCCTAAACGGATAATCTTGCCAGAGACTTGACCGGAGAACACAGCCTAATGGTTCCACAGCGGGGTTGAATTCAGCTGGACTGAGCCACTCCACTTATGTCTTACCTGAGCACACAGCCATCACTATTTTTAAACCTACATTGCAACATTACAAATGCTGGAAGGCTGATTAGCTCCACGTGATCTTGCGTGAGAAGACCAGCACTGCAACCCACAAAAAGACTCCCTACCCGACATTTACTCAAAGTTGTGTAAAATACATCAACTACCAAGTGCAGAATAACAACTGTTAAGCCCAGGTAGATCCTACTAACCATTTGAAAAGATACCAAATGTTTCAAGATTATCAACACATTCCCATAGACCAGATTTCTACATTACCAAGTACATTCTGATCATCTAAGATAATATACTTGTAGGACTCAAGATGCAGTCAGTTGTCTAATGTGACTTCCAAAAGTACAATGCCTAACAATATGTAACTGACTGTAGCAGGATTATGGCCACTAGGCATTTTTCAAAAGCGTCACTAGTTTTTTATTAGTAATTGCTTTAATTTAGAAATAGGTATCGGAGCAGGTATGAATGAGCAACACTTCAGTGTAATTATTTGAACTAACCTGTTGAAGGAGAAATGCAATAATCATCTTCCACCGATTGGCCATACACATCATCATCTTCAAAATCTATGAAGCAAAAACAGCAAGATTAATCTGTACATTTCTAAATAATATTATAACTCCAAGCATAGGTTGCACAAGGTTTTATGAAATTACGCATTTCCTGTATTCCAGAAGTGTAGTTCAGTTTTGTTTATTTACCTAGGTACAAACTTCTAAGTTACAATAATAGAATTTTATTGCAATCATAGAATTTAACATTTAATACTCTATTCATTAGAAGAGCAGAAAATTTTCAAGAGCTACCATGCTTCACACCTCCTCCTCCAGCATCTCCTTTGGAAGGCTGCCCTCACAGACCAAATCCAAACTTTCTACAGTTCCAAAAATCTTTACCCTTGGCACTTCTCTCATGATATTTCTGCTTGACCTCTCAGTCTTAACCACAGATAGTCCAATTACAATTTCTACTCCAACAACTCCGGAACAGCACTTCTATTCCATTCCAGTGCACTACTCACCTTTCATCTCTGTTTTATCCTCACACTTGTTCACCTTTCAAATTAAGTTCAGCAAGGCAAAAAAACCCAATTCACAATTCCCTCTGAAAATGCAAAATTGTTTCAGGCAAAAAGCAAGTATCTTATACAGTTACTTAAAGATAACAATATTCTCTCCTCATTAAAAAAGGCACCAAGAAATAACAAGAGAAAGTAAATTATGCTCCCTTCCCCCCCAAAAAATAATCTTAGTATTATGTAAATCTTTAAAAAAATTGTTATTTTTGTTAAGCAATAATGAAATACATGAAAAAAATTAATAAACTATTATTAAAGTCACTACTGCACTTGGCAGCTTCACAAGTAACATGTATTGTTGTTTTAAAAGGCTTATAGACCACAACATGCACTGACCATAAAAGTAATTATTGAGTAGAAGCTACTGAAGCTGTATTCCAGCTGTATTGCCAACACACTCACAGATGGAATATCACAATCAGTTATCATCACAGTATCTCAAAAAGGAGAGGAAAACAAATGAAACATGGTCAAATAAAGGCCAGAAAATCTAAGGCCTCAGAAGTCTTCCTATGAAAGGAAACCAAAAAATACTGTAAATATTTACTTTAAAAATGCAACACATAACTGGGTCAGACAAAGCACTACAGAATCATAAGTAGCATAAAAAGAACATATGGCATTAAGAAAAAAAGAAGACACAAAGTCTACTTCATCTGGGCCATAAATGATTCATTGTGGCTACAGAAACAGTATATGGTACAAGGATGGAGACCTGACATGGTAACCCCACAGTCACGTTTCCAATAGTAATAGCAACTTAATGGCTACAGCAAATTACTGTGTCTCAGGAAACTCATTAAAAGAGACTGTAATGAGTGTATGAACAGTGAAATGAATCCTATGGATTGGGCACTCAACTTCACAGATGCCACAGACTCAGGTGAAACCAACACTTCAAACAATCTGTGAAAAATGGTATCCAGAAGATGAAAAATCAAGCAGTAAAATACCCAATCCAGTCTAAGATTGTGCCTATGTTAGGTAAATTTACACTAGCAAAACCTGCAAGGAGGGACAGAGACACCACAGCTCACGTGAAATGATGACTTCCACAGAAAGTCCAAGATCACGGGGCAAAACCCAATTTGTGCTATTGTCATACCTATACACCGTGCATCTGTTCACTCAACAGCAGAAGACCAGAGGCAGGCAAAAGTATCTCCTGCATTTTTTTAATAACCTGACAAAGTGAGGCAACAAAAGCACTGCTCTCTTACCGAAGGGTTCTTTAAAATACCAGCATCAACTGAAGTGTGTCCATTTCTCCACAGACCAAGCCAACAAAAATTAAAACTTTGAGAAAAAAAATAAAGACTCTGATTTACCATTTGCCTAAGTTAATTGGGCCAGGGCACAAAGAAAGCTGCGGTACTGCAGGTACAAGCCAAGTTTTTATGGAACCTTTTCATTCCATGCAAGCTTAAGTAAAATAGGACTAGTGTCTTTAAAAGAGATCATTCCTTAAATGCGTAACTCCATTTCTAAGAATTACATTTCTTCTGCAAGTAACAGCTGTTGACTCCTATCTATTAACATCAGCAACAGTTTGATAGAGCTTGTCCGTGAACACAAACTTTTAAGTTTTACAAGACTAAAGATGGGTGGGTTCAACTCTACTAAGGTTTGTTTTCAAGTCACTGCCGCTCCTGAAAACCAGAGTCAACTTGGACAGCTCAAGGCAATGCAGGCAGAACCCAGCTGTGCTTTCGACCGCATACCAAGGCCGCACTGTCCCCGTGTGGAACTTCCCGGGAGGCCCCGGTAGCAGGAGCAAGTCCTGGGTGGCAGGGCGGCCACGTGTGCCTGACCCTCCACTCGGGCGGGAAACGGGCCGGGAACAGGGCGGGGAGAGACCTCACCCGGAGCCCCGTCCAACCCCCGCCGAGGGGAGGTGAGGGGGCGGCTTCTTCCCTCCCACCGCCCCTGACAGCCCCCACGGCCCTCCCCTACAGCAGTGCAGGCCCCGCCACGTCCTCCTGGCCACAGTCACAGCCACGGCGACGAGAGGCCTGGCCGATAGAAGGGGCGCAGGCCGGGGAGAGCGCGGAGGGACTGGCAGCTGGGGCCGGTCCCGCAGCTCTGCCACCAGCGCCTGCTTGCTGTAACCGCTACCTTCGTCGTAGTTATATCCTCGGACGTTCCTGTGCCGGGACATGACGACGGCGGTTGCGGCCTCGCTCGCTCGCCCGCCCACGGTGGCCCTGGCGCGGCGGGCCTAGGTCGCCATGTTGAAGTCCGGCGGGGCCTGGCGAAATCCCCCCCGCGCGCATGCGCGCAGAGCGAGCCCTCTGGCCGCGTGCGTCGCTGCGCATGCGCCTGGCGACTCCCGCCTCGCTCGGGCGTTCCCTCGGGCCGGCGGGGCGCGCGGGGCCGGGGGCGGCTCCCTGAGGCGCTCGCGCTCCGCCCTCGCGCCGTGCCGGGCTGAGCCGGCCCGGGGGGAATGATGGTGAGGCGATGGTGGTGGGGGGGCATCCCCCGATGACTCCACGCTCGAGTAGCACCTGAATGTGGCATTTGGTGCTGAGGTCTAGTTTTCAAACCCAGAGATTGGACTTCATGATCTTGCAGGTCTTTTCCAAGCTGAGTAAATGATGCTGTGATTCTAGAGGGTCGTCTGAGTCTGGAGGGTACACGTGAGGTGTGTGAGCTAAAGGCAAATGCCATTTGGCTAGTGGCACTGCAGTGGCACACAAAGACACTAGTCCTGAGCTCAGTAAGAGGTTGCCAAGCTAGTCTATCATTCCACTTGTGTTGCTTTCCCTTCCCTCAACAGAGCTGACAGGCACAGCTGCACAAAGCCAGACACTCTGTTTTGCTTGGTAAAGATACGGTGTATTGTACAGACAAAGCCACTTGTTGGTCAGCATTGTGCTATATTGTTCTCTCTCCTGCACTTTCTGAAAATTTGTGTACTTCGCTGTGGCCGTTCTCTGGCAAGTCACCTTATTGCCATTTCTTCCCAGCCATGTTTTTCCCTAAACTGCCCTGCTTTCCAGTTCATGCTTCCAGTCACCATTACCTGGAATTTACCAGCCCAGATCTCCGCTCATAACCAGCACACCCACTTACACGTGAAGCTGCCTTGCGAAAGGTCTCTGGGTGCAGCCTCCGGTGGGGCCGTGCTCAGCCCCACGCTGAGCCCCGGGTTAGCTCCTGTGCCCCCTGCCTCCCCTGGCAGGGAAGCACCCCTGGCAATCGCAATGCCACAGCTGATACCAAGTACCAGCATCCCGCATCCAGCCCCCCACCCACCACCGTCCTGCCACAAGGCAGCCCACAGTCAGATGCACCTCACCGCCACGTTGTTACTCAAACTCAGGGCCTTGCTAAAATCGATCTCCTTCTGACAATCACAGAATCAACAAGGCTGGAAGAGACATTTAAGATCATCCAGTCCAACTGTTAACCACCACTGCCACTGTAACCCCTAAATGCCTAAAGCATCACCCAGTACCAGATCCGGAAGCCTCTTAAACAGCTCCAGGGATGGTGACTCCACCACCTCCCCGGGCAACCTATGCCAGTGCCAGACCACCCAAATAGTGAAAAATCCTTTTTCTAATATCTAATCTGAATCTCCCCTCTCTCAGCTTAAGGCCATTCCCTCTGGTCCTCACATTGCAGACATGGCAGGAGAGAGGGGCCCCCACCTCACTACAACCTCCTTTCAGGGAGTTGTAGAGAGTGACGAGGTCTCCCCTGACCCTCCTCTTCTCCAGACTAAGCAAACCCAGCTCCCTCAGCCACTCCTCACAAAACACGTTATCTAGTCCTTTCACAAGCCTTATTGTCCTTGGCTGGACA
This sequence comes from Atrichornis clamosus, assembly GCA_013400975.1. Classification (NCBI taxonomy): domain Eukaryota; kingdom Metazoa; phylum Chordata; class Aves; order Passeriformes; family Menuridae; genus Atrichornis; species Atrichornis clamosus. Next base: position 42,693 of record WBMZ01006223.1, on the reverse strand, counting down.
TTCTCCAGTATCTCCATGTCCATTTTTAAAGTGAGGGGCCCAAAACTGAGCACTGCTCTAGGTGCAGCCTCACCAGTGCTGAGAACGGGAATGATTGCTGCTCTAGTTGGCTTCCCTCATCTCCAAACAACTGAACCAAGAAATGATGACCTAGAATCCAAAATAAACTAATATACATGAACGAGCAGCATTGCAAGATGCTCCAAGCTATCTGCTAAAAGCAAGAAGTTGAAAAATGGTTTCTAATAACAAGGATGATTTTAAGATTACTCAGTAGTCCCTGGTCTTTCCAAACAAACTAGTAACATGGAGTCTATCAGTGGTAGCTGTCTATGTGGTAACTGAAGTGAATCATAAGGAAAAACTAGACACGAGATGCCCATTTTCTATCAATGACAGGTTTGATTCAAGCCAGAAATGGGAAGTGTTCATGTGCACACAAGAAAGTATTTTAAAGCTTATTCAAAAACAGTTGCATCATTGATGACAAGGGAGCATTCTGGATTGGCCTAAAATCACTAAGGGTATGCTCATTTAAACACACTCGAAACAATGTGTCTGTGATTTGTGCACCACCACAGGAACAGGGTTTGAAAGGCTTTGAAATTATCTACAAGACCTTTTTCAACTCTGGATCTGAAACAGCTCAAATTGCCCTGGCTTGATGGTCACAAGTAGCCATTACAGTCTAGTGACTGACTAGTGGCCAGATTGAATGAGCTGCTGTAGGTAAATCCAAGCTGTAATAAATAGCATTGCTGTTGGCAGTGTTAACAAGCAAAATGTCAAAGCATTAGGCTCTATAGTGCCTTGATCTGACTTCACTGGCACATTACTGTGGCACCATCTAATGCCAAGTTTCAGCCTGCAGGAGCAGTTGCAGTGCCGAGGGACCAGATAATAAAGGAATGTCTCTACAGCTACTCCTCTTGCTAGGTCAGAGAGAGAAGGGCAAGAAGACAAGACCTTAAGCTTTGGTGGGAAAGGGAATTGAGATGGACATCCCCGTTCATGAGCTCTGGCTCTGACAGAATCTACTTCTGTATCTGCCAGCCCAGCTTTTCCCCAAATACCTGCATTCACTGACATGCTCAGGAGCAGCTAGGCAGATGATCCCATTAATACTTCTCAAATCAGGTGTCTGAGTCTCTGAGACCTTTAATTATTTACCATCTTTATATCTGGTCTTGACAGTTCCAGAAATCCAGCCTGCTCCAGCCACCTGCATGCCCCAGGTGTCCTCTAATACCCCACCACATAGCCACACATCCCTACGAACACACATGCCCTGCTTTTGTAACTGCCACCTAACTATTGTCTCATCCTGGCCCACATGCCAGAACTGTCACTATCTATGACACTCCACATCCTTCCTGGACACCGTCAGAGGCAGGGAGTGTTAACCATGAGCCAAAGTTTGTGTTCATATACAAATTGTATGCAAAGGTGCAGATTGTTTCCTTATGTTATTTGCATATTTCTAATTAATTTCTACAGAGCAGCACATGCAGCTGCACAGACTTAGGTTCTATATAATAACGTTTATATGGTATTAAGATTAAAACAGAATTGGAAACAAAGATTTCTAATTAATACTGGTGTCCTGTTGACCTTTAGTGTACCAAATGTTCTCTGCAGTAGAGGTTTGACAGTAGTTGTGCCCATCCTTTTCTACCCCAATCTCTTGACATGAGTCAAAGATACAAAAGTGAAGACTTGCTAACATACATCATTACATGTCCAGGGTACACTTCTAAATTCAATACCTAATTACAGCACATGCTTTCTGAGCCTTCAGTGAAGTAATTTAGGACACTGTATCACTGCAACTATAGAGCATCCTACCAGTCTGCCTCCAACAGCTTTACTTTGGAAACAAGACTCTTTCCAGCCTCCAAAATTATTTAGATACAATTTTCCAAATTTTAAGAATGCCGGTAACCTTAATAATGTAAATTTACCTTTTTTTTTTTCAGGTAGTGACAGTTCTCATTTCTCACACCTGGCCATTGTATTGCAAAGATACTTCTTTTATCTTTCTTATTGGTGCTTTTTACATAAATCACCAGCTGCTTATCAAATAATAACTTTTTCACGTTTGAATTTTTTGTGACCTCTCTTGATTTTCAGCAACTGTGACCTCTGCAGATATGATGCTTATTTCATTTGCTTGATAGTCAAATGTAACATAGTTTTCAAGATTTCAAAATTAGTTCAAAACAGAAAAAGAAATAACAGTTGTAAAAGTATAAAGGTGATCTGAGGTGAATGGAAGAGATGATACACTATGTAGTCTTTCCACGGCATTAACAGTGAACTTGAAAGGCTGCTATTTTTCTTTATTTAAAGTGTAGTAGGTTATATCATACGAGACCTAAGGAAAAAACCAAAGGACAACAGTTTCATACAGAAGCACAATTATTTCATATTATGGTAGTATCTTCAAAGAGTTTTAAATACACTGTGATCATTCCTTGCCTTTCCTTAATTCTGAGACCTATGTAAATGCTTTAGGGAAAGGAGTTCAAGAAATAATAAACCTTCGTTCTCAAGCCCTAGCTATACCTCAGTTAGTGCTACTTGTATGTGAATGCAAGGTTCATGAAAGGTATTAATCTGATAGCAAAGCAGTCTATAACTAACAATTATTCCTTCAGCAGCAAATAAAGCACCATCAGAGAACCCTGTCAGTCTGGCTCCAGCAGCTCTGACTGAGGAATGACTAACTAGGTCACTTCTGGTAAACACTATGGGCATTCATTTCCTTCCTGCCCACTGATATTATACATAATTTTAAGGTGTGTGCATTAAGAAGTGAACTAAGATCACTGGTCTCAATCCACGTGGCAGCATTACTGGTAATCCTCTTTTTTTCAGCAATCTCCCAGACACTCCCAGCCTCAGCATTACAAATTTTTTTTGTAACTGTAAGGATCAATTGATAAAATACTTAATAAATTCATTTTAGCTAAATGGAAAGTCCTTCAAATGATGTTATTTCTTCTTAAGGTGAAGTTTCCAAGCTTTTTAGTAGTTTAGTATTCTTAGTTAGAAAATATTCAGTCTATTTCAATATTGTGTCCTTTTAAACCAAAGTCAAGCAAGGCCTGGTCTGGGAAAAAACAGCACAATTCCAGATGTTTTACCACACTACCAGGTGTGGGTGTTAAGTTCTAAACTATAGATATTATCAATGTCACTTTTCCAGCTGGTAAATGATCTGAGTAGCTTAAAAGAACTTCAGCCAGTAAATACATGACTCTTTTTGTCTAAAATGATGCCATGTAGTCAGAAGCTGACTTAGAAAACACAGAGTATTAATAAATGATCTTCTTGCACATATGGTAAATAGCAAGTGTCTCCAATTTTCCACAATATGAATGAACTTATTATTTCTTTGAGAATGGATCAGTGCAGAACAACAAGTTTCATATGAGTATTTATGTTAACTCAAGACCTTACACAATTTCAACAGGATCTAGCTAAATTAGATGGCAACTGATGGCAAACGGTAATGGCAATTTGATTGGAAAAGTGACCTATTTGGATAGTTTAACATAGAATCATAGACTCATTAAGTCTGGAAAAAACCTTTAAGATTATCAAGTCCAATCCAACCATGAACCGAACACTGCCAAGTCTAGAACATTTGTGTTCCTCCCAAGTATGTAAACTTCCTGTTACATTAAGGAATAAAATATTTCAGTGACTTTAGCCATGTCTGTACTTTCTGAAACACTTTGGACTCAATCCCAAATTTCCCTGTCATTCTGCTGTCTCCCTGCTGGCTCTCAGACTGCTTCTCATCTGCAGTGAGCCCAAATACGTCCCAGAAAGGGAAGTTCAGTCTCTGCGAGGAGGGGAACTGCCTTGAACCACACAGCTGGGAAAGAAGGAGTTCAGATTCGAGCATGGTTGCCAAGAGCATGGCAGCTAAAGCCACTCTGAAGCACTCACTGAAAAGCTATTATTAATTGTTTTTACCTCTGAATGCAAATAATAGATCATTACAACAGAGTGGCATTCACTTCTAGTTGGTCTATGAAGTTTATTGTTGATACAGTGATGAGAATCATGAGGGGCGTGGGAAGTTTCTTATATGAAGAAAGATTAAAAGGATTAGGAGTTTCTCTTACAGAGAAGGTGTATAAAATGGAACATGACCAAGGTTTATACTAGGAATGGCTCAGAAATAACCACTGGGTTTTTTTCTCATAGTAAAAGCATTTCTTAATTTCCTTGAGACTTAAGGCGAATTTTAAACTGCTAGAAGTAGACAATTTTCATTCAGCACAGAATTATAAATTACAAAATTTGTGGGCAAAAGAAAAGACCATGGCCAAAAAATTAGCAGGATTCAAACAGTTTAGATCCTTGTGTAGATGACAAAAAAACTTAAACATGAGAACAGTAAATATTTAAAGTCTATATAGAATTCTGCAAGATATGAAAATTTTCATGTTAGCCATTCCATCTACTTTTCTTGTTACAGATGACTGACAGGAGAAATTAAGGGAGCTACAGACGTAAGGAAGAGGCAAAACAGAAGGCTGTCATTATGACTCATTCAAATATGATGCATGTGTCTGCACTAAAGCAAGTTATAATCACATACACACACACACATACATATATATTTGTCATGGATCCTGACTACTACCAGAAACTGTGTCTTCACCAATATGTCTGTGATGAGGTATATTTATTTACTGGACATAGAGATGCAGTCAAGCTTCCAGTAACACCAGTGAGACCTTTTTCTACAGCCTCTGTAGAAAAGAATAAAAGGAACTTAGATTCTGGAAAATATCTTTTAAGAAACATTATACAAGCATCCATAGCTGCAAATCAAAGCAGAGTGAATACAGTTTGAACAGTCCCTCACTTTTGTGGGTAGAGTAATTAATGACACAAATCTGACTGGGACATTCCATTACTAATCTCTTCATATAAACCTTAAATAAAACAAATGCTGACATATGTATGCTTGTGGGAGGCATAATTATATTTTGCTTGTTGGGAAGACAGCTTTTTAAATTCTCAGAATTATCTTAGAATTACTCTTATTCTGTTTTCTGTGTTCTGCACTTTTACATTTTTCGGACCTGCCTTTGGCAAACTCATCTATATATGCTGGACCACTGAGTCAGGGAAGCCCTCTGTACTTGTCTCTCTTGGAAATCCACTATCTCTATGGTTTTCCTGAATCATATTCCTTTTCACATGAGACTTAGAACTGAATCTGAAAAACTGGCATACGTCAGGCTGAAAAGATTTATATGATATTATTAAGTGTGTCAGGGAGCATCATTAGATGAGTAAGAAATGTGGCTTCATTCAGACTGATTCTATACTTCAATCTTTGACTAAAGTCTTTGTTTCCTCCCCCCCCAAAATTTCACTTTCTAGGGATGATTCTTCACGACAATATCAAGTCCCTCTTTATCTCTCAACCAATTCTCATGTCCTGCAGACTGAAGAATCCCAAAGCAGGTATTGCTAATTCATCCTGCAATCACAGGATATAATGCACTTCAGATGCTCTTTTATTTTGCATTTCTTGCTTTGTCATCTGGTTATATTTTGTGTAATCTAGAGTTAAATGTAATCCTGCAGCACAAAGCAGTGACATAGCAGGGAATGGAAACTTGGCCCAATCTTGCACAATAATATCCTTTTAGTTCGGTTTCTTTTCTCTTTATCTGATAACCAGAAACTATTTAACAAGATGCTTATTTACTATCTAGTTTGCTTCTCATGTTTAAAGCATAAAATTCTACCACTTGCTACTAGAACAAATGTCCTATCTTCTATGAGCTAATCTTGTATGGCAGATGCACTGTCTTAAAGTATAAATCTATTAGAAAACCAATCTGATAAAATGTTATGCCTGCAAAATGATGATTCACTTATATCAATGTACTTGTCACTCAGACCTTAAAAAAATACATATAATACCACAGAATTGGGTGGGTGCTTAAAATATGCAAGACCACGATAATAGGAAAACATTAGCCACAAAGTGTAAAGGAGAAACACCAATTAAAAAAAAAAAAGTCCGAAGTACCCAAGTTTGTACACCATATATTATAAAAAGGAACGTGCAAGCTTTTGGTCTTAGGGTACTGCAGCAGCTACCTCATGGGTGATGGCATCATTTCAGTTTAGCTGGAGATATCTTACTCATCTCTTCAGTTTTCATATCAGCACTTGATAAAAACAAACATGGATTAGGCCTTATGAATCAATATTTTAATACTGAAGTGGCTGTTCTAATTAAATATCATGCTACCTCCAAAATATCCCCCTCTGAAAAGGTTAATGTCTCACTTTCTAAGCTATCTCTGAGGATAGGTTAACTACATAAAAGTTTGCTTAATGTGTTTAAAATTATAAATTTTTAATGCAAGCTTGTTGCTGATTGCAGGTGTGGTGAGCTCCCGTCTTTGTGTTGAAGTCCACATGTGTTTTATGTTTGTATCCAGGGAATGAATTCCTGAAAGACACAACAATGTTGCAGTGTAAGCCAAATTCAATTAGCATTAACGTAATTTTTTTTCCCATATCATGCATGGACATAATGGCAAGAAATGGTTCTATCTGTCCCTCTGCTATGGATAAAATATTTTCCCATTATACTTCATATTGAATCAGGTGCACCTTGCGCCAATCATTCCTGCAGACAGCCTCTTTAGAGGTTAACACCTCTGACTTACAGTAACAACTGCATCCTCTTTGAAAGGAGGGGATCCCTGCCGCGATGGAAAAACGTGTAATAGTGAATGTTACAGGCTCTGTGTACATGCAGAGTTTCGCATTAGTCATAGTATGGGCCCAATGATGGTCTCACAGAAATAGAGAGACAACTCTGGTTGCAGCTGTGAAGGGTAGTTAGGGGACAACAGATAACAGTACAGAAGAATCCATGATTCATCCCTTCTCTGCTCATGGCACAGCTTGTTCTATTCAACATAAACTATTCCAGTAGTCTGAAGTATTTAATAGAAATAGTCACAGACTATCAACATTACTTCTGTTGATGGTAGGATATTCAGGACTTACTGAAATGACTTCTATTCAGTGTTTACTAATTGACACTCTGCAGGATTTAGGGTGGGTGAATTAAGTCAGTGTAATCTATTTTGCAAGGCACATAAAAGTGTATTCAGTGAAATTTAATCAAGAATACATTTTAATCCCGTAGCACTAAATTTAATAATAAAATGTCTAGTTTCCATTCACAACCCTTATTCTGGTGAAGCATTAGATAGGTGCATCAGTAATTTGCTGGAATTCATAAATTTGAGGTCATAATTTACAGCTATGATGCAATGCCAGCCCTCTGTATTGGTCACTTAACTCTGTTAAAGGATAGTTTAGAATTATTTGAAATTTTACCAGCAGGATGAGAAGGACATTATTTGTAATAGTGACACAAAATATTCCTACTTCATTTTCATTCAGCTGTGGTCATGAGGAAATCCACATTTCATTCCCAATAAAATCTACAGGAGAATTCTACTAATACTGTCCACCTACAAGATTCTGGTCATCTTTTTATAGAAATTCATTTGGGGCCTGGTTCAAAGATTGTGAAAGTCGATAGAGATAATTGCATTTGCTTTCATGAATCAATTTGACACTAACCAGAACAACAAAACAAGTAAAGAGGATTTTGGTAGAACAAAGTTCAAAATTGTGCATTGAGTTCCAGTGGAGTAAATTGTGTTAGAGAGACACCCTATTACTGCTAGAGAAACCATCAGCTGAGCAACAAAAGATAATAATAGGTATAGCAAATTTCTTATCTATGTTCTCAGGCAGTGAGAAAATGCCAATGGATGTTATCTGTGAAAACATAAGATTGTCTAAAAAAAAAAAGTGAAATATAGCAAAGAGGAGGCAAATAGCCAAGGCCTCCTTTGAGCCTGAGGAGGTGGGAGAGGAGCACTGGAACCAGCTAGTCCTGAGCCATTATTTGACCTAAGGGGAAGGTATCACATGAGTTCTGCTAAGCACCAAGAAACTCAACTGGATTGTAGGGGCCTTAGTCAGGGGAAATACCTTGTGTTTTGCTGCTTGGTAACATTTGCATTTCAGGTAGTGAACTGTGCTTGAGGGTAAAGCCTTAAAGGTACTGGGTTGGTTTTTTTTTTTCTGGCTGTGAGGGAGCCAGCCAGTTTACAAAAATATGGGGACTTAGCAAGTACTGTGTGCTTGTATGAGACTTCCTTCACCTTGCAATAAAGATATGATTATTTCCAGTATTTTAAAGCAGACTTGACATATTATCTTTGAATGCATGTCAAGAAAAGTTATTGCCTCTCAAAAGGAAGAGGAAGAGATATTTTGTGATCCAAATTTTTAGGAAAACTTCTTAAAAATTTTAACTTTTCTTTAAAACATTTTCTCGTGTGTTGAAAAGTGACTATTCTTCAACCAGAAAAAAAATGCTTGTCTTATGTCTCAGATTGTAAGCTCTTTGGAAAAAGTATTACCTGTATTTTTTTCTGCATTTTTACCCTACTGAGAACAGCATGATTCTTCTCCAGAACTGACACACAAGAGTAGTAGCAGTAAAACATTGGTATCTCAAAGATGAAGATAAGCACACATATATTTATGACCTGTCAAAACACTGTCAATGTATTGGAAGTCCACTTGTAAGTCTTACAGCAGAGTTGCATTTGTACAAGTTATATCACTTCTGTAGACTTCTGAAATAATGTTGTTCAAATGAGCATCACTTCTTCAATCTGCAGACACCTTTAATGTGACTGCACATTAAATTTGCAGGATTTAAAACTTTCACTTAATAACCTGGATGCAACTACCATATCTTTCTAAAGAAAATTCTGTTCAGGTGCAGACCAAGAGGAATGGATTTTTCTCTCTTTTATATCATGCACTCATTCTGAAAAGAATCCTAAGCTATGTGTGAAATAGTAGAAAACTGTATTACTTACCAATGTAAGTTAAAGAATCCATAATTAGTCACACTGGTTCCAAGCTTCCAAGGCACAAAATGAGCTGTTGAAATCTTGTTGGGATGTTTTTCTATTTCTATTGTAAATAACTAGGGAGAAATCAATCAATTGAGAATGGAGGACAAAACTACAGCCATAAGAAAGATGTATATATATATATGAAGAAAAGAAAATAATAATTGAGGGAAGTCAAAATGATTGCATGTATCCCCCTCAGCAAGGGCAAAATCAGTAAAACTAGGTCTACATTCAGTTTTACCCAGACAGATTGCTAGTTTTCATGCTATCCTGTCTCTCTGATTGGAAACTAAATTTCTCTCTCTGATTGGAAACTAAATTTCTCTCTTACAGTACTTTATATCAGGAACAAAAAGCAAAACACAGACAGACTTTCAGTATAGTTTGAATGTGATCTCTGCATCAGCAGTGTTGAGGAGAAAGTTTTAGCTGGTGAAAGGGTGAATGTGTTGCTTTGATGTAATAAGTTTTAATTCATGAGAATGCTCAAACAATCTGTTCCAGTTACAAGCAATGTGGCTATTTATAGTCTGAGCCTAATACAGACATAATACACTTAACTGTGTGAACAGTAAATACTTCATGAGGGTTAGAAAGTGAAAAAAGAGCTGCTTGCAGGCACTGCCACATGGTGTACATCATTTGCTGAGAATGACAATGCAACATCTGCAGATTCCCACAGGATGTGTAATTCTTGTTATTTCAGGGTCTCATCCAATTTATTTGACATTATTGTAAGATTCACATAAAATTGAATTGATTTTGGTCCTTAGCTTGTCATGTAAAATACTGGCTAAATACAGAGTTTATATTTGGATAAGTGAAATAAAACCTTCCTATTTCCACACCCTGAATAAGCACTTTCACCTTGTTTAAGATCATTCCAAAAATAACAGGAAGCAGGCAGGTAATAGGTACTATCTGGCCTAACATTATAATTGCAGCCCCAGGCAAGAAGGGAATAATGGATTCTTCTGTACACATTTTCCACACAACCAGATCTTCAAGGAAAAGGGACAATTGTAATAATAAAGAATCCAAATATTCAAAAACCTTTTAAAAGCAAATTGATTAAATCATTACTTGAAAAATCAATAATTTCTACCAGTTCTATGCAGGACACACATAGTTTTTTACTATTTATGCTATTTCCCTTCCTTACTTGAGGGATAAATGTCTAATGAAAAAGCAAGTATGGAGAGACTTGTATAACCACAGCTCAGCATAAGTGAAGAAAAGTAAGCTTGTGCTTAAAAGTGTAGATCTCAGTTGTCAGACTGTGCAAATATTAGATTATAATTACTCTTTATTAGGCTTTCTGATGGTAGGAGTTAGGGAAGGCATGAGCTGGGAAGGCAGCGGCAAGGGAAGCTGGACTGCCATGTTCATTCTGGAGATTGTGTTGTACATTCATCTGTCCCTCTCTCCATCCATCCATCCATCCATCCATCCATCCATCCATCCATCCACTCATCCACCCTCTGTGAGTATAACATTCCCATGTGTTGCAAAGCTCGTATATTAATGGTGTTTGTGCCTTCAGCTGTCGATTTCCTGCTGTTTGTCAGTGGCCTAGGTTTCACCATTAACAACTGCAGTGACCTCCAGCTCCATGTTCCCTGTTTGTAGATCAGCAGCCTCTTGTGAACCAAGCTTAGCCTGGAAAAGCAAGAAGTGAAGTCAGCACCCAAGCTTTCAAGTGGCAAGGTGGTTGGAAGTAGAACGGAAGTTGACATGACTCAGTGACAGAAGAGTCAGATGGGATCACGGGAAGAAGCAAGTGTGGCCTTCAGGTATTTGTCAGGGACACACAAACAGAAATGTGGGTGATCTGCAGACTGCTGTGTAAGATCATCACCTTAACAGTGCAATTGTGACTTATGACAGTGTCTTCTGGTAAAGGATTATAGTTAAGCCACCATCAGTAAATAAATTTTTTTTTAAAAGCTATATGCAACAAACTTTTCTTTCATTGTTTGATTCATGGGCATGAGAATTCACAGAATGATATTTCTCAAAGAGTGTCCCCATTCATTTATGTAAATTTGTTCTACTGAGCACCAAGTGGTTGGTTTTGCAATATTAGTGTGACGATTCCTGGCGGATTTGTACACCATCAACAATAAGGGCTCTGTGCTCACCAAATACATGACCTGCAGATGATCAGAGAATATGTTTCAGCTCTCAGCTCACACTATCTTGCTACACTTGTCTGGGCTGAGGATGCTTGTTTTTGCACTTTCCTGTGGGCCTCCCACTAAGAAACAAAAATAATTTGATTTCAGTATTCCCATCTCTGCTCTCAAAACCCACCTGATTTTGAAAAATCAAAACGTCTCCCCTCAAAAAAATCACAAAATGAAACATTGATCTCTGCAAAAGCAAGAAAACATTTACCAAAAGATGAATGAAACCTCTGGTCTGTGTCCAAAAGACAATGAGTAATCTACCAAGAATAACATGTGTGATTTGTTTAACTAGAAATACTGCACTTCATTATGCTTCTTTCAACAGCCAGTGAACACTGTAAGGCTTTTCCTGGTAAAAGCAGTGAGAGCTGGAAGTACTTTATGTTCATTTATAACCCACATGCAAGTTCCTGCTGATTTACTAGTTAGCTCCCACATTCAGTAATAATGGAACTACCTTGAGACAGCTCTCACCTTCGCACAAATTACTTACCTGGTTTTTGTGTGAGTTTATCGTTCCTTTCTGACAAACATTCTTTTCTGTCTTGTCCAGGAATACTGATCATTGTACAGATTATAAACCAAGAAGAGTCTAATATTATCACATAATCTGGCTTCTTACTTAAACTATCTGAAGCAGTTCTTATTTGAATCGATGCATGGCTTTTAAATGTACTGTTTTATCCCGCTCTCTTGAGTAAATGCTGCAAAGACAGAAAAAAAAGGTAGAGGCCTGCAGCCAACAACCCCTGACCACTTTGTTCTGCCTCCCTTTCTACAACAGGTCTTTTGGACTACATTTATACTTGTAAGTAAAACAGACTGGAGACTGTGCATTGTCCCAGAAAACACAACATGGCTTGAATTTAGATCTGAAAATCCCCACCACCCCATCCCAAGCAGATTTATTTTATCCAGACCTCCTAATGGGAAGGGTTCGTGTAACATGCTGCCCATTTAGTGATATCTACACATTTTCCAGGGTAGTAGTACTAGTTGTCTACTACCAAAAAAGTGGATCAAAGTGCACAAAAACCGTAGAAGTATCAGAAACTGCAGAAGGGTGCATGAATATGAGCTCTGACCCTGTTTTACTTGCATGTGTAAGAAAAACTCAGTGACCTTTATCTAAGCTTGCAGCCATTGTCTTAGCTTTCTCTGTCTACAATTTACTTCTCTGTCCTTTACGCAACACCCTCTCTCTACATACTCCAGTCCTCCCATCTATTTGTCTTGACTAATGTGTATCTAATAAACATATCTCATACACCACAGTCTGGGGGGCCTCAGGATCTCCAAGATGTGTACATTTTCAACCTGCATCCCAGTTCTTGCATATTTTGTTTCCTGTTTATTCTCCCAAGTAAATATGTGGTGTGGTAGATGGCCTTAAAAGTAGGCTAACAGCTAGCTGGGCTGACTGTACCTTCTGAGGAAATTGAGAGGCGTTATCCATCCCAGTGAAAGTAATGTGTGAGGAAATATTCACAACTGGTGCAATTAATTGACCATGAGATCATGGTAATTGCAATAATATCAAAAAGCAACATTTTGAGAATTGAAAAACCCAAGAATTTACAGGAGGATGAATTATTCTGAAGGAGTCAGGCTGGTCACAACTCCATACAGTTACATTCTGAAGCCATCTTAAAATCAACCTTATTTCTGAACTATGAATTGGGGGAATATCAAGACCTACTATGTAGGTGACTGTTCCGTATAAATTCGAGTATAGTGTTAATTTTTATGGCATTGAATTGTCTCCACAGGTTCAGCTGGGCAGAGGTGGTTCAGGTATTCCCATTCATGTGTGGGGGATAATAGAAAGTATTTTCAAAATTTTAATTGGCCATCCAAGCATCTTTTGGAGGGTTTTTTTTTTGTATTTCTCATGGCTTGGGGGTCTTTTTGGCAGTACCTTTCTTTCAAAAGGTGTCATGTCTCTAGGAGAATTCAATGATGTGAAAGACCCAAGCTGATGTATTTGAACATTGAAAGACACCTACTGATACTATCCTAGTCTAATCCGGCTGTTTGTGGAGGATATAGGGAGTTTTTTACTGTTGCTGCCCAATTATAATTCTTTCATGATGGTGGTGAGTTTTCTTCTCAGGTAGGCAGGAGATGTCACTTCCTTCTTCACTCAGTATGTCTGAAGGCAGGGAATGACGTCTTAGGAAAGAAGATGTTCCCAGTACTTGAATATGGGGCAGCTCCAAGTAAAAAGACCTTCTGTGCACAAACCTGCTACTGGGATCACAACATAGGATGGGAATGTGGTACAGAGTTTGGGGCTGTAGTATGTGGGAAAGAACTAAGGAGTAGGGGTCATGGAATGTGATGATATGGCTAAGGCCTCAAACTATCCTAATGGAGGTAATTGACTTCAATGCTTCAAATGTGTTTCTTTTTGCTAGCTAGTGACAAACTTCTTTATAAATGCAGCTAATTTTCTTTTCAAGGTTCAACACTGGACCTCTGACACTTAGACAAAGTCAGACATGATTCATATTACTTTTGAGACTACTTCAAATAGAGATGCAGGTGGCATCACAGTAGTGTTGGATGTCACCCTCTGCAAAATGTGCCTTTCTCAAAACCACAGTCTGCCTTTGTGGTTGTTGTTTTAGAAGCAGCCCTTCAGCTGGTGTTATCACATGATGACATAAAGTGTGGGAAATGAGACAGTCAACAGGTGCTAAGAGACCTTGAATACTAGAAGCAAAAAAAAAAAGAAAAAAGACTAAAGTTAGGCCAAGGAGATACAAAAGCACCAAAAATTTTGAAAACTTTTTTGAAGGTAAAAACAATCCAAGCCAAGAGAATTATAGGTCATTCTGGCTAGATCAGAGGAAGCACTGTGCGAGAACAATGTATTTATAGCCCATATCATCATGTGATCCTAAGATTTCCCTACTCTATTACATCAGGTTTTCTCTGGGACTAAGTAGAAAAAACCTTTGATGTACTGCTCTTTATTTGGAAGGGTTTGCTTGCAACAGTAAAACCATACAACCCTTTGTCTTTGTTGTTTTGGTAGTTGTTTTTTCAGTGAACTTAGTTTCAGGACATGGATTTCAGAACAATCATAGATCTGGGGCAAACTCAGTCCTGGAGCTGTTGAAAAGTTACAGTAGATACTGTACATCAAATGTCATAAATTTTTCTCTTCTTTTTTTAACTTGAATTCCTAAGGCAATAAGCATTTGATTGTCCCATGTGTCCAGAGTTCTATCTCTTCCTTTGTATGTCTCTTGCCCCACACCTTCTGATTTCACTAGCCAGTTTCTAGAAATTTCAAAATGTGGCAAGTATCTCAAAGATAATTATGATCCTAAGTGTTTCTTGTAATTCAATTCCTTAGTGGAATACCATCATATATTAATACTGCAGAAGAGCAAAAGGAAGAAGAACTCAGCAGTTAAAAAAAATATTTGCCTTGTTGTCCAATGAACCTGCACACAGAGGCTGACCACAGGGCACATAAATCTCTCCGGGTCAGTCATGAAGGAATTATTCTTAAGATGGACTGTTGTGGTTGAAATGGTTAAGGCACAAAGGATTAAAATCTCTAGGTAGCCATAAATTCCTTTGCTAATAGAACCACCTATTAATTACGCATACAAAACCTCCCTGCAATCGGAAATATTCAGCATGCAGTAGGCTATTCAAAAAGCATATGCATGAAGAAATATCTCAAATGCACCTTTAAATGCAATTAAATATGTGTACAAAATAGCTAAGGAATGTGTTGATATGTTTATGCATCAATTCTAAACATTCAAATGTTTACTTGCATAAACAAATACAATGTACAATTACAGCACTTGCAGTATAAGCACACAGAAAATTTGATTATCATTTCAGTTTGATTAGCATTATCAATTTTCTCCAGACTACTGGCAAAAACCTCAAGTCCAATTAAAAAATAATAGCTTTCCTGGAAGTATTTTACTATATTAGTAAAAGACCAAAATTTAGCATAATTAATTATAAGAATAAATGTTTCAAAGCAAAGAGTGATAACAAAAGGTATCTTCTGAAACAAAGGCTGAGACAAACTTTTAGTCCAAGACATTGTTTTTTCACTGCTATCACCAGTGGGGCACATGGCCCATCGTGGCTTCTCTGCCAACTCTTTTTTTTATGAGTCATCACAGGATCAAAAGTCTGTCAAACAACAGAACAGAGATAACACATCCATAGACCGCACTGTTTCATACATGTCTCCACAGTTTTATTGTAATGTGCCAGAAGAGGAGACTCAAAATGACTGCTTCTTCAAGTCCAGCAACTTCTTCAAGTATTACTCTGTGTAAGCTTTGGTGAGTTGAACAGAGGACAAAACCGTCTGTAGACGAGGCTACCATTAGCAAGGGCAATGGGAGTCAGCCTGGTTACTGCTTCGGATTAGCTTGTGCTCCTGACCCCTCTGCCCAGCTGAAACACTGTGGTGCCCCAGGAATTGTTTCCAAAGACATGCTTATTCCACTTGTGGCAAACCCTTGATTTCTGAAAATATGCCAGGTGGGAGAAGTGTTGGGGCAACTACTGGCAAAACTGCCTTACAGCTTTAATTTTATTGCTTTTAAATTGAACCTGTATAAAGGATCAGGCCCTCTATGTAAAAGACTGTTTTGTACTGGTAAAGAATATTCCTCCCTAGATCACCAAACCAGCAATTAATTACTTTAAAAGGAAGTCATTAACTTAAAGTTAACCAATAATGAATTTCTTTTAAAATTTCTACAGCAACTTTAAAAAATCCTATTTTAAAAGATTTTAATTTCTAAGGAAGTATTCAGAGAAACCCTGGTTCTTTAATTATATATGTTCACATGTTCCAAATGTGACTGCAGGTTAAGGAATAACATTGATAGATCACATTTATTAGGTACAATTCTTCACTAATAGTAAAAATAATGAAAAATTCCAAAGATAGGCATGTTATGTACAATGCAGAAAAGAATACAAAACACAAGCCAAATGGAAAGTCATATTTAAAATCAGCAGCAAGACTCTTCCCCAGAGACTGAGTACAGTCAAAATTTAAAATTCTACTGAATAATTAACAGGTGTTATTGAAAATGGGGTGAAGTGGTTTTAGGCGTATATCCTGAAGGAAGTAGCATGGTACCATACTAAATACTACATTACAGGAAAATGAAATCCTACCCACCTAGTTGCTGTTGAACCTCTAAGAACTGCCATTGCACAGGTGGTTAGTAAGGCAGGAGCTAAGAAGGAAGTCTGGAGCACAACTGCATCCTTCTTCTTAAACGTGTTTTAGCGTTGCTCCAGCAGACAACTAAAATCATCCTGACAGTGTTACAGAGGGCAATGTAAACTTACAATATGGCTGCTACACTCTGCATCCAGGTAGTGTCCAGGTCCCAAGCTCAGTAAAGTCAAACATGAGTGGGCTTCAGTGGGCGCTGGATTAGGGCAAGATTGCACGAGGCAGAGAATCTGCTCTCAGTGCTTGGGAAGGGAAGAAGCCCACACAACCCATCCTACAGCAATCAGCGAGAGAGTTCTTCTTGTGTACCTGCACGTAGATTTCTCACTCAAGACATTGTAATCTAAAGGGGAGTTGACCTGTCTTTGACTATTCAAAGCTTGCAATAGCTGAAGCAGAAGAGGTACAGGACATAGGGTTGCACAATTAGCTAATCTGACAGAATGAAGTGTATGCGTTCATAGTATGGACTCATGTAGATGACTAAACACAAAGAAATATCCTGAATAACTGAAAATAAACAAAGAAACCCCAGAAGGTATTCTTTGAGAAAAATACCTGTTCGACGTATGAAAACTCTGACCACAGCATGAGTCACTGCAAGTGACTTCTGATGATTCACTGCCATTTTTAAAAACCCTGATAACAACCATAACAATCTTCAGTTGTTTCAAAAAAAATTTTATTTTTTTTTTGTGAATAAATGGTTGGGCAGCTTTTTGTACCAAAAGCCTGTGATTTGGTTTTCTTCTTTTTAAGACTCTAAACAGCCATACTAGTGGGCTATAGTGGGTAAGATTGCTTACATTTCTTGCTTCTCTTATCTTGGAAGGCCATTTCTAGTGCAGAGAATCAAGACCTTGACTGCTCTGTATCAGACAGATTACTTGGGATTCTGCTGGTGATGGTCATCTCCCAGAAACTGGACCAAGGGAACAGAACTCATGCTAGCAGACCACTGGAATGCCACCAGATTATGTCTCTTAGTTACTAACATGGCCTTTGAGCAGACACTCCTGCCTTACTTACACAGGAAAGTTTAGTCACTCGCTTACACCAGTATCATTGCTCAGATAAAAATAGCTTGAACATTCTGTCAGGTACGAGAAGGTTTCTCCCAGTCAAGCATGAATCCCTTTCCAAATGAGGTAATACAAACTGAAAACAAAAAAAGAAGTTTTTCCATATCAGAATTAGACAGTTGTGGGTTGTTTGAGTTTAGCTAAATCAAAGTAATTTGACACATTCAGCAGTGTCCATGTGGACACAATTTAGTAGTGAAAGACTCTGGTCTAAAGTTACTAGTCCTCTTGACAATTCCCACAGTCTTCTGTCCTAAACAGTGATCTGAATTTAGGCAAGGTAAAAATGTATCCTAGCAGTATCAAGGTATTCAGACAAATTTTGCAGGCAACACTTTTGAAACTTGACATAATACAGTTTTTGAAGAGCTTTGAACAGTTTTGGAAAGTCATTCAAGTTTAATCTGCCTTGCAGATAAATTATTTGAATAAAATAAATGATACCCTTCCTGGTTCATACCTCAGGAAGAATGTCTTCAGTTTGTTCATTCTTACACACAGGTAAAATTATTACACACAGGAAAATTAAAATTTTGGATGGGCAACACCAGTAGTCAGATAATTCTTCCAGTAATTCTGCTCAGAATTTTTATTCTACCTCAAGGCATACACCAGTGATCACAACCACATGAAAAATCCTTTAAATTTGGGGTTATTTGTTGCTTATATCATTGTTGACTCTGTGAACACTCCTAGTCCATTTCAGTGCAATATTGAAGAGGCTAACTACTAACTAAACCAATCTAAGCCTGACTTCAGCTAATCTGTTTGACTTCATAATGGAATACTTATAGATTTAATTACCAAGTGTCACCTGGGAATAGCAGCTAAGAGTAAATTTTTCCCTAGTTTTTTGTTAAAAAATATGGCAGAAATAAAAACAGGTCTTAGGAGTTCAGGAGTAGACTGTAAAAATATTAATTTTGGGTGAGACCTAAGACTGATCTTGCTCAGTATTCAATTGCACTGGCCACTGGCAAAACTGCTAAGGGGAAGATATAAGGAACAAGGCCAAGTCCTGAGTGATGCCAGCATGTACTAGCAGTCAATAATCAGCGGTTTAGGGATCTCTCAATTTGAACCCTCCTAATGGGTTAATCCTGTGATGATTTGACTGATCTCTTTTAATTAATCCATATTTTTCTTTCTTGCTGTCCCATGGCACAGATTTTGCCACAATACACTTGGGCACCACATGGAAAAAGTATTCTCCTTCTCTTAAACCTGCTATCTGATCATTTTATGGAGTGGCTCAGGTCCTCATGTTGCAAGAATTAGAAGTAAAAAACGAGAAGGCTTTTACTAAATGTAAAATCAGTTTATTGTATCATATTAAATATATGGGCAGTGTTGTTTACTTATAAATCAATATAAACGTGCAAGTCCCTGCTGAATTTTCCATGTAGGAAAATGCATGTAGACCTGGCCGCTTATGCCATTTCGGTAACTGTGCAGAGATCAACGCTTTTCTGATTCCTATGGGGACATCTGTTCATTAGCACGCAGGGTGGCCAATATCGCTTTAGGTAAAGATCAACTAGTTCCTCTGTTCTACACACTTCGGAAGAATAGCTTTGCTTATAAAATGTAACAAATGTTTCCTGGACTGTAGCCAATATATTTTTGATTCTTTCTTGATCTTCATTTTCACTAATCCTTTTCTTTTTGTATTCTTGCCTTTTGTTGACATGCCAAAATTCTGTCAGTCTTGTTTCCTCTTTCAAAAAACGTATTTTTGTTAAGTTGAATTAAGCATTCTACCCTGTTGCCAAGAGCAAATTAAGTTCCCCCACACTGAAATCAAATTTCGTAAAGTGTCCGGGCAATTAGCTCTAATACGTGGTTGCTGTAACTCTTAATTTTCCCCTTTTAAGGGTTTTCTTTTTCCTCTGTCTTTGTTTCTTAACAGAAGACGTGAGATTCCTTCTTTTCCCTCTGGTTGTCATCTTTTAGTTCCCCAGCATCCAACAACCATCCACTGATTCTTAGCCAAACCTCACTTTTAATCTGTAACCCAAAGGTATTTAAGTAACAAATTGTTCATTCTTCAACCAGAAGGCTGATCTGGTGGACCAGCCTGCTAAAACTGGAACAGGAACAAAACTTGAAGAACAGACTTCTGAAGAGCTCTCCCAAGCACCACATTTAAGCATATCATATGCACACCGAGAGATTTCCCATGACAATTTAAAACTGGCACAGCTCACCCACACAACAACAGAAGTCTTTTACATCAGAATTTATCTTCTGGGCTTTTGTTGTCAGGGGTTTGATTCCAAGAGGTTCAAGGAGGACAAAATAAGAGCACATAATTATTCCATGTAGATGGGAAAGGAAAGGCCCAGTTTCAGAAGGATCATGACAAAATTGTGCCTGTTGTTGTATGATGGAACCGCCCAGCTCTGGCCTAACCTTCTTGCACAGCTTTAGCATTCTCACACATACATCAGCCTACCACAGGCTTTCTTCTCCAGGCTGCCTTCAGCAAAGAGTTTTTTCTTATCCTGTTCCCCAAACCCTTTGTCTTGATGCACAGGCAGGATGCGTAAGACAGGGAATAAGACTTCTCTCTGCTTGCCCTACCAAGCACTCTGTGGTGAGGAAGGATGTAATCAGAGCCAAGGAAGCAGTTGTTTCTGTTCCAATAAAAAGTCATCTTATATCAAAAAAACCCAAATAATAAAAAAAATCCTGGATGGTTTCCCAATGTCAACTAGATTAGGATCAGCTAATTTGTTCATGAGAAATCTGACAGTTTGAACATTACTCAGTCAGCCACCGTCCCTCTCTTTCCTTTACATCCCCATTTATTTTGGCAGACTTAAATAATGCACATGATAAAGCAGCATTATAGTAACAGCCATCGTGCTATTTTAAACATAACACTAGAAGTCAGAGAAAAGCTGCTTGGACTCCAAAGNAGAAGTCAGAGAAAAGCTGCTTGGGCTCCAAAAGATATATATATATGTATATGTGTGTGTGTATATATATATATATATATATATGTATATCTGCAAATTGACCTGCCACACTGCAAACACTTTAATGAAGCAACAACTGATTTCAACACATGAAACCTGCAATGACATGAAACACTCTTTCCTTTTAAAAAATTACTTCTATCCACAGATGCACACAGAATTGTTTTCCTGTGTCTCGTACTTCCCATTGCTGATTGCCAACCCCTGTCAGTGAATTACTCCTTTACGCCAAAGGTATGGGTATATTCTGCTGTTCCTGTTCTCCCCTTCTTCTTCCTACTCACCCCTGCAACACTCCTTAGTCTACCTCTTCCCTGGTTTAGTTTTCTGCCAGCCCTGTAAGTGATGCAGAAGGGAGGTGCAGCTGAGAGTTAAGTGACTAGTCCTCATTGATGTTCACTGGGGACTAGTCACTAACTGCCCTTCAGTGTTTTGAAAATTCCCTTTTGAATAGTAACACGTTAATAACTCAGTCACTATTTCAAGTTAATGTGGCCAAAACAGCACCCAGAAGTTCATAGCTAGTCTTTGCCCTGGGTTGTACGATATTCATCTACTGCAGCCAAATCTTCTGCTTCTGCAGGCCACTTAGAACGATCTCCTTGCAGCCAAGGGCAAGAAGCTCTGCATGTATCTCCAGAGAACAGGCAAAAGGATCATGAAGGAGGATGTGCTAACAGGTGAAAGGTGAAGCATCTTTTCCTTCATCTGTCATACCACTGTCCCGTGGAATGGGTGGGAAAGGGCTTGGAGCTAGGTCACGAACCTCCTCATGGGATATCTGAAGGCAAGTCTGGTAGCTTGTGAATTCCCGCAAAGCCTGGAGTTCCACAGTAATTCACCAATTACATTCTTCTCCTCCATTTCATGAGCCACCCCCTACTCTTCTCTCCATCATTTCATTTTCCATCTGGCAGACCTGATTCATGCTCTATTCTATCCCACATGCTTCAGCTTCTTAATCCTTCTTGATTCTTACCCCTGATAAGACTGACTTCTTTGTTATTAATGTTATCAAAAGGGTGCTTTAAAATTAATGCAAGACTCGTAATTCAGCTGCATTATTGAAGTGAAAAGTCAAGGCAGTCAAAACAGCAAATGAAACATGCTCAAAGGCATATCCCAGCAGCTTTTTAAAGAAAACATAGACTCGTTACAAAAGCCTAAGCTTTGAAATAGAGGAGAGAAAGGTACATGATCATACAAGGGACAATACGCATTCACAGAAGCTATTTGTGAAGTCCATATGATACTTTGCAAAGATTTTAGGTCAGTTACATGACAAGCACAACCCATCTCATGGTACAGCTACAGTGTCCCTATGTCAAACCTTGAACATAATCTTTCACAGGAAAAAAAATAGTATTTTTACATTGTAATCTTGACACTATTTTCCTAATAAAGTCAGTCACTATTTTTCCAATATTTTTATTATATTACAAATATTTTATCCAATATATTTGAGTTAGTTCATAATGCCATATAATAGGCAGCTATTGGTTTTCAGTTTTGAGTGAAAGGAAGAAGTCACTTTCTTTTTGAACAAGATTGCAGCCTGTTTCCCAGTCACTTTAATTCTCATTCTTTTGGAACTTTATTTTGCAAGTTAAGTTGTACTTAAACTTGTGTTTTCTGGCCTTAAGTTAGGATTTCCACTTCTACAACAAGCACTCTTGAAAGGCATATTATTTTATAAACATTATTTCTAAGTATGTTCAAGTGGGGAAAAATCAGAAAACCTCTGATGGAAAACATATTTAAATTATCATGAGGCATAAAAGCCAAAAAACCAAAAAAAGCTATGAATATGTTAGAAAGAGGAGGAAAACAATGTATAGATCCATTGCATAATGTAGGAAGAAAGCAAGCATGGCTTCATATACATACAAACATGAAAGATAAATTGCAATCAGCCACTTGGAAGAAAATATGTTTTAACAAGGACAGAAGAATACCAGACAGAGTACAGAAAAAGCAGGTTAAAGAACAAATTTAGATAAATGCTTTAGCCAGCAGAGGTAGATGAAAATTACACTAGACAAAACCAGCAAAACTTCAAAGTAGCCAAACTGGCTGATTCTGGAACTAACCAAGATACTTTTCCAAATAGTGACTGCATGTGGGAACCTGGAGAGGAGAAGGAAGCTCTAGAAAATGAGAAAAGGCAGAAGCCTTTTACAGATGGAGGAAGAAACATATGAAGATGCCAAGCATCATAAACTAATCAGTCTATAAAAATATTGGAATGAATTACCAAACTATCCATGTCAAGTGCCTTAAAGATAATAAAATTATTTAAAAAGCAACTAGGGTGTGTTGAGAACAGCTCACTTCACAACAAACTAATTTATTTCCTTGACAGGTAATAGACATAAGAAGCACAGAAGGAAGAAGTGGAAGAAGGCTATATTTCTACCGCAGTAAAACTTTGTCAATGTCCACGTGGTGTTCTCAGAGGGAAGCAGAATCTTGATATGGTCACTATTAGGTAGATAAGGTTGGCTGAATTGGTTTCAAATCTGTTTATCAGTTAATCCTCATGAAACAAAGAATCTCAAGTGGGTGTGATTCTCTGTTGGGCTTACTGAATCCAGTTATATTTAATGTTTCTGTAATGACTTGCAGAGTACAGTAGAAATTGCCCAGCAGAATATTTTGGGAGTATTTGGGAGTATTTTAGGGGTTTATGGGTGTTTCCAAAAAATAAAAAAAATCCAGTTTCTATGATATCTTTTATTGTAAAAAAAAGTTATTCAATAGGGTTGGGTTTACTTTTATTTTTGCTGAACCTTGGTATATATCACATACTCAGGATTTTAGGTATATATCACATACTCAGAGGCCAATAACCACTCAAGTCAAGGTTAGGGGCAGGATTTCTTTTAGTTACTGCATCATACCTATACTTTTTGTTAACTTCAGAGTCAAATTGCCATTACACTTTCTGTCTTCTTCGATCACAGGCAGCCCAGAGAAATGGCTAGGTTTCTTCACAGGCACGAAGACACAAGAAGGTTTGATTAAACATAGCAAACTAAAATGGCAAGCACAAAGTTTCAAAGATTCAAAAGCCTGCTCAGGAAAACACCACCTCTCCATCTCAGCTGACTACAAGAGTTTCCCAAACAGCAGAATACTGGCTTTAATTACAAAGGCAGATGAGCTGAACCTTAAAAATTAGTCTCATTCTCTTTTGCCAAAAGCCTGGACAACTGAACAAAATAAGTGCACCTAGGTTAACTTCCAGGTGAGCTGGCTGAATGTTGTGGAGACTCTGCCTCTGTGGATATTGCTTCAGAAAATGTAATTTCTGTTTCATAGCAACTGAGGCCTGTAGGTGCAAGATCAGGATAAAGGGCAGGAAAAAGAAAGCAGTATTTACAGTTGATCTTTTTTTCACTTAGGACTCACACACAGTAGTGATTCATTTTTACCAATAGGGAAAGTAAGAGCATACCTTTCATGAGTCATAGTCTTTTTTCTTGTTGATTTCTCCATTTTCAATGTTTTGTTTATCGATCATCCTTTTAATTCCTTGTGACAGAGATACGATTAGCAGCAAAAAGGTGACCACCAAAAGTGCTTTCTTCTCATCCTATCTTCCTTAGTATTTTTTAACTAAGTGGCAATTCATGTCTTCTTGTTGGTAATAACAGTCTGAAGCAAGTGGCTCAGGTCAGCCTTAAGTGCCTAAAGTTATGGAATCTAACAAATGCACATTTTTTTTGTCTCTGGGCCAGAGATACAATACCTCTTCAAGTAGGCCATATTGAATAGACAGGTAGGTAAGTAGACTGAGGATTTACCTTTAGTCTTTACAGTTTGAAGATCTTGATCAGCTTTTCTGAAAAAACAAAAAAAATTAAAAAGCAAAACCCCCAAAAAACCCCAACAAACAAACTCAACAAATTTTATACGTACAAACATAAATTTCACAATTTAGCTCTGATATAACTTATCTGGGCCTCCCAAATCACACCAGAAATTATTCAGCCATACAGAGGTAAGGCTGAAAGGGCTCAAAAGTATTCACTGACTTTGCATGCCTCTGTTTACGGTTGTCTGGCTTTAAAGACTTTACCAGCAGGTGTCTAATTTAGGCTATGTGAAAAAAAAGAAGAACTCAAAATGCGGGGGACTTTTTAGAAAAGATTTCCCCAAGTGACTTGTACAAGGACTTTAAATGAGCCAGTGCTCCATTCAGAAAAGACAACCAGAGGCCAAAATCCAATTGACTGAAGGACAGAGTCGGCTTGTATGACTCTCATGTTCCTGAAAGTGGCAATCACAACATACACCAGATTATGTAGTATGATGTACATGTTACAGGGTTCTGAGGCAGAGAGGTGATAGTTTTCTTATTGAAATTATATATTGTTTTTGTACGCAGCTGGTAAGTACTCAGTATACAGACCTTGTCTTCTCTAAAACAAAGAAGGGGAAAAAAATGTGAGGGTTAGTTTTGATCCATTTCATTCATGATCCATGCTGCAATCTTGAAACCAAGGGAAAAAACCAATATTTAATCTTTCTCAGCCAGTCAAGGAGTGTCCGAGGAACCTACTGTAGTTATTTGTAGGAAGTATGTTGGAAGTGTAGAAAGTATATCTAGCTTTTTTGAGTTTTCTTGATCTTTCTGGAAAATCAGTGTCACTTGGATACAGCCATTGAAGTATTCTAGATTTCTACTTCAGTTTTCATCACCCTCTAAGACTGATATCTTGGCCATTTTTTGGTGTGTTTTCAGCTCTGTTAAAATTTTTAGCCCCTCCTTTCTGGCTAATAGGGCTAAGAAACTTCAGTTGTCTTGTCTTCTTTAACATTTTGTCAGAGATAAATTAACATGGCTCGCTAATGCATCCTTTTCTTAATGAAAGGCTATATTTGGATTTTTTTTTCAAGTTGCCATCAGGAGAGTCAGGATATGAAAATAAAAGATTTGAACAACATAGACAGAAAGACAGTTTTGGAGAAGTTAGACTAATCACCTGACAGTGGTGGAGTGCAAACAGAGGGGAAAAAGGAGGTCAAATGTACTTCAGTTTCTCACACCTGTGAGAAAGTAAGTGTGGAGAAGAGTTCACTTAAGAAAAAACAGGGAAATGTAAAAGTCTATGAGACACTGAAAACAGACTGTTGAACTCCCATCCTTCCCAATCTGTTTTGCTGAAAAAAGAGGACAGTATTTGTCTCCTTTTAGTAAAGAAAATCGGGGCAGATTAACAGGTTCTCTGACTCTTTTACAAAAATAGAGGAAGAAAATTCTCAGGACCTTGGTTATTATATGTATTTAACCAAGCACAGGATTTGGCCTAATATTTTTCTTTCTAAGAGAGAATTTATTTATATTTTTTTAATGAAATCTTTACTCAAGCAAGATAATACCCGACTTAAAAGCAGAGTGTGAAATCCTCCCTCCTGGGTAGGGACCTGTGCTGTAGAGCCCTGGAAGGTTAGGGATGCCATGGAGCATCTCTGCTCTTAATTCCCACTCTCATGTCTACGTGAGCAAGTAGAGCAGCCCAGCAGACATGGATGCACTGCATGGCATGGTTGCTGTTGAGGACCCCATGTCCACCCGCAGGATGTTCCATGAGGTTTCAGTTGCAAGCAGCTGGAGTCTGGCACCAGGTGATGGAAGCCAATGAGCACAGGAGTGCACTAGGTGCGCTCCTGCCAGGCATTCCCAGCTTACTTCCACCCAGAACACCCAGCCTGTGCACTCCCTGGGCACTGGGCAAGTGGGGCGGGATGAGCAGGGGATTCCCTCTGAAGGCGCGACCATGATGTGCAGTGAAGGCCCTGCATGTCCCCTCGCACGGGGCCCAGACGGGTGGGATGGCAGGTGCCCTGTCGCAGCGGGAGGAACAGGCCGAGAAGCACCAAGGCTTTTTGGCCGGGCACGCTCAGGCATGAGCCAGGCCCCGAGCTTTTCAGTCATGTCCTCACTGAGGCATTTCTCACACAGGCATAGAGAAGCAGAAGCTTAGGGGCCTGATGGATTTCAGGCCACGACCAGCAGCGGCTTCAGGACTGTGCCTTTTAAAGCATTATTCTGCTGCCTAAGCAACATTTTAGGGACCTGTATAGTACTTCAAGTCATTTGCCTGAAGCCACCACAGCCATTTGTGGCAGAACAGGGAAATACACCTTCATCCCCAGAGGCTCTGGCTAACACCATAACCGCACCAACGTCCTTCCTCTTTTCTCCTTCCTCCTGGCCTGTCAGAATCAGCTTAAAATCACATAAGATAAACATATTTTGATCACAGAGAGATAGGGCTGCAAGAGTCATTGCAATTAGTCCATGTGGCACATAACCAGCTGGACCAAGCCCACAGGGGTCTGTCGGAGGTGAAATGGCTGCAGGCATATAAAATGAGAGATAGCTGTGGGGATGCAAGAGGAAAGGGGGTGGTGAGGTGAAGAGAAATGCTAGGAAAGATATGTTATTTATTCAAAAGAAAATAAAACTCTCAGCTGTCATCCTGTTTCACTCAATGGCAAAGTTTCCACTGACTTCAAGACAACAGGCTGGCAAGCCATGCATGTGACTGCAGAAAGCAGCCACCAGTGTGCAACTCAGCTGTCAGCCCCTGCGAGGCCTTGAGATAACAACATTTTGTTTCATCAAAAATTAGCACAAAAACTTAAACTTTTGACTTTTCTTTTCAGACTGAAATATTCTGTTAAATTCTGAAATATACTTTGTTTTCAGTATGTGACGTTTATTTTAGTCCTTGAGGTTTTGGCTAATGCTATGACAGAAAAAGCTACAATAATAAGTATATAATGATGCCCTGCCTGTTTACAGAACCACAGAATGCTCAAAGTTGGAAGAGAGCTTACTTCTTTGTTGGAAGTAAGTTGGAAGAAAGCTTCAAGATCATCTAGTTAAACCATAATCACCGCTAAACCAGCACCACCATAATCACCTCTAAACCATATCCCTAAGTGCCACATCCAGATGCCTCTTGAAGCCTTCCAGAGATGGGGACTCCCCCACCTCCCTTGGCAATTTATTCCAATGCCTGACCACTCTTTCAGTGAAAAATTATTTTTCTACTTTCTAACCTGAACATCAGTTTAGTACATCAATATACAGAATACAAAAATTGAAATGATAGACCATTTTGGTAATTTCTTACAAAAGTATTACAGAAATCCATAATTCACAATTTTTTTCTTGTTTAATAGAACAAGCACTTCAAGATTTCCACTCTACTTTCTGTTCATTACTTTTTACAGGCTGTATTTGTATGAACAAGAACTTTGATCTCAAATATAAAGCTTGAATTTTTAAAACTCAGGCAAGTTACCATGCTCAAAATCTTGCTCCTTCTAATGAAGGAGCCTTGCCAATTAGCTTTAATGAAACTATGATGGTACCTATTACCTTTCACAAGTTTTGGATCAGGCCTTTGTTGAAAAATGTTTAATTATATCTTTCAACACACTAAAAACCTAAAAAGATGAAAATTGATCAAAAATAATTAATAAACTTTTTTCTCAAATCTTGTTCTAACTTGCTGCTTAGTTTGCTCTAGTCAGATATTTAATTTATAATTATTTATTGAGTGCAAAAAACAGTGAAAAATGATAATAATTAAAAATAAAATGGATGGAATATTTATCTCTATTTATAATAATCTCTTCAACAATTCACATTTTCTGAATTACAGTAGTATTTTTTATGTTTTCATTGCACATACAAAAGTAGCAATGTATATGTGAATTGTTATCAAATATTCTGATATATACATTTTCTTGTGGTATGCTTGCAAAATTAATACAAGATTAATTCATCTCCTATTCTGTCCTATATACTAATAAATCATGGAAAAAGAAAAAAACACAGTATCTCACTAAAAAGATATGGAACAAGATGTGCCCTTGTTTTTTTCCAACTCTTTAGGTTTATCAGGGTCCCAGAGTCTGAGCTCCTACAGGAGGGGAAATGTGTCTCAACTCTAGTCCCAGGTGTTTGGGTGAGTGCTCATCCCATCTACAGTCAAACCTTTGCTACTGAAACGAAACACCTTGTAAGAGGAAAGCAAGTTTTCTTGGAAAGTGTGGGAGAAAGTATTCAGAGGAAGACCAAACCACAGCAAACAGCTCAACCTGGCCCCTGCTCTCCTAGATGTTTCCTTACACAGGGCTGCCAGCATCCCTCCAGAACCCCCCTGCCAGAGACGCTGTGCAAGCTGATATGATTTCATCCATATGCCATAATCTGCAGGGTCTTAATTCCTGTTGTCTCGCTGTGGTTTGAAAAGAAGAAGAAAAGGACACCAGGTAGGAAGTTGCATACAATCATTCTGCTACACTCTATGAGATTAAATGAGGGGATTTCCCATCGAGGTGAAGGAGAAAGCACACCTGTAAAGACTGAACATCAGCAATAATTTGGCATAGTTTCCTTCCTGCTCCGAAACCTGCTGGAACGTTTTTCACTTTTTTCAAACTCTCTTTTGTGTTACAGATGAAAAAAAATATACCATTTTAAAGCTGCGAAGCTGTACTTTCCCACCTGTTCATGTCTTAACATGACTGGACTATTTTTGGTTTAGAAAAACTGAAAAACTGCTTTTATACTTCTCTACATCTTTGCCTTCCAGTCTTGCTCCATGATTTATTTTGTCTCACTCTCCCTTTCTCTCTCGTGTCATTGTGTTGAGACTCTTTAAAAACTGCCACACCCTCTGTACTTCACCACCAGGACAGCCTGGACTTTTCTCGTGCTTGGATCACTCACTTGGATGTCACGGTGCTGATAGAAGCCCAGAGTGCAGAAGGGAGATAAACCCCATTTCTCCTATGTGAAATAACGGTTGGACAAGAGTTGACCAAAATATGTTCTGAAAGGGCCTGATCTAATATTCCCTGCAATCAATGGAAAGCCTTTAACTGACTTCAGCAGGTCTCAGATAAGGGCCCACAGTAATATTGCCATTATCATTTGTAACGGAGGCTCTGAGCACCGCGGTACGATATGTTTTGTGAGAGTAGGAAACAACCATGGGATGGTATGTTTGTCTCCGCTGGTTTTAAAAGAACATTAGTTCCACGCAAATTTTTGCTTGCTTTGTTTTCTTTGCTGCTTTTATATATGAGATGTTCCCTTCTTAGAGATCCTCCCTGTGTTTTGAAATCTCTCAAGACTCAACAGAAAGAGAAGAATATTAAAAATCAACAAAGAAGTTTTTCTCACAAATAGTCTCGGTATTTGTGGTGACTAAGCTTTAAAGAAAAAAACTACTTTGGAATAATTCAGATGAAAGAAGAAGTCCCACCTTATTTAATCAGGTCTCACTTGTATGGGTGATGATGATACCATTATCCTTCATGTTGCATTGTGTTCCAGGAAGAAACAGACCCAAATATCTGACATAAGAACCCAAGCTGAACTTTCTCAGGTCAGAGATGTGGAAAACTTTAAAAAATGGCAAAAATACTACTTGCCTTTTAGAAAATTGCCTAGATACTGTGTAATAAAAATCTGTAGAGATCAGAAAAATTGATAGGATTGTCTCTGCCCCTGTTGACTTCCACTGTGTGGGAAAAAAAAGGAAGTGGAGCAGAAAAAAACTGTTCTGAAACAGGGATATCTCTCAGAGAGTTTTTTTCTTCGGTAGTTTTCCATTTGATTTACATCATGATCATTTCAGCGACTCTCATTAATTTTAATGGATTAACTTTTGAAATGTCCTCTAAAGAATGGAAATGTTATTAACCCTTGTAGGAGTCCCCAGGCTGGACCTGCTGAAGCTAGTTGATATGCTTTGGATCATGCAGCACATCAACTGCAGCATGCAGTCCTCTTCTCTTAAGCTCTGGCAAGTGACCTCAGCAACCCCAAGAGCCCTCCTCCTGTGCACTTGAGGAAGTTGTACCTGTGTGAATTGCTGCTGGCCATTGCTCTTTGAGTCATTCCAGCTAGGACTGAGCTTCATGTGCTGTGTTCTGAGCTTTGTCCTCTTCTCATTTTCTCATGAATAGAAAAATCCTTTTGACTCTGCTATGAACTATGCAAGAAACCCATTGAAAAACTAAATTCAGGGTTGCATCTGAGTAAGTCTGAATTCCGTCTAAACTGACGTATAGACTTATATTTGTACACATCTTTTTCTATCAATATCTAACAACCTGTTTCTTAGACCACTTGACTCTTTTACCTCCTCTCCCTGATTTCTTACTTAACCCTCACCCTCCACTTTTGCCAGTCTAAGAGAGCTTGCCAAAAATTGCAGTTTGTATGCCCAAGCCTCAATATAGGAATGAAGCAACTAATCAATGAACATTGAGGTCAGCCATGTATTATCTCTAATAATCATCTAGTAATTTCTCCAAGTATTTGGATTGTAGGTTTTACTAACTCAGTACATCAAGAAGTGTAGGTAAGTAGGAAAAGTACATGAATGTAAATAGTATTATTTGTATATCACCAATGAGGTTTGTCTGTATGAAAAACTGTATCATTTAAAAATTACATTTTCAGTTAAACTGATAAGGTAAAAATAATTGAAATGTGTCATTCATATAAATTTTGTCTCAAATGGATAGTTAAAGCTAAATTAATAAGAGTCAGCTGAACAAAAAGAATACACTTTATGCCACTTTTCACACTGTTTTCACTCGCTTTCCGATGTGATTTCAAGATAAACAACCTTAACTTTGGTAAAGATGAAACCTAAATCTGTCCTTAGTACTCTGAAGCACTAAAATGCTGATGAAGTTACAGAACAGCCAAAATAGGAGTTCTTACAGGCAGCTATCAAGTTTTAACACTAACAGGTAGAGGTAGGGGAGAGACCCCTCAGTTTGCAGTAGTGTAGGAAGAGAATATTGATTTGCTAATCATAGCTTTCCTAATCAAGGAGGAAGGAAAAAAAAAAAATGAAAGCCTTGAAAGCCTCAAGAAACTTAACTATATTTAACATATTTATTTCTAAATAAAGCTTTATGAGATGGTAATACAACCAAAGGGATATTGCAAAGTGTTTGCTAAGATGTAACTCTATGACAGTAATTAAATTTTAGACTAATCTAGTAATTGTTATTTCTGAACAGAATTGGTGGATGGCTTTCTAGTCATATGCCACTGGCACTCTAAGGAACACCACTGAAATGACCCTAAGAAATACGAAGTTGGCCATTTAACAAAGTATTTGAGACAGACATAACAAAAGTATTTCCAGCTACTGAAAGAACACAGAAAAGCATAGCAAGAATATGTGATCAAAACAATAGGCAGTACTTAAAGAATTATCTTGATCACATATGCGCTAGAAATGCAAAATGTAGGAAATGACAGAGGAAGGGTCATTTTCCAGTAGTGTGCTGAACAAAAGGCACCCAGGAGGAACATGCAGAGAGCCATTCTTCTCAGGCTCTATTACTTTTGTTGCGAAGTGTGATGAACCCTGGAAAGTAGATTTCCTTCCTCATGGCAAGAATACGAGCTTTAAAACAGGCTTGTTATTTCTATTGTCAGAGCTAGTATACAATTATCTTCATTACCAATCCAAGCTAAGATAAGCCAGTGTTGCCCTCAGTAGCTCAGCAGGAGAACTGGAAGTGAAAGGGCAGTTTACAGAGGAGACAACACACAGAGGCTGTGGGTTGAGACCCATGTACAGGATGGATAGAGGTTTGCAGTCTGTTCAGCTGTCGTGCCACACCAATGCAGCTGATACAGAGAAGTGTAAAGCGAGCATCTGAAGAATGCGGATCTCTTGAAAGTGTCAAGAAGGATGAAAAGTCGGAGAGGCAATTCCCTTGCAGCAGTGATGCGGGGCATCATATCTCATTTCTCAACAGGGAGAAGACCACTGCAAGTGGGAAGCATTTTCCTCACGCAAAGGGCAGTAGCTGGCGTGCTTCGTGCTGTTCTGTGAAATGAGACCAGTGGAAGGCACTTCTTCTACAAATGAATCTTTTGTCAGCTTCACTGCTGTCTACAGTAACCCTGAGGTCATTCTGCACAGTCACTTCATCTGTATCAGAAAGGAAAGGAACACAGAATGACGGGGCTTTTCCAGCACCCATTTTAAAAAAAATTGTATAGTGTACCAAATTGCCCGAAAATGTTTCGTGTAAAACAGAGAATATTCTTAGTACTGGTCCTTTCCACTTAAGAGTAAAATAGTCTTCCTTCCTTTTCTTCCCTCCTGCCTTCCTTCCTTCCTTCCTTCCTTCCCTCCCTTCCCCTCCCCCCTTTCCTCCTTCCTTCCTTCCTTTTATGAAACCATGTGAAGTTTTTATGACTCATTCCTCACACAAAAATTTCTGTTAATGGAGTATTGGGGTACATTACTCCAAAGCTAGCCCATCTCCTATGAAAAGATTTGATGACAATGGATATCCTAGCCTTTCATCAAGTTACAGAAACAAAAATCTTAATATATTTATCCTGTGGAAGAAAGCACAAATATCACATGGTCAGGGAAATCTACAGGTCACTGATCTTTGGGAAAGTCAAAACCAACAAAATCACATTTGCCTGACCAATATCTTACAGAGTAGAGAAAATAGTATACATACCCCCCGCCTTTTCAAACAGTTGTGAATTGCTAGCTACAAGCAAAAAAAGCATATTTTTTTAGTTTTAGGGTAATCCCTAAAACCTGGAGAGGAAACTGAAAATAGAAGACAGGATGGCCCTGAGGCTTTCAGAAACTGATGAAAAAACCCACTATTTCTAGAGTAGCCTACAGCATGTAAAAAAAAGCCTGAGAATCTCTGAATTCTGACACTTTAGTAAGGCAGTAAAAAAAAAAAAAGGTGACTTTCTGATAATACCAGCTTTGTCTGAAGACTAGAAAAGTGGATATCAATCTCTGTGTGCTAGAGGGAGAGAAATAGCCAGCTGGGATAGAATATTAGCCAAAATACTTATGAACTGTGTGATTGTCAAGTGCAACTAAAATGTCACTAGGAAGGTTAAGAGTATGTTTTCTTACTGGGGAATTCCAGAGGAACTATTATTGTGGGGAAAAAAAAAAAAAAAAAAAAGACGAGGGTCTATAGGGCAAGGTTTCAAAGCTTTTTTGGCAAGATATAATTTCTACTGCATTATCACCAGCCCTCAATATCCTCAAGCAAAGGCAGAGACTGGAAGAAATGTGCAGACAAGATGATCCTTCCTTGGCACAGTTACGTACCGATCAGCTCCTGTTATATCAGCTAAATAAAACAGACTTCACAGAGGAGCACTTGCCATCTCAGTGACAGATGCTAGAAGAAGCTCTCTCAATGTATCTACCTACCTATTTACAGAAGATAGAGGTTGTACAGACCATACTGACAGTGTCCAGCTGTTTCCAAAACAGAAACAGAGAACTTACGTGAGGAGAAATAAAAAATTGTCTCAGCAAAATCATGTGAGTACTTTTCTACAAAAAATGCTGAAGTCTGTAATTACCAGGAGTACCTGAAACTGCACATTTAACAGAAACAGCAACATTGCCTCTATTGCTTGCAAAGCCAAGAGGTATCTGAGGTTTAAAAAAATCACTTGATTTGCCACCAAAGCAAACTCTGAAAGTCTGAAAATAGGTTTAATACATATTTGCTTCAGTCAAATGTGTTTAACTTGAACGGTATGAACTGGGATTTATGCCTGTGTTTAAGGCAGCCTGAAGAAGCAGTTCCTGTGATAAGCTCATGACATTCATTTGACTAAGTCTGAAAACTAGAGATGGACCATTTAGACATGGTCATTGACTACTTAATCATTTATTTTGAAAACATTAAAAAGGTTTCTCAGTTCTGTCCAAACTCCTGTAGACTTAGATTTCTTCTAACCCAGAGTAAATGCCTTCAACTTAATTCTCGACCTCTAGAAGGCACTGGCTCCTCGGAAGAGGGAATTTGTGCTTGTGTGTTAGCTCACCACACCGAGATTTAGGGCATCTGAGGTTAATTTTAATGGCCCTTCCAGTGTAAGCTCCTACGTGGCTGTCAAGATGTCATTTGTCACAGCTCCATAGTGGCACTTAGCTGGTGTGCTGCCATTGCTGACTTGTAGGGCCTCACTTAGTCTAAGAGTCGAGTCTTGCTCTCCAGTTATATTTGGGCAGAGAGTGGGGGCATAAGCAGATATTGGCCTCCCCATCAAATTAAAACAACATCTGACAAGTGACAGATCAGTAAGGATAGATGCTTTACTTATTCATAGGCACCCTTTAGCAATTCAGCTGGTTCCCTAATTGTCTTTTGTAAGAAAAGTGAGTTGTCTCTACTTGTCTTACATTTTTACCCACAAAGCACTAAGGATCCACCTAATTTTATCGTTCTGAGAGCTAATAAGGGCGCCTTTACCTACTCTATTTTTCTTTTTCTTTTGCACAGCAATCGCACCCAGTGCAAGACTGCCTCTCTGTTAGTGACCAGTTTGAAGAGTCAGATACTAGAGAAGACGAAATGGTTCTATAATTTTGCTTAAAGTAGATACATTTTTTAAAAATCACTCCCCAGAGGAACTGCGATCACTTATATTTCTAATTGAGAAAATGGAACATCCCTTAAAATTGCAATTTACCTAAAACCAGAATAAAAAATTCTAATTACAATTTCATGTGAAGAGAGACAAGGCACTGAGAAATCATACGGGATTTTAAATGAACAAAAAATGAACTGAGCATAATAAAATTATTATACTCATGCTTTATTCTTAATGAACCCAGCAGTAAATATTTTATTGCAGAACTAAGATTAATAGGTGGCTAAATAAAGGAAATTTTTTCACAAAAATAATGTTGTATGACAAGTCCCTCAGTCAGTTTTCATAGGAAGGAAAGGAAGAAATATCCAACCTTGACCTAAAAGTATAGACCAGAAAAGCTGTCTTTGGCTGAATATCATTCTAATCTAGTGAAAATATCCCCATCAAACTGAAGTCCAAACAACTGCCTCCACAGCAAGTTCACATCTAATAAGAAGTTAAGCACTCTCAATGCGTAGCTGCTGTAGTATCTCCAAAAATAGCTGAGGAATCAGAACCCAACTGCTGACCTGATGATACAACAGTACAATGGGCCAGCTCCCCTTTCAAGGCTCGTTGTGTTTTACAGTGCTGACAACACTGGAGCTTGTTTTCATCAGTGTACTATCCAGATATGACTCAGAAGACATATGGAGAATGTATACGACCAAGATTCAATTTTTAAAGTCACTTTTCTGTTCAAAACCACACTGAAAAAAAAAAAAAAAAGAAAAGAAAAAACCCCTCTAAACTAAAACAAAAAAAACCCACAACAAAGATGTGCTAAACTGACAAAAACTGTCACTAATAGCTGCCTAAATCAATAGGTGGTCATCTCTTGCCCTCTAACTTCAGTGGGGATGGGAAAGGTGCTGGATGTATAACTACGAAAAATGTTCATTTGAGGAATAGTTTTAGATTAGCAAACCTGAACACTGAATACTATTTAGCTTACAAAATAAAAAACTAAGTTTATGGCAGCTGAACATGAACCAATTATATTGGTTGCTATTCAAAAGAAGGAAAAAAATAAATGAGATTTCAGTTCGCTGTGGAGATTGTTGCATCACAATATGCCTGCAAAATAAGAAGTGCCTATAAACAGGAGAATAGGCACTTGTGAAGTCCACCTTTGAAGCTACATGCATGGCATGGCCATTTGCTGGGCAATCTGTAATTCATACTAGAAAGCAACAGTAGATGGCCTACTTTTCACAAAAAGTGAGAGCTAGAGAAAACCACATTGTGCCATAGGGAGGGGAAGCACAGGCAAAGCCTTCATTTTTAATTGGCATACACAGAAAGAGCAAGCAGAAACAAGACAAGTGAAAGAAAGAAGGGAATTCTCCCCGGAAACATATGGGAAGCACAAAACAGAAGTAATAAAACATTAAAGAATAGGGATACAAACACCAGCATGTCCAGAAAGTGCACTCATTAGTAATGAACATAATGAACGTACTGGAAGTGTGAATGCAAAAGTTAATGGCTTCTTTTACACATGTGAGAGAGTGCACAGCAAAAAACCAGGGTATCTAAATAAGAAATATATGAAAGAGTCTTCCAAGTATCATTTTCTATATAACTCACCAGCCTTCACTAAAGGGAGAAGTAAAGGAAAGCACAGAAAATTCCACTTTGACACCTGCCTTTTAAAGCTATTTTCATTTTCACACTTTATCTTTGTAGTTACTGCACAGCTGAGGTCCCAAAGCCAAGTCACTCTGGCCACAGACCCGGTCTTCTAATTACTTACTTTACAGGTCCACTAGAACAACTCCACTTTATAATTAGCCACCAAGGATAATTTTCAAGCTTGCCATGTAAACCCAATAAAGGCTTGAATTCCTGAAGAAAACTAAGCACCCACCACTGTTGAGATGCCCTCTTCTCAGAAGCTGAGCACAAGCTTTTTCAATACTTTTGACTATCCTTTTCCTATCTGCTTGAGCTCTCAAACCACAAGTTGCCTAATGATGTCAATTGACCTTTACAAGATACCTCAGGAAATATTTTTGCAGGTCTGTGGAGTTATTTCCAAAGCTGAGAAACCAGTGCATGTAAATATGCGATTTGAAGAATTATTGCTAAAAAATATTTGGTAAACACATTTTCAAAGAGCATAATCATACTTTGTTGGACACAAATACTTATTAATAACGTAGTGATTGCTTCAGAGTTGTCTAAGGAATAGCAACCACCTATTTAACAACTCAGTCTTGCTTCTAATTAAGATCCAGCAAACTTCTTTAAAAACTAATGGTGTTATGTAGGAGTAACTTAATGGCATTAAATGTCAGCACTTATGGGCACAAGGAAGAGAGGAAGGAGTGCTGCCGTATTTGTATACACAGCGTTACTGCAAACATAATTTGACTAGCTCTTAAACAGCGGTGAGTAACAAGGGTTGCAAGATATAAAAATGGAGGTGATTAATTCTGTCTTGGCCTGAAAAAATTACTTTTCTTGCCAATATTTTGGCACCTCCTACTGACTAATACAGAAAGGAGTGACATACGCCTGAAGATGTAAAACAGACATGGTGAAAATGAAAAGCTTTCCTAACTAGCCTACATTTGGCTACCACAGCAACTGAGTAAGCATGAAGGAAAGTAGAAAAAAAGAGGAGATTGATTCCACTTCACAATATTCAGCTAGTTAAATGATAGCAGAAGGTCTAAAAGGGACAAGGTTATAAGCATATAAAATATTGGATTTTAATAAGATAATAATGGACTTCATGGGAAATAGGGCTTTGTGTGAGAAGTATAAGTGTCCATGACAAAACTACAAGATGAGATTAATAACGGGTGAATATCTAAAAGACAACATGTAAGAAATGACTGAAGCTAGTGAGTTAGAACCACAGAAGAAGACAAATCTCCTTTACATATCCTCCAATAATAGGAGAAATTAATGAATTTTACACACAATGGGCTTGGCAAGAGTCTGCCCACCAAATTTGTTTAAACTGGTGTAAATCACTTTGTATTTCCTTCCAATGTATCAAATCAATAGAACAAGAAGGGAGACAGACTGCTGTAATGGGGAACCAGGCCTCTCCAGCGGCATGACTGTGAACACAGGCTAAATGTAAGCGGTTGGTGTCTGTACGACCTTGCTGTGTCGTGCATCGCACAAATTACTGGCTGAGCTCATTTACACGAGTTGACTCTCAACTACACTACTATGGTTTATAGATTAAGCTCTGCTTTCAGATCTACGGAACCTTAAGAAACGTCACTGGAGTTGCTTTGCATTTACAAGAGGAAAATGGGAGAGAAGCAGCAGACTGAATTCTCTGCTAAACACGTGCAAAGGTGCACTTCCCTCAGTGGACACTTTCAAAAGCAGCCACAGAACAAAAGCCTCTCTGCTTGCCAGCCGGGCATACATTATAGTAACCACACCCTTCTAGGTAAACAAGTACATAGAGCAAATCACTTCTTTTGTGAATAGGGTTTACTTTATCATTTTGAAATGCATATTGCTGTTTCTTGACATATTAGTATGCTTAAAGGAATCATTTAGGAAAATAAACTTACTTGCCTATGCTTACACTTATTTGTCCTCTCCTCTGTTATTAATCAAATTTGTCTAATATTTTTATCACATCATATTTTAAATAAATAAATAAATAAATACCATGATTGCCTTTCAAATAAGAGTTGGCAGTGATAAAATAAAGTCAAGAAATCACATAGTCTCCTGTGTGATGAGGCTAGGTGGAAAGGATATATTGCTCCAGGTATGTGGTAACATACAATGTCAATATCCCACTATATTGCAAATTTTCTATTGCTTTGAATGTCCGTGCTCTGCTACAGGTTGAAAAAATGAAGCTGCATATGCAATGAATGCTTCTTATCGTTAGTACTGTGTTTTAAAAAGAAATGAGATTGTTCTTGGTGATGAGGTAGGGCTTTACATGGAAAGAGGCTAGTTTTCACTGCCCTTGGAACACCACTGAGCCCACCATGCTTGGGCAGCTGACTCGACGTGTGGTTCTGCTGGTGTCCACTTGCCCCAAGCCTCATTTTGCACCTACTGCGCCGTGCTGTTTCAGAACAAATGAAAAACAGCTTTTGTACAACATATGTTCTGTTCCTATAGTAAGCTATTTTTGCAGTTGGAAGGCCTCAGGCATTACTCTCCTTCCAAGCCATACACAAACAACGAGGGTTTACCACAAAAGAGAGCCTCTGCAGAAGAGTGTATCTTTGCTGCCTCACTCAAGACCCTAATTTCATCCTATAAAATTTCAATTGATTCAGTCTCACCTTATCATTGAATTCTTATTGCTACCTGACCTGAGCTAAGGTCAACAATACTTCCAAAATAAATAAAGACAAAGATATAATGCAATCAACTGGTAAGTCTGAACCATTGCTACCTTATTGCTGTTCTATACCAGAACACACTGGATTTTCCGTGTAGGTGCTCTGCTATAATCAGGGTAACAGTGGTCTAGAGGGCTCTAAAACTGCATGTGCTGAAACCAGATGTACAAAATTAAAGATCTAGGCTACGCCATCTACACTGCTGGAGCAGGAGCTAGCAGAGCACCTCTTCTTTAAGCACAGGGATGCATAGCTTAGGAGAGATCTTCTTTCCAGCTGCTGAAAGTTTCCAATCAGCTCACTACCCTTTCTCTGGCTTTTCAGCCTGACTGCAAGAAAACATGGGTATGATGGTGTGGAGGCAGCCGCACCTCCTGCTGGCCCGCAGCTTGCCGTCTGTTTTGGCCTTGCCTAGGTCCACGCCATGTCCATTTTCAGCAGGGCAGGTGTCTGCCACTGACACCTAAGTGTTTGCTGTTCTTGGCATCCCAGCACACGTGGCGACACATCCAGCTACCTTTGAGGCAGGTACCCCTCAGGAAGCCAGCAGCACACTGTGCACTGTACTGGAACAAAAATGTTAATGTACACTGTTGGACATCATTTGTATCCCCAGGTAGGGAAATCTGGCTAAATACCTGGCTCTAAGTGACTTGGTATGTGATAGAAGTGGCATGAAACCCCAGTCTCCTGCCTCCTTCCCCTGAGTTTTTAATCAATCTTCTTATCTAGTTTTACAAGGAACTTCTGTTAGGAAGTGCACATCAAAGGAAAACATAAATTTTTATTTTGCTTCAATGTGTTAACAATATTTATTAAAAACATTTCTGGCCAAAATACCAAAAATCACCTGATATTCAATTATAAAAAGACCACAACTGCATTTGAAACTTTACCGTAACTACAGTCTAAAAGTGAAACTAAAAAAGTGAAAGTTGCTTGTTGTTTTATGATGCACAGGGTGAAAGAAATGCAGAAAGTAAACAAAAAAAGCACGCATTAACATACATTTATGAAATTGCTTCTTGCATTGTAAGATACTTCTGGACCAGAGGAAAGAAAGGTGTCAATTTATAACAATTGTGATAGGAAAAAAACACGTGTGTGATCATGTAAGTTGTTAGGCACTGATTTCACAGTATTCCTTGCAGATTCTGTGACAAACTCAGAAAAAGCAGGAACACATAGGCAGAGTTTGCTGCTGAGATTTTCCAAAGCCTTAAAAGAATGTATGCAACTACCTCCTGTCCATTTGGAAAATCCTGGTGTTCAGGCTTACTGTTCTTCTCACAGCTACACTTCCTTCGTGATTCCTTTTCTATTTGGCTATGCCTAGTTAAGTAACGTTGGCAATACTCTGCCCAAGTCATGCCAGCTAAACAGCAGATCGCAACAGGAAAACAGTAAGGAAGAAGGCGACATATCTTGGATTTGATGTTTAACTAGGATTCTTAAAACTTTCATCACATTCTTTTATATTTCATTTTGAGGTGTATGTTTGTAGTGCAGGCGCAGGAAATCAAATAATTCAACTTGTATTTACCATTTATGTAATTACTTTTACTAAATTACTTAGATAATTTGTGTAAGTAAAAAAAAGAAAATCACCAGAACATGCAGTTACACTGTTTACAATTACTCTGTCAGTTGATGCAATTACTATAAATAGGCTCAGAGACATCACTAATTAATGAAGTTGGAAGGGTAATATAAGAAGAAGTCTGCTATTGCACATCTAAGGCACATGATATCTAAGTTGAGATGTAGAAGGGTGGTTTCTTTTTCTTTTGGGCTTTGGCAAGAACATATTATAAAGAATCCTCACATGTCAAAGCCCCCTAGGCTACAGATGCTCGGGAAATAAAGCAAAATAGTAGAGTTGTGGCTTGTTTTTAGCTAAATTTTAAACATTAAGAATGAAGCAACACCAGTAGAGTGCCTGCACACACCTTACTGATTTTAGTGGGATTTATGTATGAAGAGTGAGTTGGGGAAGACTGATCTTTAACCTGGAGCAGAGGTGTCATTTCCCTCTCTATTTTGAACACAGTAAGATATGTTTTATTTGCGATTTTATGTAATCTTATAAACCAAATGTAGTGGGGTTTTTTTCAATCTGGGATGAAAAAAGGTATTTCTTCACAGTTACTGGAGAAAAATGTAGTCTTGCACAAAACTTGTCAGAAGAAAATTGCGCATATTAACAGTTCTCTTGAGAGCAGTAATAGACATTCTTTGCATTTATTCAGCAAATTTACATCCAAATCAGGAAGATGTTGCATTTATCTCACTTAACACTGAAATATTTGCAAAAATCAATATGGGAAAGTGTTTCCTGCAGAAGAAGGAAGAGATAACCTTGCACAGTTTTGTTAGTACTTCTCTGGGATACTACAGGCAAAATGACCACACCACTTCAGTAAAACATGCATTTTCAGTCACTGAGAAGTAGTATGTATGCTTGACAGTAGATCCAGTGAATCCTGACATATCCTTACAGCTGTATTAACAAGCCCAGCTTCGGGCCTCCTGTGTACATAAGCAACAACTCACTGGTGGAGAAGTACTCAGGAGACTCTCTTAAGTAACTTTTTGTAAAGGATTCAGGGACATTTTACACACACACACAAAATTCATACTCCTGTGGTGTATTGTCAGCTTTGATTCTGCAACAGTAACATCCCCAACACGCCTTGACAGTGTGAACAGAGAGATGTTTTTCTGTGTTTCTTCTGGCCTCCTGATTTCCTTCATTCCCCAAATACATCTTTACTGGAAAAAAAAACCCCAAACCAAAATCCAGTGGATCTAAGTATCCTTGTTCTCTGCTGCCAAAATGCATTTTATACAAGGATCACCAGGTGTAGAACAGAGCTGAGTTAGTCTTCAGTTTTCCAGCTCTCTTACTGCCACTAGCACTAAAGCTCCCGACTTCCTCACAATGTTTTGCAGAGATGTCACTGTACAAAGGCCCTTCACTCTGCAGTAACACCGCTCCCCCGGTGAGCAGGCCCATTTTTTAGGTAGGCAAATAAGGCCGGTAGGGACGGCACCTCCTGCCGGAGGCCTGGGTAGGGCAAAATAGGAACGACGTGCACCCTCCGGCTAATCTGGGACGAGGTGTGATCCCAAGAAGTGACGCGTTCGCCCCGGCTGTCTGTCCCTCCCCGCACTGCCTGAGCCGGTGACTCCCGTAACGCGGGAGCCTGCGGGACGCACAGACCCGCGACGGGGCGGTGCGGGGGCTACCCGCGGGCCGTGCCCAGCGCACGGCCCCGGCCCCCGGCACGCCCCGCCTCGACAGCCCGCTACAGCCCTCTGGCAGCGGCGCCGCGGGCTCGGGAGCGGCCCCGCGGCCCCGCCCCGGCCCGG
>WBMZ01006222.1:11178-32894 GCA_013400975.1 Atrichornis clamosus | reverse complement strand
CCGGGCTCGCCCCTCGCCGAGCGATGTCCAGGAGGAAACAGAGCAACCCCCGGCAGATCAAACGTGAGTCGCCGCTGCCGGCACCCCCACGTTCTGTGCTGTCCACCATCCTCCCCCTTCCTTATTTTTTTGCACCACCCCTTCGGCGGCACCACTCCCGCACCCCTTCCCTCGGCCCTCCCGGTACTCCCGCGCCCGCCCTGGACCCCCCCGGGACCCACCCGGGGCTCACCCGGGACCCCCTCGGGACCCTCCCGGGACGGCCGCTGTGGGTGCCCGTTTCCGCTACCGGCCGCTCGCCCGCTTTGCTCTCGGTCCCCGCCGCTCCCCGCCTCCCGCGCCACCTCCCCCCCGCCAGCGCGGTGGCTCCGGTACCGGCTCCCGATGGGGGCCCCGATAAGGCTTTAAAATATTCCGTTCTGCAAGTCCCGTCCTGATAACATCGCTCTGTCGGGACGGCCTGAAATTGTGATCTTATCTCCCTCGCCTGCCTCCCATCCAGCGCCGGCAGCCGGGGCCGGGGGCTCCCCGAGCCCCCCCGGGGCTCCCCATCCCCTCCGGGCCACCCCAGCCCTACCAAGGGCTCCTCACCCCGGCTACGGGACCCTCACCCTGCCAGGGGCTCTCCGACTGTCCGGGGCTGCCCATCCACCCTGCGGCACCCCAGCTGTGCCAGGGGCTCCTCACCCCAGGGACAGCGCCCTGACCCTGCCGGGGGCTCCCCTTCCCACGCGGGGACCCCCATTTGTCTGGGCACTGCTGGACCCGCCGTGCCATCGTCCCTGTGGTGCCATCGTCCCCACTGGCCACGCTGTCCTCGACCCTCCACCCCTGAGCCTCCACCCAAGGCCCCACAAGT
This sequence comes from Atrichornis clamosus, assembly GCA_013400975.1. Classification (NCBI taxonomy): domain Eukaryota; kingdom Metazoa; phylum Chordata; class Aves; order Passeriformes; family Menuridae; genus Atrichornis; species Atrichornis clamosus. Next base: position 32,035 of record WBMZ01006222.1, on the reverse strand, counting down.
CCCGCCTGGCATCCCAGCCCAGGTGGGACATGGCCATGAGGAACCACCACGAGGTCCCACAGGACTTTGGCCACATCCCTGTCTCTCCCTGCCAGTACACCATTCCAGAGGGTCGTGCTCCCCACGATCCAACCCATCGGCCAGGATCTTGCTTTGCTCCAGTGAGGATGTACCAGCAACGCTGAGAAATCCTGCAAAGTGCTGGAAGTTTTTTGGTGCCGGGCTCGGCTTGGCTTTTCTCCTTCCTCTCTGGTGTGTGTGTCTGTGTTTTTTTCTTTCCCCCTCGAGTCGATGGAGGCTGGTGATAAGAGGGAGATGGGAGGATAGGGAAGGCTGGCCACCATGTGATAATCTACCTTTATCTTTCTCCTGAAATAATTGCAAGGCTGAGTTGCACCTACCTGTTTCCCTGCCTGGGGTGATTGCTCTGGTGATAACGCTCAGCTAGACTTTTACCCGGGTAGAGTTAAAAATAGTCCCAGCTGCCTCTTTTTTTTTTTTTTTTTTGGTGGGGATAGTTTTCTCCTTTAGCTTTATCCAACTTCCGCGGCTTCATTTCGGCAAAAAGCCCTGCGATCCCTCCCTGGGTAACTCCAGCTCGTTAAACCGGGAGCGTTAAGACCGGAGCGAGCGGTAGCGCTGGAATGACGCTGATATCTGTGGGAGACGTGCTGATGGTGGGATGCCTGATCCCAGCACCCACCAGCGTGGACTTTGATGGGGCAAAGTGGGGCAGGACGAGGCCGTGGCAGCTCGGCCGGGCGGCGGCGGCTCCTCGTATCTCCTTCCTCTGCTGCTTTTCTGCAGAGATGTGAAGAGATGATAAAGTGGGAGGCTGATCTCAGGCCGCCGGTGATGGCCAAAACTGATTAAAAGCTGAAAGCTTGGAACCCTTCCTGTATGTGTCAACATGAAAACAGTCATTAGAGGCGGCGAGCGCGGCGAGAGCGCCTTGCCGCTGCTCCATCAGGGAAGGTATGCATGAATCAGGGCTCCGGTAACCAGACTCCTCTCATGTACAGACCGGACCTGTTTCCACAAAGTCTATCCTCCTTATCATCTCGGCTGGAGCATTAAAAACCTCCTCCAGATTGGTATCTGCTGATTTTATTTTCCTGGGTGACGCGATGTTCTCGCTCCGGCTTCGCCTTCTCTTGTGGGGTTTGGGTTTTGTTGTTTTTTTTGAAGCGCGATGCGAGGCGCAGATTAAGGCTCGCGGGGAGATCGCCGGGAGAGCGGGCGATCGCCAGCAGAGATAAGACAAAGATCAGACACCGGACTATATTTAACCAGCTGCTTTAACCTTCCTCTTCTTCTTGCCTTTCCGGGCTGGAGCCGTGCGGGGATGGAGGGGCCGGGGGTGCCGGCGGCGCGGGTCCCTCCGAGCCCCCCTGGCAGCAGCGGTGGCACGCGGTGAGGAGGCTTTGAAAGATGATTTCATCTCGATGGTGGCTTTTGATAGCAGAGAAAACACCCAGAGCATCTCTTCCTTTCATTTTTGGGGGTTCCTGCCCACAGAGGACAGTTTCTTTCCACCTCCTGCTCCATCCCTGGCTGTACCACCAACCTCCCTCCCTGCAGCTGCTGCTGCTGCTTTATGGGGTGGTTTATTTTTTCTCTCTTTTTTTTTCTCTTTTTTTTTTTTTTTTTTTGTGTCTGTCTTTTGTTCTGCTGGTAGATAGATGTGAGGGGCTGATAGGGAGCAGGAGCTGATCTCCAACCCAGATAGCCTGTTATATTTATTAACTTCAAACATGGGAGCGCGGGCGCCCAGCTGATGAGCGAGGCTCTGGCAGCTGCCGGTGCTTTCGCAGCGCCGGGTCCTGCGATGGGGGAACCTGATAAGCAGGAGATTGATCTCATCGTGCTGATGTGCCTCCCCCTCCCTTGTTCTTTTCATACATATATTTTTTATTATTTTTTATGTTCCTAAGTGAGCTGGAAGAAAATGTTTTGTCGTAGTTGCAGGGGCCTGTTGGTGGTTAGGGGTTTTTTTTATTGTGTTTTTTTTTCCTTTTCCCTTTTTATTCTGCGCTCAGCTACAGTAGATCTGAGCTCCTGATAATCACCAAGCCCCGATCTCCATCCTGATAGAGATTGCCAGGGTTGATAAGGACCACTTATCTCTCCCCACCAGACCGGAGCAGGATTCGCTACAACAACAAACACAGCAAAGAGGGGCAAAAGGGCTCCAACAATTTGTTCCATTGCAAATGTGATTAACGCAGGCACTTTAATTATCTGATGGGGGGCAGCTGCATGTATGTTTTTATTTCTCAAGGTGGTGGGGTGGCTTGCCCCCCCTCCACGTGCTCTGTGAAACAAGCTGGGTTGAGAAGCCGAGCTCTCCCCAGCGCCTGTTATCGGCTGCAGATGTTGCATTAGTTTGATGAGAGCTTTGACTTTTTTTTGATGATTATCTCCCATTCTGCTCCGCCGAGCAAACGCATGGGCTGGGGAGGGTGGGGGTACGGGGGGGAGGTGAAAACACCGTCATATTTTTGCATGTGGATTTTCTTTAATTGCTATTAGATGGTGTCAGATAACGAGTGTGATCTGCGCTGTTAAAGCCGCCGTCTCTTGGTGCTGTGTGTTGGGCTGGGTGGTTTTATTTTTTCCTTTCCTCCTGCACGCTCGGCTGCTCCCCGGTCCCACAGGGGGTCGTGGTGCCGGGCAGGGGGCGGCGGTGCCGCTTGGACCGTGGGAGCCGTCCTTCCCGGGAGCTTGGAAAATCGCGTTTCTTGTAACGATGACAGTGGCCAACCCAGCGTCTATTTTTAGCGGCGGCGTGGTGAGCCGGTGGCGTGGGATGCTCCCGGCACGCCTCCTGCCCGCTCCTTCCTGCTCCCTTCCCTCCCCGAGTCGCTCCTTCCCTTTCAGGTGACGAACCTCCTCTGTTTGCTGCTTTTTTTTTTTTTTTTTTGGTGCCTTTTTTTTCCCCCAGCGCCGCACTTTTCCATCCCCGCCACCTCCGTGCCTCAGTTTCCCCATCCACGCCTCCGGGAAGGGGTGCCCCGGGCCGGGGGTGTCTGGGGAGGTGTTACCCCGGGGTGCTCCACGGGGTGGGGAGGATTTGCTCCTCAGGGATGAGCTGGGTGCCGGCAGGGCCTCCCAGCTCCACTCCCAAACCGGTATTTTCTGCACATCCCGGGGGCTTCCTCAGCCTTGCAGCCCCCCGCTCCGTATCCCACTCCCGGCATCCCGAGGGTGGCATCCCGGTGTCCCACATGTCTGCTACACCCACGGGCGCTGCCTGTCTGCCAACCCCTCCCCTCTTGTGCAAACACCCCAAGGCGTTTGCCAGCCCTGGCGCGGTGGCACGGCAGGGGTGCAGGTGGCAAAGCCCTGTGGCACCTCTGCCCCCGCAGCGGCTCTGCCCATCCCGGCTGTCACCGGCCTCTTGGGATGTGCCATGGGTGACATCGGGGGCTCCCAGAGGCGGGGACCCATCGCGGTCCCCACAGGTGGGATGGGCCAGGAGTGACCCATGGGCTGTTGTGATGGTGGGATACTGGTGGGATCCTGGTGGGATGCATCCATCAGACCCCACCGTGGTGAGTTCTCACAGCCATCGCCATCTGCCTCCCACCAATAACTCGGCAGCACCACGGACAAGCCACATTCCCGCTCAGTGGAGGGTCTGGACCAGCCTCAGGTGATGCTGGAAGAAGTTTCCCTCCTCTTCCACAGCCACTGGTTCCAGGTGTGAGCATCCCTGCAGGCCCCAAATCCGGGAGAGGGGTTGGCACCGTGTTTGGCAGCCGGTGACTGAGGGGACAGCTCGGCTCGGCCTCTGTCCGGAGCAGGAAATCCATTTCCCATGGATAATGGATGTGCCACCAGCCCTGTGCTCTGCCAGCCGTGGGACACTTCACCCCTCGATGCCAGGGAACCCCGCAGGCCCGTTTTGGGACCGTGCTCGGGGTACATCCCAGGATGGCTCTTCCCAGCCATCCCCATCTCCGCACGGGGCAGGGAGGACGAGCGCGGGATGCTCGGGGAGCGCGGGCTGGAGCCAGGCCGGCCACGGCCGAGCGTGGAGCAGCCAGGAGCACGGCAGAACCAGTTCTGCCGAGGGCCCGGCGCACGGCCCTGCCGGTGCCGCGGCCGCGGGGCGGGAAGGCGGCGCTGGAGCCGCGCCGGCGAGGGAGGCTCCGGAGGCTTTGCCAGGCGGCTGCTTCCAGGGCCCGTGGGCGCCGGGGTTGGGTTGGTTTGTGTCTGCTGCCGCTCTTCCGCCTCCGGAGCCCCCGGGGGACACCCCCGCACCGTCCCCGGCCCGGGCACACCGGGCGGGCACGGAGCCACGGCGCGGGGCTATCCCCGGCATCGCGGGGAAGCCACCTCCAGCTGGGATTTGCACCTCGGGATCCGAAGTTGCGAGGTTGGGCAAGGTCTTATTTTCCATGGTGAATCACGAGGCCACCTAGCAAGCTGCAGCTTCCCCTTTGGCCAAGTTGTGATCCGGCCAGCTCGGCAATCAGGGCTTGGGAAGAAAGCAGTCCTTTCCCCACGGGTGTTGCAGGAATTGTGCAAGGAGATAGAGCCACGGCACAGGTGATCCGAGGTTCCTGGAGAGGGGCAGCCCTGGATCCCCTCCCTGGGAACTCACCCGGCCCTGGCAGCATCCCAAGGGCAGCGCCGTGTCCACATCCACCATGGCAGCATCCCTGGGGCACCCTGTGCCGTGGGACATTCCCAGCCCTGCGGGGACACCCACATCCCTGGGAAAGGAAAGGACAACGCTGCCCAAACCGGGAGCAGCAGGACTGGGGATGGAGCTGATGGGCCCTGCGTGGTGTTGGGGGATTTGGGGTCAAATACAGCCGTTCTGGCCAAAGGAAGAGGATGTTTTCCATGTGTGCTGTCTGTCCTACGGCAAAAAAAAACATGATCCGCCTTGGAAAACACTGGATGGGGCGTTGCTGTGGAGGGAAAACCAGTCCAGACCTTCCACAGAGGCACAGCCAGGGCTGAGATCCAACGCTGCCCGGAGAGAGGGGTGTGAGCAGAGCAACCGGGGGGATGGCAGGAGTGAGAAACCTGGAGCTTTTAGGAATTCTACATTTAAGAAGAAAAAATGGAAAACGCCTCTCTGCCAGCCCAGCACCGCACTCCACCTCTGCTCCGTGCTGAGGGCATGGATTTTCCTTCCTGTGGGGCCAAGAAATCAGCTCCCCCGCTTTGGAGAAGAGCAGGAATGGGAGCAGGAGGCCAATATCTCTTTTTTTTGTTTCTGCGCCACATCCCATGACTGTTCCTGCTGCCTGACTCAGGGCTTTTGGACGCTCCGGCGTGGCCTGGCTGTGTCCCGCTGCTCCTTTTATCAGGAAAGTTCAAGTGTTTCGGGGCTAATACAGTTCCCTCTTCCGATGGCTGCCCGGCAAAGGCTCCACATTGTTCCTGCAGCAACATGTTTTTTTGGAAGGGATGAAATGCCGAAAGGAATGTAACTGCTGACCTTGGGCTGCAGTGGGGTTAAGGAGTGTGTGCCTATGAGTCACTCCAGATAAGAGCCTTCCACGGCTTTTTTCCTCCAAAATAATTCTTTATCTCCTCTTTCTCACATCAACATATTTTCTTGACATCTCCCATTCGATAGCGCGTGGAGGAAATGTGCTCCTCTAATTTGTTCATCTGATGAAATGTAGATGCATTGTTTTCCCTCGTCCTTGGCGAGCCGGGATCGTGACCCCGGGATTTGGGGATGCGCCTGGGAGTCGGTGCCCAGGGTTTGGGGATGCTCCGTGGGGTCGGTGTCCCGGTGCTCTGGGAATGCTGGTCACAGCCCACGGCTCTGGGGGTGCTTGGCAGGGTCAGTGCCTGGAGTTTTGGCGTTGTCTGATGTGGTTGGTGCCTGGAGCTTTGGGAATATTTGGGATTGGTGCCTGCAGTTTTGGGGGTGTTTGAGGGGGTCAGTGCCCAGGGCTTTAGGTATGTGCCTTGAGGTCAGTGCCAGGGCTTTGGGGATGCTTGGTGTGGTCAGTGCCTGGGGTTTTGGGGATGTTTCATGGGGTTGGTGCCTGGAGCTTTGGGAATATTTAGGATTGATGTCTGGGGTTTTGGGAATGCCCAGAGTTCGGGGATGTTTGATGGGGCCAGTGCCCCTGGCTTTAGGGATGCGCCCTGGGATCGGTGCACCAGGATTTGGAGATGCACCTTGGGGTTGGTGCCCACGACTTCAGGAATGTTTGGCACCTTGGACTTTGGGGATGCTCAGCACAGTCAGTACCTGGGGCTTTAAGGATGCGCCCTGGGGTCAGTGCCCAGGGATTTAGGGATGCTTGAAGGGGTTGGTGCCTGGGGATCTAGGGATGCACTGTAGGATGGTACCCAGGTTTTTGGGATGCTCGATGAGACTGGTGCCTGTGGTGTTGGGGATACTTCTCAGTGACAGGGCCCAGGGCTTTGGGAATGTGCCTTAGGGTTGATACCCAGAGGATGCTCAATGGGATCAGTGCCTGTAACTTTGGGAATGTACCCAGGGCTTTGGGGATGCTCTTCCAGGACAGCACCCGAGCTGCCCAGAGCTTTGGGAAGGTGCCTCATGCTCGGAGCACGCGGGGAGAGCATCCCCAGCTCAGGGCACTGCGGGGAGGAAAAGCTGCTTTTCCCTCCCCTCCCTGCTCCGCCGGGAAGTTTGGCCGCTCGCTCTCTTCTCTGTCTCCCAGCCGAGGCCTCTCACGCTACTCCCAGCTCCTATGATAATGCGGAAAGTTGAACTGGCCCCATTACTGCGCTGCGATGGTTGCCGCGATAAGGGCCCGATAATGGCAGCGATAGCGGCAGCTCGGTAGCCAATGGCTCCGCCGCTCCTCCCATTAACATTCCCCACCACGGCCGGGCTCGGAGCTGCCTATCTGCTCTCCATTTCCACTCCTCCGCTAGATAAGAATGGAAATACTGACTTCATAGCTCACTGATTAAAGTGTCTGGATTTCTTGATAATACACAGATAAATTATGTTTTTCAAAAAGAAGGTAGGGAAGGGAGTGTGAGGGGAGGGAAAAACCTCCAGTCCATTTTTATTATTTTTTTTTTTCTTCCTTCCCTCTTTCTGGCCGTGCCCTGGGAGTTGGGTTTTCGCTGCTCCAAAATGCCCTTCCCAGCCTGTGCCCGGGCTGGCAGCGGGAGGGCAGAGCCCTGTGAGGTGTCCTCAGGAACGGGGGTGGGCAAAGAATTTTTGGGAGTCACGTGGTTGGGGAGTATTGCACGTCCGGTCACGTCCCTGTGCTGGGATGGAGATGCTGTTCCTGGGTGCCAGGGACCTGCTTCCATCACGGGGCTGTTTGGCTCTGCCAGCTGTGCCCCGTGGCTGGGATCCTGCTGCTGGCTGGGGCGTCTCAGGTGGGACCTGTCCGCAGCTGGCAGGACCCAGGGATTCTCGGGAAGCATCTGCATTTTTATATCCATCTCCAGCCTGAGCCTCTCTGGTTCTGCTACAGGATGCTGCCCAGTCCGTGGATACTTTGGAATCAGGCTCACCCCACTGCCCCATCCATGCTTAACTCCTTGACTTTCCTCACTCATCCCCACTGGAGCAAACAGGGCTTCCAGACTTTTTGGTTCCTCGCACTGGAGAAGGTATCGACCACGAGAATCTATGTTTGTTTCATCTAAATATAAAACTAAAGAGCAAACAGTATAAAGTTCATTTTTTAATGTGCTGCCCCATTCCAGTTGGGCTGCTCTCTTTATTTTTTTTAGGGGAACTGTGATAAAAAGCAGAGATAAAGCCAGGACTGTTTTGTGTAGGAGTCGGTATCTGCGTTATCTATCTCCCTTTTTCACTCTCCGAGCAGCTCTGTTGTTTTTTACTCTTATCTCGCTCCACCAAAATGCCAAGAACAGGAAAAAAAAAAAAATTAGAAAAAAAGAAAGAGAAAGAGGCAGCGCAGGCACGTTTGCACGGAGCAAACTCAGCGTCCACGGGGCCGGGCGTGAAGGGCTGGGAGTTGGAGGAAGAGGAGGCTTGGGGTGCTGGGCGAAGGCGAGGGAAAGTTTTTGGGGAACAGCGCCGTCCCAGGGGTCTCCGTGTGCCAGGCTCGGTGCCAGCTGCTCTCAGATTGGGCCACCCAACCTTGTTGTAACTTCTGAGGGTCCTTCTCTGCTCCTGGAGCGCTCCCGGCTCCTGCTGGTCGTCACAGTGTTCCCTGGAGTGATCCGGGATGGCACTGGGAGCTGGGATTGGGCACCCTGTGGGACTGGGAGCCGCAGGGACACCCCAGCCAGAGAATCTTCGCTAATGTCCCCTTATCCCCATCCTTGTCCCCATCCCTCCGGCCTTGTCCTCACCTGGGGCTATCGCAGACTGAAAGTCTTGGGGTGGACGCTGCAAACCATCCCTGTTCCCTTCCCAGCAGCTTTTGGCAGCGGGATGGACTCGGCAGTACCTGGAATTGCTTCCCACGGGGAGGGGGGTGGCTCCAGCGGCATCTCCGGGGTAATTTGTCGCTAGATTAGCCAAGAGCTTGACCTCTGTCCTTGCTGTCACCTGGTATTGATGTGCTCCGTGTGCTGCGTGAGCATCCCCACCCCCAACCATTCCTGCCTGGAATGCCTTTATTCCAGGTGGGAGAAAAAGTATCCGAATTGAGGGGTTTTCACCCAGAAAATGCCGGGAGCAGTGGTGGCACTGAGCCTGGCACGCTCGTGCATGCTTGGAGCCTGGTCATGGATGGAGTTTCTTTCCATGTTATTGAGTATCCAGCTGCTCCCTAAGTGCCCAAATCCCACCTGGATCACCACGGGGTTAAACACCCCAAACTGCTCTCGGATGGGATCTGGGTGGAGACACCTCCAGTGCCCCCAGTAAGGACCGGCCCCTCTCTGCCGGGTCTCACCAGCTGCCTCAGCGTCCCTGCTGTGCTCTGAGCGCCTTCTCCCTGCTCCATCCTCTCTCCAGCCGGGAAGGCAGGCCCACGCCGAGCATCTCATCCCTTCTCCCGGCGCAATCCCATCCATCTGATGCGCCAGGGACGGCTCCATTCGACTCCCTCCTCTCTCAAAATCTATCAGGGCCTTATCGACCCCATCTGAAACCTAAAGTCACTCCATTGTCATTGTCCCTGGGCTTTTTTCCTGGCTGTTTCCCCGTGCTCCCCTCCCTCGCGCGCGGGCTGATCCGCCGGCCGTTCCTACAGGGAATGGCCCCAATCTGCGGGGATCTGTGCGGGGTTTATCGGCCCATCGGAGCCGGGGCTGGCGGGGCCCGCGCTGGCGCCGCTCGCCCGCTGATAAAGTTACAGAGTTCAGGCAGTGATGAATGTTCGGTAACTGCACCCGCCGCAGATCCCGGCCGCGCTTGGCAGCGGCAGCAGCTCCGGCTGAAACCAATCCCTCCCCTATCAGCAGCGCTGCTTTGCCTCAGCCTCGGCCTCTCCCCCAGTTCTCTTCTCCCCTGGGGGGCTCCCAGGGCCGAGGGACGCTCCGGGGGCTCTGTCCCAGGGGTGGTTTCTGTCGCTGGGATGGGGGTGGAATCCTGGAATGGTTTGGGTTGGAAGGGAACTCAAGGCTCGTCCACCTTCCACCAGAGCAGGTTGTGGTGGTTGGGACAGGAGCAGTAACTGGAGCATCCCATCCCACCGTGGCACGTCCCAGCATTCCCAGCACTTCCATGCCCTCTCTGTCCTTTGTTCCCCTCCTGGAAAAATTAGGCCTAAATATATTATAAATTCAATAATTTTTATAACTTAACAATTATTGTAAGTACCACCCTGTGAGCAATCACAGCATCACCCACCACCTCCATTCTCCCACCATCCTTCATTCCCCTCTTGAATAAATTAGGCCTAATATATTACTGATGTAATAATATTATTTATTGTAAATACCCGTCATGAGCAACTGGAGCCTCTCCCCTCATTGAGAATTATAGCATCACCCAGCACTTCCATTCCCCCACTACCCTTTATTCCCTTCCTGGTAAATTAGGCCTAAATAGAAAAACTTAATAATTTTATAAATTTAGTTGATAAATTATTATAAATACCCTCCCTCAGCAATCACAGCATCCCCCACCACCTCCTGGATAAACCAGTAATAATTTAATAACAAATCATGATCAATACATGATAAATCCCTCTTTCCACCTTCCAACTCTCCAACGTTTTTGGGGTTTTTTTTTCCTTGCCCTTTTACCCCAGGGCACCACGGGAAGGGTCGGGGCGAGTTTTTTATCTGGGGGCGATAAAGAAGGGCCCCAAATTGCAGATAAAGCCCAGTGGGGCCGGCCCCAACCGCTATCGGCTCCACGCACGGGGCTGATATTTCATGGGGAGATATCCATTGGAAGAGCCCAGCCCCGGGATGCAGCCAGGCTGATAGGGGACAGGGTTGATGTGTGCTCAAAAAAGCCCATTTTCCTCCAAAACGGACTCCCGTTTTGGAGACCATTGGAATGTAATGCTGGAGCCCAGCAGCATTGCCCGAGGGAAGGGAAGACTCTCCCGTGGGATAATTAACTAATTGACAGGACCTTCGAGGACCCGTGTCCACTGAAACCTCGTTTGCCCTCGCCTGGCATTCCCAATCCTCAGGGAACGGGCTCGGGAGCAGCCGAGGTCGTGGTTAAAACAAACATGAGTACGTCCCAGGGAAGAATTGGGTGAGAAGAGGCGGGCTGGAGTCCCATCAGATAGCGGGAGCTGGGATTTGCAGCCCGGGTCGTTCTCCGGGTGTTCCTCCCTGCGGGGCGGACACGGCACAACCCCGCCACCAGACCCCGGGGAATCCTGGCTGTGCCAGATCCCACCAAATCACCAGGGACAGGTTTGCAAAAGGGGCAGCTGGGACTGTCTGCAAGGGTGTCTTGCCCTGTTCCTGCAGCCCTTTGCTCTTGGCTGCATGATTTGGGGGGAAATGAGGTGATTTAGGGGCAGCCAGGAAGTGATGGCTGAGTGGAATTCCCACATTTCCATCACAAGGTGATGGACGAACGCCGTGGTGATGCTTCCTGCATCCCAAAACCTGGTTTGGAGCCTCACCCACCTGCTTTTGGGGTTTATTATTATTATTATTATTATTATTATTATTATTGTTATTAATTGTGGTTTTATAATTGGAAGAGGGTGGTGCCAGTGCAGGGATGAGGAGGAGCTGGAAGGATGAAGAAGGGATCCTGCATCCTGCTCCCTGCCTGGTGGAGCCGGGGATATCCCCCAGGATCCCCTGGCACAGCTGGCAATGTGCCCTCTGTCCCCCTCAGTGACACCCCAGAGCCAAGGCTGAGCTTTGAGGTGCCTGGAGAGAAGGTTTGGGATTGAGGCCATCTGACTCTGGGCTCTGTCCCTCGTTCCCTGGCTCCTGGAGCCTTCCTTGGATTCACCTCTGTCCAAGCAGGATTTGGAGGACTTTTCATTTTTAGGAATAAGAGTCATGGAATCCCAGAACGGTTTGGCTTGGAAGGACCTTAAAGCTCATCCCATTCCTCCCCCTGCCACGGGCGAGGACACATTCCATTTGCCCAGGTTGCTCCAAGCCCCGTCCAACCTGGCCTTGAACACTCCCAGAGATGGGAACTGGAAGAAGTTGGATGGGAATTTTTATTTAAATTCGTATTTAAAAATAAACACTTGGATTTGACGGGAACGCCGAGCGCCAGCCGGCGAAGGCAGGTTGCCACCAGCCCACACGTGTTCCCGATCCAGGACCTGCTTTCCACCACGGGAACTCCTCCTCCTCTTCCTCCTCCTTCTCCTCCTCCTCCTCCTCCTCCTCCTGCTCCAGAGCCGGTGGGAAAGTCTGTGGCTGTTGCTATTTTCTATGTGTTATCAAGGCCTCTTATCGCTTTGCTCTTGTCTCCGTGCCGGCTCTCGGAGCGCCCAGGGTCTCGCTCTTGGCAGCCTGGAAAAATCCCCCCCGCCCTCCTCCATGATTCCCTATATTATTTTTCCTTTTATTTAATTTACCAGCTAAGCACAAAGAATCAAGAAAAGCTTTATTGTTCCTGCGCTGGGAGAACCTTAATTGGAGTGCAGTGATCAAATCATTACCTGGATAACGCTGGGTTTCCCTGGGAATGCCGACCCTCATCCCCAGCCTCGGTGACATGGGCACGTTGCCTTGGCTTCCTGCAAGTTTTTAGTCGCTGTAATTTTTTTTTTTTTTTTGAGGAAAAAAAGAAGAGAAAGAAGGGAAAAAAAAAAGAAATCCTTGCTCGTTATCAATAAAAAAAAAGAGGGAGAAGGAGGGAGGGAGAAGAGTTAATCGTTGAAGCGGAGTATCTTGGAAGGGAGCGTTTTTTGGCTCTTCCCCTCTCTGTAAAACCAGCCTCAGTAATTCAGTTTTAAAGCATGAAAAAAGGGAGTTGATGAAATTCCACTATCAGCACTGAACCAATATGCAAAATATCTCGCCGAAAATCAAATAGCTATTATGTTTTCATTTCCATTTCAGCGTATTTGCTTAATGAAGAATAGACAGATCAGGCAAGCCGAGGGAGGCTGTGTGCGGTGATAACTGTGCAGGGCTTCCAGCAATCCCGGAGAAGTGATGCTCTGCTCCCTGCTCCGCGCTCCCTCTCCCTCACTTGCTTTTTTTCTTTCCTTTTTTCCACTCTTTTTTTATTTTTTCCCAGTGGTTCGTTTAACCTGCGCAGCTGGGAGCACTGGCAGTGCATCCATGGGGATTGGAGGGGTGTGCTGGCAGTGGGATGATGCAGTGGGGCTGGGATGCATCCAGGGATGTGATTCTGGGATGCTGTTGGCCGCCCATCATCCCCATGGGCACTGGGTGATGCCGTGGTACCCTGGTTTTACGGAGTTGGATTTATATGGAGCATCCCCATCTCTCTCGTGGTTGGGAATATGTGTTTTGGGAGGGGGTGTGGGATGCATCCAGGGATTGTGGTGACATGATTCCAGGATGCTGTTGGCTGCCAATCATCCCCGTGCCAGGTTTTACACGGTTGGATTTACATGGAGCATCCTCACGTTCCTCATGGCTGGGCCTTGGCATTTTGGGAGGGGATGTGAGTGGTCCCAGGATGCATCCATGGACCATGGTAACATGATTCCGGGATGCTGATGATTCCCCATCATCCCTGTGGGCACTGGGGAACACTGCAGTACCCAAACCCCAGTTGGATTTATATGGAGCATCCCCACCTCCCTCCTGGTTGGGGATGGGTGTTTTGGTGTGGGATCATCCCGGGATGCATCCAGGGACCACAGTGATGTGGTGTTGGGATGCCGTTGGCTGCCCATCATCCCTGTGGGCACTGGGGAACACTGCAGTACCCAAACCCCAGTTGGATTTATATGGAGCATCCCCATCTCCCTCCTGGTTGGGGAGGGGTATTTCAGGGTGGGATATGGGATGCATCCAGGGACTACAGTGTCTGGATGCTGGGATATTGTTGGCTGCCCATCATCCCGTAGGCCGCTGGTGATGCCACAGTACCCAAACCCATCCCCATCCTCCTGCTGCTTCCAGGTGTTCCAGGGCAGGATGCGGGTGGTCTCAGCACCTTTGGGTGGGTGCCACGTGCTGTCCTGGTCCCATCCAGCCCTTCCCAGCCCCATCCATGCCTCCCTGGCCAGGCTGGAGGTACCAAACCACGGTGCAGGCGAGCGTCGGGTTAACTTTATCAGAAGCCCAAGAGCCGTGAAGGCGTGAAGGAAGAAATTAGCCTAACAATGTTTCATTTACAGCGAGAGAAACGATTTGTTAGCTGGCGATTGTTTCTGAATATTATCAGAGCCTTTTTAATTGTGCTGGAACTGAAATTAGCAGAATTAGAATAAATTGCCTTCCCTTCTCCGGCAGCCTCTTTATTCACGCTCATTGTTGTGTGCTTTGTATAGATTATGGGCTCTTTGTTCTCCTGCTGTAAATATACATGCCTGGAGTCACGGAGAGCAGCTGAGGTCTGCAGACGGGTTGTCCCCGCGCCGATCCCCCTGTGCTGCCCCCATCCCTGTGCCAGCGGGGCCGGAAGGAGCCCCGGGCAGCCCCCGGCGTCGTGCGGCGCCAGCCATGTGTGCCACTGGTCCTGGCTGTCGTGGTTGGGGGATGCTGCGTTGCCATGGAAACGGCGGAGAGGGGTGGCAGGGCTGAGGGGTGTCCCCTGGGGGCACCCCCTTTGCACCCTGCTTGTCCCCCCCACAGCATCGTCCCCCTTTGTTGGGATGGGTCCCCCGCCAGATCAGGGGTGTTTGGGATCACTTCTGGGGTCCCTTTTTGGGACAGGTGACGCCACATCTGTGTGCCCGTGGTACATGGGGACCCCACTCCCGTCTGGCTCATTCCCCACAATGCCGGGGAACACCGGGCATCCCTCAGGGAACACCTGGAGCAAGACAGTGGCCACCTGTGCAAGGGGACAGGGGACCCCAGGGCGATGGCTGGGATGGGGCCGCAGAGATGACTGGGCAGGGCTTTCCCTTCCTTCCCTTTCTTTCCCGTGCATGTGGAGCGGCAGGGCATTTTCTCCCGGCCTCCTGGGGTCTCTTCCCTCTGGTTGTCCCTCCTAATCCCACCTCTCTGTGTTCCGGCAGGTTCCCTGGCAGCGATGGAGGAAGGCGAGGACGCCCTGGTGGGGGACAAGAGCCCCTCGGAGAGGGACGGGGCCGCCTCGGACCACGAGGGCTCCGCCGAGCGCGACACCTCCAGCCCCCCTGGCAGTGAAGGTGAGCCCTGGGGGCTGTCCCTGGTGTCCCCCACCACGGGGACAGGCTCTGCCACTGGAACAACCTGCTGGGCACACCGGCATCCCGGGCATCGTCTCTGCTGGTGGGGCAGGGTGTTAATTAGCTAACGAAGCAGCCCGGCCACCCCTCGAGGCTGGTGGCTCAGTGAGACCCCCGTGTCCCTGGGGGGCTCTGTCCCGGGGGGCAGCCCAGGCTGCAAGGTCACATCCCTCAGGGTACAGAGTGACCCCTCCCAGGGACGTAAAGTGACCCCCAGGGGTACAAAGTCACATCCTGGGGGTATAAAGTGACCCCCTTGGGGTGTCAGGGCACATTCTTTGGGGTGCAAAGTGACCCCTCCCAGCCCAGGGACGTGAAGAGACCCCTTAGGGTGCAAAGTGACCGGTCCCCCTTCCTTGGGGTGCAAAGTCACATCTCTTGGGGTGCAAAGTGTCCCATGCCAGGGATTCAGAGTGACCCCTTGGGGTACAAAGTCACATCCTTTGGAGTACAAAGTTCCTCCCACACCCAAGATGCAAAGTCACATCCCTTGGGGTGCAAAGTTCCCTCTTTCAGGGTACAAAGTCACGTTCCTTGGGATACAGAGTGACCCCCCCCAAGGGTGCAGGGCAGCCCCAGAGGCCACGGGTGCTGATCCTGGCCGTGCCACGGGTGGGCTGGGGGCACGGGGCTGTTGGTGCCGTGGCTCTGCCCACGCAGCCGCCAGGCTGCCGCCGTGCCGCGCTGTGCCGAGCCGTGCCGCGCCCCAGAGGTGGCTGCCATTCAGGGCCGGGCTGAAACAGTCCCCAGATATCCTTTGAGTTCCTTCCTGTGGAGGTGGGGGCAAATCCCAATCAGTTAATGTTTGCAGTGCCCTTTGAGATAACCGCGCCGGGGCAAGGCTGCGCCGGCTCACGGAGCTGCAGCCGCGGCTCCCGGCAAACCCCGCTGGCTCCAGCTGCTGGGTCTGGGGGGAAAAGTGTCCCCCAAAACCAGGGCAGCCGAGCCACGATGCACCAGGGATCCACACCAGCACCCCCGGAGCTGGGGCAGGGAAGGACCCCGAGAGCCGGGATAGGGAGGGGACCCTGAGCGTTGGGGAAGGGAGGGACCCTCATAGCTGGGACAGGGAAGGGATCCCAACAGCCAAGGCAGGGAAGGATCCTGATAGTTGGAATAGGGAATGCACCCCTGTAGTTGGGACAGGGAGAGACCTCCATAGCCAGACAGGGAAGGGCCCCAATAGCCAGAGCACGAAGGGACTCTGACAGTTGAAACGGGGAGAGACCCCAACAGCTGTGGCAGGGAAGGGACCCCAATAACCAGGGCAGGGAAGAGATTCTGATAGCTGGGACAGGGAAGGGACCTCAGCAGCTGGGGAAAGGAGGGACCCCAATATTTGAGGCAGGACAGGGATCCTAATAACTAGAGCAAGGAGGGGACCCTGGTAGTTGGAGCAAGAAGAGACCCTGATATTCAGGAAAGGGAAAGGACCCCAATAGCCAGGACAGGGAAGGGATCCTGACAGCCAAAGCAGGGAAGGGAGTCCGATAACTGGAACAGGGAGGAGACCTGATAACTGGAGCCAGGAAGGGACCCCAATCTCTGAGTCAGGGAGGTCTCAGCAGCAAACTTTGCTCAGCACTGGAGGGAAGCGAGGGCTCTTATCTGATGGGGGAGCCGGGCTGGGGGCGAGGAGCCGGGAGCCGGGGCGCGGAGCTGCACCTGGCACTGGCCTGCCTCGATAAAAAGGTGATAGCAGAGATAACGCCGAGCAGCAATAACGGCCACTAAAGCTTTCAGCGCGATGGATAAAAATCGATATGCCAGGCACTTTGATTTATAGCCAAAAATAATAGGACTTTTATACCCGGTGATTGATTTATTTGATGTTAATCATTCCGCTTATCACCTGTATTAATAATCTCCAATGCCGGTGACGTCACCCCTGGGCGTTCGCGGTGGCGCCGATCGATTGGGCTGCGCGCTGGTTTATCCGCCCGGGACGCCAAGGCAAACATGTACTTTGGGCACTAATCTTCCACACTGTCATATGCAGATTGGCTTTATCAGCCCATCTCCAGCAGCAGTTAATGGAGAAAATAATTGTTATCAAGTTGCTATGAATACGCCACAAATAGAGCCGTGAGGGGAGCGGGGCTGAGCCGGCTGACGTGGGATCGGCGCGGGATGGGCACGGATGTGGCGGGGGCTCGCGGGTGGGTTGGGAAATGGGTGGGAGGGTGGGCTTGGCTGGCCTGATGGGGCATTCCCAGGGGATAGGGGTTTTGGATACAGGGATGTGTGTCCTCAGAGAGAATCCCCTCCCTGTGCACATCTTGGCCCTGGGGTGTTGTCCGGTGGTCCCAACCCCTATGGAATGCTGAAATTCCCTGCTTGTGACCTGCTGCCTTCCCCCTCCTGCTGCAGAGTCCAGAGACGCTCCGGAGAGTCCGAAGGAGCCGGAGAAGCCAGATCCTGGAGAAAACCCACAGGAGGCAGACACATGGAATGGCCCAGGTGAGTCCCTGGTGTGCAGCCGGTCATCCCACTCCGTGCCAGTGTCCTGACTGGCTCTGCTGGAGCAGCCCCAAGCACTCGCCCCTTGCAAACCCCAGTATGAAGAGGACTGGGAGCACTGGGAGCTGGGCAGGCGGCAAACAGCAGCACTTCTGCTGGAGGGGAGGTGTGAGATGATGGTTGTCGTCCCCCACATCCCTGGGGTGCTGTTGGAACGGTAAATCCCGAGGTGGGAGCGGCAGGGATGCCATCCCCACAGCTGGCATCGTGGCACTGGGAGGGTTTGGAGCCGCCCTGCGTCGCACCAGGGCACTTCACAAACACCCTGGCAGCCACGAGAGCGAGGCTGGGGCGGTTTTGTGATGGTTATCAAAACCCCAGGGAGCAAATTCAGCCTCTATCTCCCCCCGGCATCGCCGCGCCAGGGCCGCGGGCACCGGGCAGCGGCGGGGCCGGGCCGGCCCTGCGGGCACCCCCAGCCCTATCTGCCACTATCTCCAAAGCCACGGGGTTACGGGGCTGCGCCGCACGGATTCACAATCACGGAATGCCCAGGGCTGGAAGGGACCTCTGGAGATCGTCCACCAATCCCTCTGCCAGGGGACACAGGAACGTGTCCAGGTGGGTTTGGAATGTGTCCAGAGAGGGAGACTCCACGCCCTCCCTGGGCAGCTGTTCCAGCGCTCTGCCACCCTCCCTGGGAAGTTCTCCCTCACGTCGAGGTGGAACTTGTGGTGGTTTAGCTTCTGGCCGTTGCTCCTTGGTTGGGGTTGTGGGTTGTTCCACTGGGAATGGCTCCTGGCAGGGGGATGGGGATGGGACTGGGGGAACCTGAGACCCCCAAGGGTGGATTTGCTACATTTTGGGCCCTGTTGGTGCTGCCCACACCCTGCTCCTCCCAGGGGAGCTCCCGGCTGGGCAGGACCATTGGATCTGATTTTGGAATTGTGCGTTGGGAAGGGGTGACCCCGATACAGGACAGCAGTCGCCCTTCAGGGGTGGCTGCAGCGGGAAGGTCCCGGAGTGTCCCCAAGGCCACCAGGCTCCCGCGTGCTCCCGGCGCTGGAGGATCCCTGGGAAGCGCCGGCTTCCAGCGCACGTGCTCCTGCAGCTGCCCAAATCCCCACGGCCCTGCGGGAGCCACGGCCCCGCTCCCCCTTCCCGCCCCATCCGAGGGGAAGCTCCTGCCGGCCCCGCTGATATCCCGGCCCTTCCTGCGTGCGGGGCAGGAAGGAGCTGCGAGGCCACCCCCGGCTCCTCCTTATCTGCTCCCCAGCCCTTTGCCCCCGGCAGCGCCGCGCTCCCGGGATCCCGGAGCAGGGCGGGAGGGGGCTGTGGCACCAACCCCACGGATACCCCCATTCCCCGGGGGGTCACCGTGCCGCGCTGCCCCTCATCCCGACAGCAGCGCCAAGCCCAGGCTCCCGAAAGGAAGCGCGGCCGAGGCCATTCCCTTCCCCCTCCCTCTCCGGAGCGGGTTATTTGCATTCTTTATGTAAAAGAGATTTTATTATCGGCCTCTCCCAGCCCATCTCTATTCTGGTAATTGGAGTGGTATTAATTTCGGAGTGGCTGGGGGTTGCTGCGGTCCGGCGATGCCGCGCCGATAGGGTGTTCCTTTCGCACCAACCGCCGCGATAGCCCCGTCTATCAGGAGCTCTGCAGGCTCTGCACTTATCAGGGATGGAGCTGGCGAAAAGGGAAACTCGGAGCAGCCTGAATTTTCTTTTTTATCTGGCAGGATCCGCCGCGTGTCAGCGATGGCAGCCGCGAGGATGCGCCGCGCCGGGGGGGCTTTGTTCGCGCCCTGCGGGGCCTCCTCTTCCCCTGGGGGTTTTTGGGGGGTCACTGGGTCACCCCCGCTGTGGGTTGGTGCTCCCAAAGTGCTTCCCGCTGTTCCGGAGGGGATGTGGCATGCCAGGACCTCGCCAGGAGGGAGAGGGAGGATTTTGTTTTATCTTTGAAATGACCTTGTTCCCTGGAGGGGGCTGCAGTTTGTCCGGCTGATTGGCAAATTCCCAGGAGCTGGAGGCTGAAATCCTCAACTTGGGAGTCTTTACAGATGTGTCACCCCTTCGTCCAGGGTGCTGGGACACCCTGACTCGGTTCTGCTTCCCAATGGGATCCTGGGATGGAGCACGGCCATGCTTTGTGCTCACTCTGTCCTTTGGCGGGGCTGGAGACAGGATGCCCATCCTCCCCAAATTCCCCAAAACCTTTCCCCACAGCCCCTCCAGCCATGCCCCAAGTTTCCATCTTTCCCACTCATTTTTGTTTGCTCTGGAGAGGGTCTGGTAGCAGAGAATTTCGGGAGCACCCACAGCCTCCAACTCCCATCCCAGGGCTGTCCCATCCTGCCGCATCCCTGCCCAGCCAACCTCAGCAATTCCAGCCAGTTTTCCCGGAAGGATAAGATGAAAAGCTCCAACAAATTCCAGGTGGAGTTGGGGCAGGAATGGAGCAGAGTAGAGCCCCAGTGAGGGAGGGACAGGCTGCTGAACCGCATTACGAGCCACCATAGAATTCCCACTGGGAGCTGCTGGGAGGCCGCAGCCCCTGGGAATCACAGATGTCTCTTCCTTTCTGCCAGGTGGGATGAAGCTTTTTGCTTTAGTCCCTGTGGGAACACCTCAGGCCATGGATAGGGACAGGATGGAGGAGTTGGGACCAAAGCTGGGATGGCTTTTGTGCTGTCCCCCCGCTGGCCGTGTCCCGCCAACTTCCCAGGGAATTCCTCATCCCCTTCCCTACATCAGCATCACTATTTGCACCTCCACCTTGCTGAACCCCAAGCCTTGCTGCTGTCTTGCCTGTTTGGGCTTTATTTAATAATTAATGACTAATTATTAAATACTAATTTAATATTAATATTTGCTCTGGGTTAGTGACAGAGCCCGGCACAGGCATCTCTCCCGATCCCCCAAATCCATCCTCACCCCCCATCCTCCGGGCAGGATATCAGGATGGCACAGATCAACTCCTCATTTTTTTGGTGCATCTAATTAAGACTCCAGAGGCTTTTTTTTGCCCCCTTTCCCCCCAGCTCCCCCTTCCCTTGTGCTCCCGCTCCCCTTCGGTTGTGTTTATCTCCCGCCTCAATAATCTCCGGCTGCCCGGAGTTTGTCTGGAAACCTCAAGGTTTATTATCGGAGCGAGCAGGGCACGATGAGGGGGGACAGCTCGTCCGGGGGGGGACACGGCCCCCGCCACATCTGCCCCATCACTCCCCCTCCCCCTCCGCCCTGGTATGTGTGGGTGGGAAAAATTATTCCAGCTATTCCGCTTTATCGCTGGGAGCGGAGCAGCAGATAGTTGTGCTTGTGGGAGATTGCTGGGGGAGTGGGGCAAGCTGGGATGCAGGGAATTAGCACCCCCGCCATCCAAAATCAGGAGGTTCCCAGCACCCTGAAATCCCCTTGCCTGGCTTGTGTCTGGCAAATCATCCAGGGATGATCCCAGCGGTGGTGGTGGCACCTGTCCTGGATTTGGGACGTGGAAAGGCACCTGTTCCTACTGGGGGATGTCCCACAGGTCTCTGCCCTCGCAGGGTCTGGGATCAGTGCAGGGTGGAGAGAACAGTTTGGGGGTGTTGATGGTGAAGGAGTGCTCAGACTGGTTTGGGAACACTGGCAGTGTGCAGGGATGCTCAGGGTGTTTGGGGACACTGGCAGTGTGCAGGGATGCTCAGGGTGTTTGGGAACACTGGCAGT
>WBMZ01006222.1:0-10799 GCA_013400975.1 Atrichornis clamosus | reverse complement strand
TTTGGGAACACTGGCAGTGTACAGGGATGCTCAGACTCTTTGGGAACACCGGCAGTTGGAGGGATGCTCAGACTCTTTGGGAACACTGGCAGTGTGCAGGGATGCTCGGGCTGTTCTGGGAACACCTGAACCAGCCTTTCCCACAGGGAAAAGGACACCCTGTGTCTGGCAGTGCCGGGGGCTGTTGAGAGGTGCAGGCAGCATCCCCCGCTCTGTTCCCACGCTCCCGTTTTCCCTTGGGAAGGAGAACAATGTCTCGCACTCTTCTGGTGAGAACCCTGAGGGTGATGCTGCCAGGCTTGTGGTGATTGACAGCTGTCAATCACTCACCTTGCTGCTCTGCCCTGGGTGGATCTGAGGACCGGTGGGCGTTTGGGGCTTGGACCCCCCTTCTCCATCTGGGTACCCCCTCGGGGGTCCTCCTGTCCCCCCACAGGCACTTGGGGCTGTGGCAGGGACCCCCCCATGCGGTCCTCTCCCCTTTTCCGGACGGGATATCTTCCCTCTGCATCGGCTCCGGGGGCCCCTCCGTTCCCCTTCCTCCCCCTCTCTGGCTTCCTGCCCCCACAGTGCCCTCTTCCCGATGCCTGGGCAGAGTTGGGGGGTCCCAGCCGCCCCAGGAGAGGGGACAGAGCAGGGACAGGGTGTCCCTGGCACAGACATCCTGCCATCCTGGCAGCCCTGGGGAAGCCAGGAAGTTTTCCTCCTTCCCGTCCTTCCGGAGTACTTTCTGGTGGTTTTCCCAGTGTTTATTCCTGTCCCCAGCCCTGTGGTCACAGGTCCCATGTATTTCCTGGGATGGGGACCCCATTGTGAGGAGGATCCCTGGAGGACAGGGGCCGCCTTGGGGTGGCAGCACCCCCGGAATGGGGACCCCTTGGGATGGGGTGGGGACAGAGCAGGAACAAGGCATCCCTGGCACAGAGGTCCTGGCAGCCCTGGAGAAGCCAGGAAGTTTTCCTCCTTCCCATCCTCCCTGAGCTCTTTCTGATCTTATTCCCAGTGTTTATATCCACATCCCCGCAGGCACGGGTCCCTCCTGGGGCCAGGGTCCACTTAGGGATGGTGGCACCCCAGGGATGGGGACCCCTTGGGATAGGGACCCTCAGGAGACGGGGACCTCCTCGGAGCCCCATCCCAGCAAGGCACAACAACACCCCAAAGGCAAACGTCCCGGGAATGCTTATCAGCCCATCCTGCTGGGGCAGGGCACCCCGGCTTCCGTGGGGCGATCCCGGGGGACACGTGGCGCAGCCGGTGCCACCCCGCCACCAGCGCCTGCCAGCTGTGCCCCACAGCTGGCCAGCAGGGACCAGGCCCTTTCTGGGGTGCAGCCCCCCCGTGTGTGCCTGTCCCCCTGTCCAGCCCCCAGGCGCTGGGAGGTGCCCGCTCCGGGCCGGGGCAGGGCCGCGCTGAGCCATTATCCGGGGGCAGGGTTCAGCCGATAACGAGTCGCTTTTGGACTCGGGCAACAAACAATCAATAAGTGGCAAGCGATGGGCAGGAGCGATAAGAGCAGAAATCCCCCCTCGGCTCCCGCCCCGCTGGGGCGTCCCCACACCCCGAACCGAGGGAAGAGCCCAGCTCTCCCACAGCCATCCCCTCTCCGTCCGCAGAGCAAGCCCAGGCTGAGCCCAAGCAGGCGCAGCCCAGCAAGGCTCGATTTAAAGCCTCCTCACTCTTTTGTCGTCCCCAAGGCTGCCCTGATTACTCGAGCACTCGGGACGGCAAAGCCGGGATAATCTCCTTAGCCCCTTTGGAGAGATTTCCCTTTGTGAGCGGAGGTGAAGAGTGGAGATGCTGCGTGTTCACAGCTTAAGACTCTTCCCAATCGGCTCCCTCCATCTTATCGGAGCGGTGCCATCACATCATTTCAGTAGTTGAGTTGTCAGGATTTATTCCTTCCGCCGCGCTCGCGCCGCGTCTAAAAACAGCAGCTGGGGCCGGGCCGGGGCTGCCGGGGGGAACCGGGGGGAACTGGGGCTCCTCCAGCTCAGCTTTCCCCAGGCACGAGTGGGAGAGATCCACTGATGGATCCATCCATCCATCCATCCATCCATCCATCCCACTGCCAGGAGCAGCACGGAGCCGAGCCAGCTCCTGCAGTCACTTGCGTTTGCTCCTGGATATTCCAGAGATGCAGCCACATCCAGGCACCCACATTTGCTTTCCTCGCGGGAGCGATCAGGAGGGAAGGGCCCAGACAAACCCAGCCATCCCACCGCATCCCATTCCAAGCTACTCCTGCATTCCTTTGCCTCAGCTGCATCCATAGGACTGGAATCATCCAAACAAACTGCTCTGCACCTTGGCAGGGATCCGGGCTCGGAGGTCCATCCATCCATCCATCCACACACTCTCCCTCCTCCCTGGGTGTTCCCGTGCCATGGGACATCCCACACGTGCTGGGATGAGAGCAGACACCACCAGTCCCTCCCTGTTCTCCAGCCTCTCCATCCCCAGGGCTCCTGTGGGGGCCGGATCCGGCGCGTGGCCCCCGGGGCTGGCACGGGGCACTGAATTTAATCGGAACAAGGCGGCTGATCCCGGGATGCGATCCCGTGACACGTCGATAGCAGTATTTATCCTGATAGTATCCAGGCAGCTGCAAACACTGCAGGGACCTCCGAGCCCAGATCCCCACGGAGGGGCAGAGCAGGTTGTTTGGATATGATTCAAGTCGTGTGGATGCAGCTGAGGCAAAGGGATGCAGGAGCAGCTTGGGATGGGATGGGATGGGATGGGATGGGATGGGATGGGATGGGATGGGATGGGATGGGATGGGATGGGATGGGATGAGTGGGTTTGTCTAGGCCTCCTCTGCCCTTTCCTCCTGCTGTTCCTTCAGGGAAAGCAAACGTGTGCATGGATGTGGCTGCATCTCCAGAGCTTCCAGGAGCAAACGTGGACAGCCACAGGAGCTGGCCCGGCTCCGTGCTGCTCCTGGCAGTGCCATTAATTTCCCTGGCCGTAGGAATGCTGTGGGTCACCTTGCTCATGGGCTCTGGCCGTCCATCTCCATCACACCCGTGCTGGAGGAAGATGCAGCCACATGGCACAGTGATGCCTCCCTGGAATTGTGCATCCCCACGGGCTTCCTCCCTCCCGTGTGCCCGCCCTGGACCCTCGGGATCGCGGGCGCCGGCCGTGCCTGCTCGGCCATGGATCGCCCAGTGCCTGGCCGTGGTGTGATGATGACAGGATTAATCTTTGCTCCCTGGCATAGCTAGGCCTATTCCTTGGAATCTCTCAGTGGGGAGATAAGCTGGAAGTAGCCAGGAGCAGCTCTGCACCCCATGTTCCCGAGGTCCCTGTCACACCAGGCAGGTGCACCCGGCTCTCTGGGGGCTTTTCCCCCCTTCCTTCTTTCCTTCCTGCCTTCCTTCCTGCTGCTTTTCTCTGTGACCCGAAGCAAGCAGGCAGGTGCCTGCCCAATTTGGTTAATGATCTGGGAGATAAGCCCAGATGATAACGCGGGGCCTGCCCGGGACCGATGGCCAGGTGAGATACCTGGGGGGTGTTCACCTGCCAGGGGATCCCACAGGGAGCTGCAGCCCAGGGACTTTGCTCCAGGACACCCTGCGGGCTGGCACCAGCTCTTCCCAACCTTGCAGACAGGGGGATGTGGCTGAATCCATGGTGATCCCCACGTGGGGACACGGCTTGCTGGCTTTAGGCTTTGCTCCCAAGTATGGAACACGCAGCATCTCCTAGGTCTCCCCATCATTTTCCCTGTCCCCACACAGGGCAGTTCTTAGCTGGAAAAATCATCTTTTCCCTCCTCTCTTCCTTCCTGTGCTCATGTGGGTGCAGCACGGGGGCTCTGGCAGCATCCCTGGCCGGGCACGGGGACACCCACCCCGACGGAGAAGCTCTCAGCACCACTGGCCGGGGTCCAGCACCGTTGGCTGGGGTTCCCCCAGCCCGTTTTGGGGTGGATGGGGGCCCTGGCTGTGCCGTGGCCGCGGGGCGCTGGCGGGAGCGGGGCCGGCTGTGGCAGCACTATTTTTGTCCCCCTGTCTGGAACGGTTTTCTCTTTATCAGCGCCTGCGTGTTTTCTCTGCTGGGGATTGATACACAGAAGATGAAGTGCTCTGACATGGGAAGTGTCAGGCGAATGCTCTTATCTCGGAGACATGGTCTCCTGACCCAAACGCTGCTGATTACCAGTGAGACGGGGGAAGGGGGGGCAGAAAAAGGGGGGGCACCCAGAGAGGGAGGTGGCGGTTGGGCCCCGGTCCCCAAAAGCAGCCGGCATATTTGGGGTGGCAAAGCCAGAGGGGAGCCACCGCTGCTGGAGCTCTCCTGGGGGTTCAGGGATGGGGAAGAGGGTGGGCAGTATGGGGATGTTGGAGCTGGAGGGAGTCCAGCATCCTGGCAGCACATTGGGAATTAGATGGGAAGGCATTGGAAATGGGGAACAGTGGGCACCATGCAAGGTCCAACTGCCCTGCTCAGCCCCGAGGCCACTCCGGTGGTCACTCTGCTCCCTGCCTGCCCCCAGGTCCTTTGTGGGAAGGACCAGCTGGGCAAGGGGCTGCTGCTGCCCCTTCTCAGGTTCGGTTTGTGCCAGGGAATAAATCCCATTGGCACCCCAAGGGCCTCATCCCTCCTCCTGCTCCCTATGCTCCGGTGGAGCTGATGGGAATGTCAGCAGGTGGGTACCAGGGATGCAGGGCAGGAGGATACCAGGAATGTGGGGCATGGGGATGTCGAGGATGCAGGGTGGGAGGATGCCAGGGGTACAGGGCAGGCAAAGCTTGTGCCATGCTCACTCCCAAAACCACTTTGCAGGGATGAATTCCCAGCTAGGAACAGAGCCGGGATCCCCATGGCCAGGGGGTGGCTTTTGGAGCATTCTGGCTCCAAGGGCTCCCAGGCTGAGGACTGTGGGAATGGGAAAGCAGGGCAGGGGAGCTGTGGCAGAGCGCATCCCTCCCTTGACCAGCACGTGCTGGAGGCTGTGGCCCAGGGATGGAGGGTGGCACGGGCACGGGGACCAGCCCGGTGTCCCCAGACACCTCGGGGGCAGCAGGTTCTGCCGAGGTGGCACCGGCTGCTCCCCTGGGATGCACTGGGAGCAGAGTCCCCAGCGGTCCAGTGTGGACAGAGGGGACCCGTGGGTGCCAGTGGCACCTGGGCCGTCGCAGGTGACACCTCCCAGCGCTCCCAGTCGCTCACCTCACCTCACCCCAGCGCCGGGAGGATCCAGATGTCAGCCCTGCTAATAAACACATCAGATTTCAATCTCCGCAGCCATGGGATCGCTTTATCCTCCCCGCGCTCCCGGCTCCAAAGGCAATTTTGCCTTCAGCCAGCGCAGCCTCCTCCCTGCCCACGGCACCCGGGACCGGCTGCATCTCCTCGGGGCTTCAGGGGGCTCTTTGTGCTGGAGTGTCAGGGGACGGGGGTGGATCCCGCCGCTTCCCTGCGGTGCTCGGAGCATTCCCGGCCGCAGACGGGCTGGGTTTGGCTCGCTGTCCCCGGGGAGCAGCTCGATTTTGGGGAGCAGCAGCCGGCGAGGGGCAGGCAGCACATCCATCTGGGTATTGCTTACCTGCCATCTTATCTGCGCTCCCAAAGACAAAGGCACAGTTAAAACATTTTCGAGCAGCCTTCATAGCGTATTAACATGTTATCTAACCCATTAAACCAGAGGCTTATCAGATAATCAAAGCCATTAAGCCCTGAAGCTGCTGCGACTTTGGGTGCGGGGATGGGAAACGCTCCTTCCGCTCCGCCGTGCCGTGCCCGGACCCCCCGTGCCGTGCCGGGACCCCCCGGGCAGGGATGGATCCCACCACGGGACACCCACCAGCGGCTCCCGGCTCCAACCGGGTGCCCACCGGGACTGGGGGTGCTGCAGGCCGGGGAGTTTTGGGCTGCATCCCGCTGAGGCTGTGCCTGTCTCCCCACAGATGAGCTGGCTCTGGAGGTGCAGGATGGGGAGAGGCGGGTGCGGACCCGCAGGAGCCTCCCCGAGGGCTTCTCCTGGGGGCCTTTCCAGGGCAGCATCCACAGCGAGTCGGCATCGCCGGGGCACGGCGACACGGTAAGGGGCACCCTGGGGGCACGGTGGGGGGGAAGTCCTGAGGAAACAAGTTGTTTGGGAAGAAAAGTCCTCTTTGTGTGGGATTTTCCCTGCCCAAGCTCCTCACTCCCTGGGAATCTCCTGGTTCCAGTGCCCCGAAGGTTTCCCTGTCAGTTGAGAGAATTCCAGTGGGCAGAGGGACAGGATGCTGGCTGTCCCCTCTGTCCCCTCTGCACAGGCTGCTTGGTGACACCTGTCTCCTCACAGAGGAGGTGGGATCTGGGTTTTCCCACCCTAAATCTGCTCCCTGTGGACTCTGGTTGTGCCTGGAAAGCACCAGCAGCCGTGGTGAAGGGGCAGGAGAGGAGGCACCAAGGGGCACTTGGTGGCTGTTGGTGGCGTCACTGGGGGGAGCACCAGAGGACAGGGAATGTCCACGAGTGTGACTGTGGGTGTTTTTAGGCTCTGGATCCTCACATCCCAGCCACATCCTTCCCCCCGCATCCCCCCCGAGCCGCACACAGGCAGCTCCAACCCAAGATCCTCAAGGCCTGGCTCCATCCCCACCTCTTCCTCCTCCTCCTCCTCTCTCCTTTGCTCTTTCTTTCTCTTCCTTTTCTTTTTTTTAAGCTCAGGCCCGTTTATCTTTGCTGAATTAAATCCTTGATTAACCCTTATCTGCCCAGTTTGGCTCCCTATCTCCCGGTTGGCGCCGTGTGTCCAGACACCCGGTACAGGATGATTGATTTCCCAAAGATATGCGCGGCTTTTTTCTGATACTTCATTTATTGTCTAAATATTTTTGCTCCCATTTCAGCAGCTCCCTTATCGAGCCCGGCTGATGATTCCCAGCCCTGCTCTCCTCTGCCACTCGCCTCCCTCCCTATCTCAGCTCAGGGAAGGGAGGAAGGAATCGCAGCCCCATCCCTGATAGGGGCTGTCGCCCTCAGGTCCCTTCGTCTTTGTTGCTGGCGGCAGGGTGGGGTGTGCCGGGGGTCTCCCCCAAATCCTGCCCGGCTCTGCTCCTCATCTCCATGTGGGAGATTATCCCAGCCTGGGGTTTTAGTGGGAGCTGGGAGCACAGAGTGGCTTTAATATTCCGTGGCGTGGAGCACCGTGTGTGCCCATGCTGATGGAGAAGGGGAAAGAAGAGGAGGGAAAGGAAAAGGAGAAGGAAGAAGAGGAGGAGAAAGATGCCTTCCTGCCCCCAGCTGATCCCACAGGGCTCCCCCAAAACATCCTCACTCGGGAGGGTGTGGAAACCTCTGGCAGCCAGCCCGGGGGTGCCAAGGGAGCGTGAAGCCCCTCTGGGACTGTCCCCCAAGTCCATCCGTGCCCCCCCTGCCCGGGCTGCAGCGAGGGCAGGGGCCGTGCCGATGCGCCATCCCGGCGGATGCGGAGCAGATAGGGTTTCCGATGGTTATCAGCCGGTGTGGAGCGGAGACAGCGACCTCTTTGTTCCAGGGAGAACAAGGAAGGGCTTCACGCCGGGGCTGGGGCTGCCGGGGGGAGTCAGGGTGGGCACCCTGGGGTGCTGGGAGCACCTTGGGGTGCTGCAGGGCTCCGGGGCACCGCAGGGACCTCCCTCCCTTGGGGGGTACCCACAGGTCTCCCCATGCCTGGAGCAAAACTCCAGAGGGACCCTCCTTTTCCTCCTGCCCACGGCAGTGAGCCCCTAAGGGTGCCACCAGCAGTGCCCGTGTTGGGGGTCCCAAAGCCCCCAGCCCCACTTCCTATGTCCATAAGGGCAGGTGGGTTCTCCCAACACCATGAGCACACGCATGAGCACTCACACACATGTGCCAGTGCCTCACACACATGTGCCAGTGTGTCACACATGTGCCAGTGCCTCACACACATGTGCCAGTGCCTGACATGCGTGTTGGGGGCTTTATCACGCTGCCAGCACTCGGCTCCTGGCGGTGATAAGGCCCCAACCGGCTGCGACTGTCAGGCTGGAGTTGGAGGGGCTGGAAATATTGGGATGGATAATTAGATTTCATATCGTTACTGCGGCAGCCATCGGAGGATCAGGGAGATTAATTTCCCCCCCCTTATGCTCATTAATATTCATTAGAATGCGGGGAGGCAGAGCTGGGCACGGGCTGAGCGGGGAGCGCTGTGACCCCCCCCGGCAGCCCCTCACCGTGACCCCAGCCTGTTTTGGGGAGCACTGTGACCCTGCTGGCAGCCCCTCACCGTGACCCCAGCCCATTTTGGGGAGCGCTGTGACCCCCCCACCAGCTCCTCACCGTGACCCCAGTGCTGACCCCCCGTCCCTGCCCCACAGAGCCCCCCCGTGACGCTGGTGCTGGGGGACGAGAGCTGCTGGCTGTCCCGCCTGCCCCTCGTGCCCGGAGAGCCCGAGGCCAACGCCGTCATCTACAGGAAGGGTTGGTACTGCTGGGAGTGGGGCTGGGAGTGGGGCTGGGAGGGGTCCCCGTCCGTGTTCCCTGTCCCAGTGTCTGCTCCCAGTGTCCCACCGCTGGCTGTCCCTGGGCTTGTCCCCTGTCCCAGCTTCCCCGGCTGTTTGCTGCCAGGGAATGGCACAGGGATGGCACGGGGATGGATGCAGGAATGGGTGCAAGGATGGTGTAAGGGCGGACACATGGATGGGAGCAGGGATGGCACAGGGATGGTTATAAAGATGGGCACAAGGACGGGTGCAGGGATGGGCAGAAGGATTGGTACAGGGATGGGTGCAGGGATGGTGTAAGGATGGTGGGAGTGGGGGACCCAGGGATGGGCGCAGGGATGACGCAGAGATGGACACAAGAATGGGTGCAAGGATGGGCACAGGGATAGGTGTAAGGATAGGCGTGGGAAAGAACATAGGGATGGATGCAGGGATAATGCAGCGATGGGCACAAGGATGGATGCAGGGATAGGCGCAGGGATGTCGCAGGGATGGGCACAGAGATTTGTGCAGGGATGGGCACAAACCGGAGCAGCAGCTCCGGGCAGGCTCGGCCGGAGCTCAGCACGGGCAGACACCGCCATCTCCAGGCCACGGCCGGGAGGAAGCACCGGCCGCTGCCGGGACCGCGGGGACGAGGCGGGACGGCGGGGAGAGGCGGCCCCGAGCCAGGCAGGCAGCAGGACCGGATCCGGCGATGATCCCTGCTCACCGCCGTGCCCCCATTCCAGACGAGGCCCTGTGGTTGCGGACGACGCGCGCGCTGCGGGAGGACGAGCCCCTGAGCGCCTTCGTGGTGGCAGAGCCACCGGCTGTCCCCAACCACGGCGTGAAAGCGGAGCCCGGCGAGTCCCCGTACCCGGCCGCGCTGCACTCGGACATCCAGCTGCTGCCACAGCAGGCCGGCATGGCCGCCATCCTGGCCACCGCCGTGGTCAACAGTGAGTGCTGGGGACACGCGGAGAGGGACACAACCACGGCCCTGCCAGGGCCCCCAGCCCGTCACACAGCGATGTCCTTGTCCCTTCCTCCCCACAGAGGACGTGTTCCCGTGCAAGGACTGCGGGATCTGGTACCGGAGCGAGCGCAACCTCCAAGCCCACCTGATGTACTACTGCGCCAGCCGGCAGAGCGCCGGCGCTGGCTCCCCGGCCCTGGAGGAGAAGCCCAAGGAGACGTATCCCAACGAGAGGGTCTGCCCCTTCCCCCAGTGCAAGAAGAGCTGCCCGAGTGCCAGCTCCCTGGAGATCCACATGCGGAGCCACAGCGGTATGGCAGAGCATGGCATGGCATGGCATGGCATGGCATGGCATCCCTCCTCTATGTGGAGGGACAGGGAGGCTGTGTGGTGGCAGCACGGTGACCAGTTAGATGAGGTTCTCCCCGGCTGAGTTACTGGTTTGGGGCAGGGATGGAGCACAGTGACCAGTTAGAGGAGGTTCTCCCCAATTGGGTCACTGGTTTGGCACAGCTCACTCGTAGGTCTTCCCCCATCTCAGCCCTACAGAGGCAGAGGGAGTTGGCCTTGGGGGGTGTCCCTGTGGGTGTCCCTGTCCCCTTCCCTTAGTGCTGAGTGTCCGTCTGTCCCACAGGAGAGCGGCCGTTCGTCTGCCTCATCTGCCTGTCCGCCTTCACCACCAAAGCCAACTGCGAGCGGCACCTGAAGGTGCACACGGACACCCTGAACGGTGAGTGTCCCAAGGGAACATCCCTGTCCCCTTGGGCACAGCCCAGGGACGGGCACCGTCCCTCCTGCCCTGCCCGCTCAGCCCGGTGCCGTGTTCCCTCCAGGTGTCTGCCACAGCTGTGGCTTCATCTCCACCACGAGGGACATCCTGTACAGCCACCTGGTCACCAACCACATGATCTGCCAGCCAGGCTCCAAGGGCGAGGTGTTCTCACCTGGATCGGCCCTTCCTGCAGCCAAACCCCTCGCTCCCGGTAAGTCCCGGGGCTGTGGCCATGGGGGACACGGGATGGCGTTGTCACCGAGGGCTTGTCCCCAGCTGGGTCAGGCAGCAGGGAGAGAGGTGGGGATGAGGCAGCGTCCCTGTGCTGGGATGTTGGGAATGGGGAACGGGGTGAGCATCCCTGTGCCAGGTTGTTGGGAATGGGGATCAGGGCAGGATCCCTGTGCCGGGGATGTCGGTGATGCCGGTGCTGGGCATCCCTGTGCCGGGGCTGCCGGTGACACTGTCGCCTGTGTCCCCTCGCAGGGCTGAGCCAGCCGAACAACACGACCCTGCGGAAGTGCAGCCTGAGCACGTTCCTGCCCGAGGCGCTGCCGGCGCTGTCGCAGCCCGTGATGCTGCCCGGCCCCCCGCCCGCCCCACCGCCCGGCCCCGATGCCGC
>WBMZ01006220.1:0-54373 GCA_013400975.1 Atrichornis clamosus | reverse complement strand
CCGGGGCGGGGCCGGGGCGGGGCGCGGGTCCCTCGCACCTGAGGGGGCGCGGGGGCGCCTCCATCTTGGGCATCCCGCCCTCGCTCCCGCGGTCATTCGCTCCCTCCCTCCGCCAGCCGGGTTAAAACCTGAGTGGAATGGGCATCCTGCCGCCGCTCAGGGGCTCCCGGCCCGGTGACCGACCCNCGCTCAGGGGCTCCCGGCCCGGTGACCGACCCGGCCCTGAGCCTCCACAGCAGCGCCGGTGCCCGGCAGCCCCCGGGCTCCGCTTATGTGCCCTCCCCCGGCCGGGGCAGCCGAGCGCTCCCCGGGGCACACCCAGAGCCGCGCCCCCGGCAAGGGCGGCGTTTTAAATAGCCGCATTATTTTAGCCCGGCAGTGCCCCTCTAAATAGATGGTTTTAGCGAGTTCCCAAACTGGAGACAAGGATATTATTTTACACTCGAGAATTGTCCTGTTGAACTCGTTAAATTTACAGTTCACAAGTTCAGGAAGGCGGGCGCTTGGATGCGATCACTCAAAGAGAGGCTCTGGGTGACACCATTTGGAGAAGTCTGAAACGGGGCTTATTCCAAGTAAACCTTTTTTCTGAACACACCTCTTATTGGGCTCTCCTTCCCTTTCATATCTTGCATTTCATTTAATGCACGATGTCAGAAATTATTTAAATGTAATTTTTAGACTTCTATGGGCTGTGCTCGGTATTGTTCAAAATTAATCCAAGTATACCTTTAGCGTAATAAATGTGATTAACTGCTGCTGCTGACCTTGCCTTCCGATCACACTTTTAGGAATAGCCTTTTGTGCATTGCAAGGTGGTGACTTTTGCAGTGGGTGACTATTATACATTTCAGGAACAGCTCTCAAGGTGAACTCTATGGTGATAACTTAATAGTGCAAAACACAATGCCTAAGATGAGCAAATAGCCCTTACCCTGCATCTCTGCATAACCCACATTATGACTCTGGCAAGTTAAATCTGAACATCTGACCTTCTGAAAACAACACTCTAGATTAATAACAGATTCTATAAATGATATAGCACATGCATATAAATATCCAAGGGTTAAACAATAAGTCAGACACTACTGCTTCAGACTTTGGAGATATTCAAGCTCTTATCAATCTGAGGCCAGGATATTAATGTTTGAGACCTGAACATGAAAAGAAGATTAGATAAATGTGAAGGAAATCAATTTTATATGGAGAGGGGAGTAAGTGCTTGAATGTTCTTTACTTTTATTTTTTTGCTAACATTTTTTTTTGGCTATACAACTCCCATGTTCCCAAGTGATTTATTTAACTACAAAAACACAACAGTCTAAGTAAATGTGCATCGGTGTATTAGCAGGTGGCCTTAAAATGCTAGAATATTGCCTGACTATTCTTCCAAGATATTGTATTCCATCAGGAGATCATGTAATCACTCCTGGCTTTGAGAAAATATAGGTATAAAATGAAGAGAGAAAACTGTCTGAAAAATCATCTCTCTGTCTGCATCCTTGACAGATTTCCAGGGGAACGTGGCGAGCCAAACCTTCAGGAGGTGGTCTGTAGAAATGCAGGACACTTGAGGGGAAAGATTTGAATTGAAAATTTAACTTTCTTTAAATGTAGGATCAAAGATCTGGTTAGTATTTGGATAGCCAACATACCATAGTTTACAAGCACAAACCAGTGGGCTGTGGCAAACAACTTGGTGCAAGTCAGACCACAGAAACCAGGTGAATGAAGAGATTTCATTGTTGCAGGGAGCGTGTAATAACAACTCTATATATAGACAGTGTAATAAACAACTCTATTGATGTATAATGAAGCTGAAGTTTTGCTGCTGGTATGATTACACCCTTATGATTCCCCTGAGAATTTAAACTCTGTATTTTTTTATATTACAGTAAACAAGTAAATTCAAAGGTTTATACAGCTAGGGGCTACTTCTGCTGTTGATGACATCTACTATTCTCGATGAGTGCCACCCATACTGAGAGTAGGATGGTGGCACCCAGCAAAAAGAAACAGGTGAGCTTGTTGGCATGGACATCAACAGCCATTATGATAAGCAGAAGTGGTGTGGCTGAAGGAATGTCAGCTTTCAGAGTTCCTCTCTGCTGTCTCGCATCTTTTCTGTAGTCATCATACTAATTTTATAGCCTTTCTCCTCACTTTACCTGCTGCATGGATGGGCAGTTCCAAACATAGTCTTCATTACCTCCTTTATTACCAACCTTGGTTTACTTAGCTACCATCTACTGCTTTCTTCTATATTGACCTGTTGGGGTTTTTCGTAGTCTTTGTTTAGGGAAGCATTGTTCAGGTACATAACACATTCATTTGAAATACAAAATTGGTTCATGATTGCAGTATTGTGACAAAGAAAAAAAGCTATCAAAAACTTGTCTGTGAGGGGTATCAGTTGTGATGTGGATCTTGTTGAGTGTTTTTAGGAAGATATTGCAAATAAAATATTCAGAGGGCTGATATGTTGGAAAGGGCTAGTGTTAGCTGAAAATAATTCTTTGACATTTTGTTCCTAAAGCAGACGTTTTCAAGGGATATGTAAAGACATCTTCGGTTGTTCATCTCACCTAACTTTAGATGTCTACTATGTGAATGTCTGCATCTGAGCTAGTCACTCTCTCCACTGAGCATAAGGGGAACCAGAAATAGGCACTTTTAGTGTATGATTCATCTAACCTATTTTAGATGTCTGCATTAGAATAAGCCGAGTTGCATCCTAGAAATGCCCGTTTCTCTCCGTTGACTGTAACAGGACCAGCGGGTGTCTCATTCAGCTGTAAATGTCTACATTGTAAGAGTCTGCATTTACTCAGCTGAATGCCATCCATGTGATTTTAACATGAGTTATCCCACTGTCCCTGTGTTCCACTTGTTTTGAGGTCTTACAATGGTGAACGGAGCACGGTGTAGCATGCAAAATACTTTGAACAAAGTAAAAGGGTGAGGTATGCCCCCACTGAATATATTGAAAGTCAATAAAATTTAGACTAATCATATTCAGTAGATTATGGGGGGCCCCAATCAAAAACTGAACAACTTTTGAGGTGAATTTTAATCTAGTTTATTTATGGGCATTTCATATTTCTTTTGGAGGATCTTTAGATACCATAATAGTAAATATACTTACTGCTGGACTAATAATTTTCAGAAGCTAGTATTTATTTACTATAGCAGCATAACATGCTGCTAAATTTCTAAGCAGAAAGGAGACCAAAGACAAGATCAAAAGCTTAAATGATAATGTCTAATGTTAAAAGCTGCACTGCTTGCTGTATAGTAACAAATCAGCTCTCACAGAGCACCAGGTGAGGATGTGTTTTGATGTAAAATGTGTTGAGAACTGGGGTAGCAAGAGGATTGTACAGGGAAGACATTGCACAGAAGTGTTGTGATGTGCTGTCAAGAATTGAAAAATAATACTTAATTTAAGGCTTCAGAGGTATTCACTCAAAAGGCAATTTGTGACTACAATTAGGTACTGCTATGCCTGATTTAAAAGCTATCACTTAGGTTTCCCTTACAAGAAATCAGAATTCTTCTGGAACCTGAGAAGGCTAGCAGACTAAGCAAAGAGCCAGTTGGAGACAGCAACATGGAAATGCCATGGTTTTAATCACGCCTGTTTAGGACTTTAGATATTCAAGCTAGTGACAAACACTGCTAGGGATCCACAGGGTGGAAACTTCCTTCAGGAATTAGACGCTTGAATGAAAAATGAAAGGAGATGATCCTGTTCTTTGAGAAGCAGGTGGAGAGGAGGAACTATCAGTGCTGTCACCTGTCCCATCTTCCATTAGCTTGATTGTTAGAATGCTGATAAAGGAAGTAGGAGCTCTGGGTTCAGTTGTTGCCTTTGCTTAATGTGTCCTTAACTTCTCAGGGCACAAACCTTACAAAAACATCTGAGGATGAAAATAGAATTTTCAATCCACCCTTACAGGATAGTTAAACACTGAGAGAAAGAAAGATTACACGCATAAAATACATCTCACACGATCAAGGAAAGTGTAATTAATATATTTGACTATGTGTGGGGAAACTTGAGTTTTAACCCTATATCTGCACATATTTCACTGCTTTTTTTTGGTGTCTCTTCTGTTGTTAGATTTATAACTGTCCTCCCTTGTCCCCAATAGCTTGAGTGTCTAGATTATATCTTGATTAATGATTAAGTATTCTCTCTTGTGCCTATGAGTATTTAATAATTCCATGGAAAGTGACATACCTTCAGAAGGAGAGATGACAGCACCATTTTATTTAGGAATACTCCATTTCTTAGCTGCTAGTTAGCAAAGGCTGGAAAGGGAGTTAAATGTATGTCACACCCCCTAGACAATTCTAATCACAGGAAGACAGAACCATGAGCTGGTTTTTGTGTCAAGTTTAATTGATCAGGTGGATGTACTCTGAGAATGCTTAAGAGATCAGATTTTTCAGGTAAAAGGGAGAGATGAACTTTTGAAAACATTCACAGATACCATCATATGCAGACAACAGTGCTTTTGTCTGTGTTCAGAAGGCGATCTCAAGGGATAGAAAGGACCATTGGAACTTTTCAGAAACTTGAGAGAGAAAGGATTTTGAAATTTGTCACATTACAGAAACGACACCTATTTTTGACAGCTATGTTCAACATGGTGAAATAGCTCAAGTCAATGGAAATTAGATATTAATTTAAACAGTTCCAATGTTATATCTGATACATAAAGGAAGTCCTTCACACACAGTGGATTAAACTGTCTGCAAACACCAAACACTTTTTGTGTGCATGGTTAGATTTCACATTTTTCCATTAGAAGAGATTGGCTGAGACTGTTAAAAATAACTTACAAGCCTAACACATGGTTCAAGGTTCTTGAAAAACTACTCCACAAAGATCAAAAGTCTACAGACACCAGGCAATTTGTCCAAAGGACTTCTAAAATGTTGAATACTAAGCAGCTCCATTCTCAAAACCAGGAGCCTAAAGTCAAGCTTGATGTTACGATTTAACCTGTTTCATCCTTCAGCAGAGTGTCACACATGTTAAGAGACTTTGTCTTCAGTGGAGTGTTTACCATTATGGAAATGCCCAATAATAGCTATAACTCTTACTTCAGCAAAACTTTATTCCCATACAACAAATATTCATGCACGTGTTTATTGCGCAGAACCATAATGTGAATAAATTTAATGATTTTTACACACACTCAAAAAAAAACCCCATGTACTGAAGTCTTTTATGATTACTGAGAAAAAGAGCAAAGTTGGTGAAAAAGTAAGGTCTGCTCCTTTTTCCAACATATGAATATAAACTTTGGTGACATGTATAAGCCTTAGAAAAAAGGTAAGGTTTTGCCTGGGAAACTGAGGAGAGGAAAACTTTGTGAAAAATTGTATCAATTAAGTTCTTTTGAAGTTATCCTTTAGTCTTGAATTACAAAAATGCCCAAAGGCCTTTTTTAGTCTGCTTGCTTAGGAAACACCTTGTTCTTTAAGTCTGCTAGACCTTCTGAGGATGGAATTAGTTTTAAATTACAAACACACCATTGCCATAATGGCTCATGTTTGGATTTCTTTAGCAGTGAGAAAATCTCTGGATAAATTGACTGACTCTACTGGGTTCCCAACAGAGAGACATCATGGTCCTTGTAGCTTTCCGAGGCAGACAACAGTGAACTGTCAGCTCTATTTTTTTCTGCATAACCAAAATTATTTCCAAGATTCTCTTGTATTGGTCACCATATCAGGATAAAAATGTATTTTTTAAGGTCCAGAAAACTATAATTACTTTAAATGAAAGGTTTCTCTCTTTCTGGTTTTATTTATGGTAGTCCAAAATACCACAGAAAAAAACTATTTCTGACCCTGAAAATGTACAATTCACGCAGGTGAAACACCCAGGATAGGAGGAAAAGCAACCCTTGTGCAGCCCATCCCCTCAGCAAAGACCCTGTTTCATGTGGAGTGGGAGCATCAACATAAACTGGAGGAATACCTTTCTTTTATCTCCTCATTCCTAATAGAAAATTGCACTGATATGTAAACAGCAAGTATATCTGCTTAGTTTTACTGTTCTGTCTGTAGCAGATGAGCTTCTTCTTGTGTTTTTGTATTTTGTATGATCATTTCCAATTCATGGAAATTGGTACTGGCATAGCACTCCTCAGTACAGCACCCGAATGCTTCATTATGTCCTCTTCTGCTTGATACCCCCTAACCCTCTGCCCTTTGCCACATAGTCCCTGAGCTTCGTTATTTTTCCATTCTTTTTTGGCAAGATCATATAATTTTTCTTTCACAAACTGGAGGAAAGTTACACAATTTCCAAAACTACTGGAAATTTCTCTTTCTTGCTATTTACATTTTGCTGGAAGAGCTATAATCACATACAGCAATTATTGTGAAGTTTGGGTATCTTCCATCTCTGTGCTCTATGTCACTCAAATACATGAAAACCCGTAGTTAATGTTGTATGGTCCCTGGTGTTCACACTTTCCTCTCACTGGAAGTGAGCCCTTTTTCAATCTGTGCTCCTAAGATTGCCAGTCTTTCATTCTGTAAACACCCTTGCTCCTTCCAAAGTGCTTAGGCCGGGCTCACATTTGAAGGATAATCACTCATCTCTTCTGCAGCCAGAATCTGCTTCACTGCTTCCTGACTGCTGCAAGAGTCCAGCAGTTTCCTCAGCCCAGGAATTCCTTTGAGTATTTTGAAAATTTGCAGAAGCAAATTGGTGCAGCTACCAGCTATATGACCTCAAATCAGGTGGCTGAATTGACAGTACACAAACTGTGCGATAATTCACCACTCACCAAGGGTGGTGCAAAGAGGTTTTCCTGGTGTACTCAAACTGACTAATACCAACCGAATTTTCCTTTTTTTCATTGCCAACCAGTCAACAGAGGTGATTATCCTTCTCTGCTCTGTGCTAGTGCAGCCTCACCTCTAGCACTGTGCAATTTTAGGCACCACAATGTAAGAAATATCTAAAGCTCTTAAAAGAAGGGCCACAGAGATGGGGAATGGTCTAGAGGGGAATGAGGAGAGGCCTCATAGAAGTGTACAGCTTCATCATGAGGGGAAGTGGAGGGGCATTTGCTGATCTCTTCTCTCTGGTGGTCAGTGATAGAACACGAGAGAATGGCATGAAGGATTAGGCTGGATATTAGGAAAATGTTCCTCACCCAGAGGGTGATTGGGCACTGGAACAGGCTCCCCAGGGAAGTGGTTGCAGCACCAAGCCTGACAGAGCTCAAGAAGCATTTGGACAATGCTCTCAGGAACATGGTGTGGCTCTTGGGGTGTCCTTCAAGGAGTTGAACTTAGGGATCCTTTTGGGCCCCTTCTGACTAAGGACAGTCTATTATTCTATGATTTCTTTAATTATGAAGGTAGAGTAGAAGCAAGCCTAAAAAGGTAAAGCATTGTGGTTTTGTCACTCCTTGGTGCTGTAAGTCCCAGCTGGTAACAAGCAAGGTGGTTTGCAGGCTGGCACTGGCTCTCACAGCTGTGGCTGGTAGATTCTGATGCCCACATCAAGAGGCAATGTGGGTCCACCAGCCTTAGGGGAGGGAGTGGAAACCTCTGCACCTGTGGAACTGATTCTCTGATGTTTTAATCTAATACAGTCCCTAAAATGGGGTCAGGAGAATGCTTATAGTCCTTACAGGCAACTTCTAACTGGGTGTGGATACATTCAGGTTTTTTTCTGGATGTGTGCATGCACATGTTCACTATTTTTCACTACCCCCGATCACAGAAACAACTTTAAGTCTGAGTTCCCTCACATATTTAAATGTGCTAAATAATAATGTCATTTAGCACATTCAATAATAATTTGCATGTTTTATATATGAGTATCTGTAATCAATACACAGATGAATCTGTGGCTTACTGTTTCAATCTGTGCCTTCAATCCAAATAGATTCATCTGTCATCTAGATTTCTCTTCAAAAACATGCTATGTATATTAGGTTTGACATCAACCTTTTTTTCTTTTGCTAATCCTCACTTATATTCTGAAGCTATTTTTTGTTATTTTGATTAGAGAGGAACCTTCTACCATCAAATTCAATCCCTTGGCACCATCTATGTATGATCTTCTGTTACTTTAGCTGTGTAATAATTTCTCATTTCTTCAATCATCTGTTGGTTTGAGAATTATTTGTGCTCTGCTCAAAGGTTTAGAAAAGCTGAAACACTGACATTTTTGAACTATTGCTTATTTTTTTTCTGTAACACTTTTATCATTCCATGTTCTGTGACACAAATTCAAGAATTAACATGAGGAGAGCTATCTCAGGCAAATACACTCTTGTCCAGATATAAACAGAGAAATAGATGAGCACAACAGCTGTTCTATAAGCCATTAACAATTGTTTACAACAGCAGCATTGGGTTTCAAAATTAGGCTTGTGATCATTAAAGACAGTACTTTAAAACCCAGCATTAGAGGTACAAGGGTGTCAGAAGTCAGACAAGTTCCACAGGGCAGAGCTCCGTAAGAGTTCTTCAGAATGGGGAACAATGACATAGAAGAAAATTGATCTATTCCGGGAAAGAAGAAGGGAACATCTTGAAACAGTATTCAGGTCAGAACTCCTACAGAAATGCTATCATACCTTTCGTCCCTAGGGAAGTAAACCTAGACCTGGATTCACAACAGCTATTGTTCTAGACCTTGAAAGCAAGATGAGAATAAGGCAAGATGACTTGTCTGAGCGAAATGATGAAACCCTAGAAATCT
Source organism: Atrichornis clamosus (assembly GCA_013400975.1). Taxonomy (NCBI): domain Eukaryota; kingdom Metazoa; phylum Chordata; class Aves; order Passeriformes; family Menuridae; genus Atrichornis; species Atrichornis clamosus. The sequence continues at coordinate 45,627 of WBMZ01006220.1, read as the reverse complement.
TCATGGTGATGTGGAATGGTAGATGCAGCTGAGTGCACAGCTGACTCCTTGCCACTCTCTGTGGTGACATCTTGTTTCAGTAATGACAGAGACACGCTTAGGGATGAGAGACAACACAGCTCTAACAAATACACCTAGATAAAAGCTCAAAGACGTAAAACACTAACACTGGGCTTTCTGTGATCTGATTTGTTGACCTTCACAGCAGTGACTGCAGACCAGAGGCTAACACTAAAATACAGACTAGCTGTAGCAGTTATTGTTTAATTCAAGCTAAAGGAAGGCTGCAGTGCTATATATCTATAAAGCTATTTGAGTATGTCTGCATCAGATTAGAAAATCAACTGCATTCAATCATTTTCTAATCTGCTGTTTACTGTTGTAGAGAAAGGGTTTATGAGATGCAGTGTGTTTGTTTTTATAAATACAATCTGACAGGGTGACTTACCTTCTGAAGAAGCTCTTTATTCTCATTTCTTTTTAGGTAACTAGGGAAGAAAAGCTGTCCAGAAAATGTCATAATAAAAAAAGTACATACTTCTGAGCACCTAATTAGAAGTTTTCTTTGCTACTTTGAACAGGCTTTGGCTCTGCTTTGTGCAGTTTCATATTCCTTCATTATCTTCCCTTAGCATGCCTCTGGCTGCATCCATAATGCTCTGGGGCTCTGGAGGAAGACTCAGCTCATGTCCAGAGGATCCACATTCCTCAAGGAACAGTGTTTTCACACTGGCAGTCAGAACACCTCCTCGTGCTCTGCAGTGATTTGAGGCTGCCAGCACATATTCCATGCCCTCTCCATGAGGCATGCTTTTGTAGCATCACAGAGTACTTCTCTGAAAAAAGCATGGCAGGACAGGCATGTATTGGCACCAATTCTGTTTTTCCAGCAGCAGCAGCAGAGTGCCCGCTCAACAATAGAAAACAATTTGCAACAGCAGCCTGCCTATCCCCATGTCACCCCATGGTGACAACCAAAGTCATACAAATGGCTTGTAGGGTTAGGAGAGCAGCACCCATGCTGATTCTTTGGCTTGTTCAGGAAATGCTCCCGTCCACACACATCGGAGAACCTGATCTAACACCCCCTGCCCAATGCTGAATCTGGCTTGCGAACTTTGTTGTCTCACTGCACAGTAGATTTCTCTGGGACAGAAAGTTGACATGGGAGACATCTTTTGAGGAACTGTCCCAGGCAGAAAGGAGAAGGATTGGCACCAGCTTTCTGTTAAGAACAGCTACGTATTTTGCAAGCATCCCTATATGTCAGCTGGGCACTCAATACCAGGCCTGTCAGGGACGCTCTTCATAGCAAAGGGTACTAGAACAAGGTACTTGCTGTCAGAGGGATTTTATTTGTTCTGCAGACTTCACACCTCTGAAGTGCTTTTGCAACAGGGAACTTGCCACGGGGACCTTCTGCAGAGGGACCTCTTGACACTGCTAGTCTCTCCCAATGCCTTCACAGTTTGGCATTCTAAGTCCAATTGGAAACCAGACATTTCAGAGTATTTTGAGGACCTGAGAAATTGTCCTTTCTAGTGCTTTTAGTGACTTTGAGCTGACTGTGAGCTACTGTGACTATGGAGTATTGTTTTCTGAGGCCTGGCTGCAAGAGCTGCTTCTTTACAAGGAGCTATTGTGAGGGAGGAAAGCAAAGGCATTGTGTCCTGGATGGTAATAACGGACTAGGTCTTCTTCCTCATTATCTCCAGAAGGAAAGAGAGCTATCTTTTCCTGTGTGCTTTGACTCTTTAAAGGCCTGTCTGGTCAGAAAGTCTACTAACATGAAGTGGCTCTCCTCTAATGTGGAGGACAAGAGAACGTGCTGAGTGCCCGATGGCTGCCCGCATACAGCAGCCGCACTGTCCGTGCCAGCAGGGGCTGTGTGCAGGATGACCAAGCACCCGTGCACCAGGAACCGCGTGGCAGCGATGCTGCTTTCTGGGCATGCCACAGGGACAGCACCTCACGCCAGTGACCAACTCATGCTGACAAAAGGCAGCAGCAGCCCCCCAGTCATGATCTAACACTGGATATATTCAGTTCAGGAAAATAATCTCTTTTTTAACAATATTTCTTTTAAGTTGAATAATAATGCACCTGCTGTAAATGTATTGGTTTGAAAAGAGGTTATATTTACCTGAGAGGCTGCGGTGTGCTAAATCCTAGATAATGCATGAGGAAAAGCTTCCCATTTCTCAAAAACAGTCTGAAGCAAATGCACTCTACAGGCCAGGCATAAAATATACAGGAACAACATCATGCTGGAAGTATTTTGTCTTGTTTTTTTCTTTACTATCTCCAATATACACAACCATTTATATATATATATAAACCCACGCAATAAACAGCTGTCCAGAGCACACTTGCTTCCTGACAATTTTGTCTAAGCTATCCTTACTGATCTGTAGCTCTTCCCAAAGATTTATGACACATCTAGTGCAAATTATTTAAAACTTAGTCTGCTACAGAAATATTGTCTTTCCTGCTGTATTCATAATCAGATTGTGTAGACCTGCTTGGAATGGACACAATGCTCAAGTCTGGAAGTTGTGGCATGCTTATGTCCTAGTAGATTTTGTAAAGTAATGCTTTGAAGTCAGATTTAGCAGTGTCAGTGATTTTGTCCTTTGACTCCACATATTAAACAGTATCTGAGATACCTACCTTTCCTTGTAGGAGGATAGAGACATTCCCTACCCAGCCTGTAAACTCTCCAACATTTCTGCTTTTCTTTTAGCAATATAGCTCTTACTGTTCCATTGTTACAAGTTTTCTGTGACTGCCTGACTCGCCTGCCTGAAAATACATTTAAGATGAGGTGTACAAAAGGACAGGACCATATTTCTGATTTCTGCAAAGCAGCCAGTGAGGAAGCATGGAACAGCAGCTTTGCTGAAATTATGCTCTGGACACAGGCCAGATTTTTAAGGAGTTACATTTGGGGATTTGCCATCCAAATTTTGAGACATTCTGGAAGACTGTTTCCCTGTGGTATTAGTATGATGATTATTACATCATTCGATTAGAAAATAATGGTGTAAGAACAAAAAGCTGTTCCCTTTCCAGTTTAGATCTTGAAAAAAAGAGCTCTTAAATGCTAAAATCATAATTTTGCTGAACTCAGCATTGCACTTTAAAAATATTCGTTATCTGTCGAGTTATCTGTCTTTTGTTTTACATGAAAATGTTGTATTACAGCTTCTTCCTGAAAGGTAAAGATTTCAAAATGATCCTGTGTGGTTTTTATGTTATTGCAACTATATGGGGAAATAGCTGTTAATGATACTGATATGAGAAACCAATAAATAAAATGAAATCATAAATAAAAAGCAAAATTGAATTGTTGCACTTAAACATGCATTACCCGGGATTTAAGTAATGCAGCATTTCAGTGCTTGTTTAAATTTACAGTATGTGAAAAATTGCTAAGGATTCCCTCGTACTGAAATCTGCCAATTTTATTAAAATAAATAATAGAATTGTTCTTGCTAAATCTTGAAGAAAAAACAATAAAAAAATTGTTCTTGTTATATGAGTAGCTGCAAACAGTGAAGGCCATCAGCAAAGCACTGGACCAGGTGGCACACTGGAATGAGTGGGTACATACCAGGAGCAGACATGACTGCAGGTACGGGAATGGGGAGGCTGGGAATGAGGAGGCTGAGCAGCGAACAGGGGAACTGGGGGCAAGCAGCCCCTCGAGTTCACACCTCAGTGACGTGTGGATGGAGCAAGGAAACAGCCTACTCATCTTGTTCCGGCAAACTTTGAGGAAGAGGCATTTGGCATGCTTGTTTTCCTTTGTAAATGAATATGATTGCACTAAGAATATACCTTACTTCTAGCACCAAACTGTTCCTCACAGAACAGTTCTGCAAGGTCTAAACATTTGACTCACTTTTTAAGCAATAGTGTGAAAAAACCCAAACTGGGTTGCCCTTCTTGCCTTAGGTAGCTGAGTGTAAAAGACTATGGATTTGTATCACAGCTGGCCCCGGGGGCAGTCCTTAAGCAGAAAGAGAAGTCCTTAATACATCCTCTCCTGCAATAGATTATGTTTGTATTTAACACTTGTCATTTTGAGAACAATCTTTTAGTGGAAGAAAACCAGCACTATTTGTTGATCCAGCAGCATATAAGTATTTTAATCTCTGATGAAAAATTAATGGTGCCAATGAGTAGTAAGCACACAGCAGATTTTTCTTTCACCTGTCATGTGTCTTGTATTACTTCAGTCTGTACCAGCTCCCTTTACCATCTAGGCAAGGAAAGCAAAATAAATGAAATGTAAGTAATGGATCAAAGACATAATCCTTATCTATTAGACCTAATGAGAAGGAGCCAGTAGATGCTTCCACAAGCCTATGGATGCTGTTATATATGAGGGGTTAAGAAACTCTCACCTGGCACCATAGGTTAAAGGGATTCAGTTGGCCATGGAGACTGGTAGCCCTTCTCACAGTACAGAAACCCACGCAGGAGCTCAATTTCTAAAACTTACACTAAACCAGCTTATTTTGCTCTTTTAATTCTCTGTGTAGCCATTCTGTAATCTTGCTCTTCAGGCGTTTAGCACCTTTTACTTTCTAAGTTTGAGCACTTTTGATTTTACGCAAGTGTTATCCTTTAACCTACTATCTTCTCCTTCTTGAAGTGTTTTTAAACAGCAGCATGTACCCTCCTTCCAGCCCTTCTTTTGTTAGATGGAACAAACCACACTCTCTTAATCTTTCCTTTGGCAGCCCTTCTTTGCATCTGTGTTAGTCTGAATATCTCTTTCTCTAATAGCACTGACCAAAACTATAATTACATTCAACTGCTGCTGTCTGCAGCTTGTGCAATAGGACCGGTATCTTCATTTCACTGCTGGAATGGACACTGACAGAAAGCATCTTAAAGTGACCACACTTTAACATTTATAAGTTTTATTTTCTTTGCTTTGGTAACGAAACCTCCTTCAATTAATATTTCCTTCTGCATAGATAATTAGAAACTAAGTGGTAACCTAAGAGGTCATCTAAGAAAAACTAAGGGGCTTTTCTCTTTCTGACTTTGCATTAAGGGAGATTATTTTATGCCTACACCTTTTCATTTCCTAGTTCTTTCTTCCTGCCTTTCAAAATCAGAGCAAAGATATTATGTCAATTTTGCAAATTTGACATTAACACTTTCTCAACTAAAGCCTAAACTTATCACAGAATCACAGGAAGGCCTGGGTTCGAAGAGACCTTAAAGATCATCTAGTTCCAAGCCCCTTGCCGTGGGCAGGAACACCAATAAAGTTCCTGCTATTCTTTTGAGGGTACAAACCTGGCACATTTTCAAATGGTAACACTCATCTGGTCAGACAAGCCTTGTTATCTTCTCTGAATGAACAAGTTACCTAAAGTGCTTATCTACTTACTACCTTCTTGTGCTTGCTTTTCTGGATTCAAAATACACACTGATCTCATTTTTTTCAGGTTTACTCACATTTTCCTGTCTGAGAAGTTGTCTGGTGCACTGATACACTGTCATTTTTGTAGCTGTGACCCCTGACTCAATGTCAGTTTTCTAACTGGATAGCCCCACAGCATTCCCAGGGTTTTTCAAAGCAGGGTTCCTTAAACATGATGTTCTGCAGTGGAGTATTCCTTTTCCCATAGTTAATTTAACATTTTTATTCTTCAGAGGCACTTTTTTCATCCTAACCTATTCTCAAGTTCATGCTGCACTGAAACTGTGTTGTTTAAAATATTCATGATCCCTCCTAGATTCATCTGTGATGGGAATTTTCATGTTCTTCATTCCATCCACATGATCAGTTAAAACCTGCTCGTATTTGACCCAGTACTAATCCCCCTGCTCCCCATCAATAAACACCCTTATTTTAAAATTGTTTTTCCTAATTTAGCCAGTACTCATTCCTCTACAGATCTTCCATTTTCTGCTGTTAAAGTATCATGCAGTATTCCACATCCAATGCCTCAACACACTTCCTGAAAATAGTTTTACTTTATATGCAGTGCTGTAGGAACACATCTGTAATAAGTTATGATTTCTGGCAAATTGCTTTTTTTTTTTTTGAAGTATTAAAAACTAATGAACTAGTGAATTAAAAACTAATTACAGTTCAAGTGAAACAACTGTTGCATCTCACATTTTAAAATGGTTTAGACAGGAGAACAAAGTCTTAATTACTGCCTGATACAGTGCAGCACGTGCAGCACTGAAGATCAAAGTATTTACTTTGAAGGGATTCAATACATGTATCTTGTGAATTTATATACACAGAGGCCTGAAACAGTCAATTAATTACTCTATAGCTCAATTCTGTGTGTACTTTTAAAAGTCACACTCAAGAAAAATAATGTTAAAGCAATAAAAAGGAGGAAAAAAGGGTGAATGAAGATAAGACAGCAGCTTCCAGCAAAAACAGTATCATCACAAATCTAGCTCTTACCCTAGATGAAATAAAATCCTCACAGCACAAGGTGCTATTTATATAAAAAATTAAATGGAAATGTTCACTTTGTTCACTAAAGTATGTGTTTCCTTAGATAATACTTGCCCCAAAAAACTGTTAATGGAAAGTTACGAATTCAGAATAATGCCTTTGATATCTTATGAATGATGCTGTGACTTTGCTCTTTGCTGGAGGAAGAAGTGGGTAACGTGCGTTGTTACTTGAGACCCTGATACTGTCTGTTTTGATCTAGGATGCTGGCAACACAGTTTAACTCTGTACAAGGTACCTCTATCAGAATAATGTTGACATTTCTTTTTTATATCCTTAAATTATCTTGCACCTATGGGAAAGGTTTGATCTCGTTATTCTTTTACTCAGTTACTGTAATGTAAAAGGGAGGTTGTATAAATGGAAGTTGTATTAAGATCATAAATCTCTGTCTTGTGTGGCAAACACAAGGCAGAGAACTGAGGGAGAACCAGAAAAGGATGAATACCTGAGTAAAATGACACAGGTAAAAATTAAAAATATGTCAAATTGAAAAAAACCCCATCCCAATCAAATGCTTTTTTGCAGAGTCAAGAATACTATGTAGCAACTCCAAAGATAACCAAGGATCTCGGCTGTCTTCCTCAGAGATCCTCTCCCATCTACAGCCTTACAACATTTTCAATATTTTAAAAGTACAGAAGGTGACTATCACAATAAATGTTAGTTTTAGTAGATAACACAATGGCAGGTGATTAGTCCCAAACAGCAAAGTGACGAATGCACTGCTTTTGGTGAAACTGGATGTTTTAGCTACTGCATAGAACATACCTTTTATCTAGTTAGCATTTTCATGGACTGTAGATGTCTACAAGACAAAAACTCACCCAGGCACCTGGCAAACAATCTTAGGTTGGGCACAAACAGGTATGTGCCCAACATGTGACAGAGCTGTGTCTAACTCAAATTTCACTGCACTGCTTTACAGAGCTGCCGTGTACCTTCCTGTTGTAGAAAATGCTGTTTGATACACTATGTTGTCACAGCTCACCACTTCCCTTATGACATTTGCAGGAAGCATCCCAAAGAAACAGGTAGTAAGACTGTAGTAAGCTCTAGATGTTAACTTCACAGTCCTGAGGTGATTTCAGGAGAATGCATATATGAAAGACGACAAAAGGAAATGTATATACCTTGATGTCTCAACTTCTTATTTTCTTCTTGACTAGATACACCTCAAATTTGGCATCCAAAACAGAAGCTTCTATAAGAAAGCTTCTCATTCATTATTATGTAACTGGAATAGCTGCTCAAGTGCAGATTTGGAGCTAGGAATTGTTTTCAAATAACGAATTAATCAATCTGAAGTTATTCCCATAAAAACGAAAAGCAGAAAGTTCTAAAAATACTAGTTAATTCCGATAATTTAATAGGCCATTTATAGTCATCCAAACATCTTACTCAATATTGTTATGTACAAAATCCACTAAAATAAAAAAACCCAAATGTAAGTGTTACCTTTCAGATGTAAAAGTGCAATAAACACAGGCAGAGTTTCTGCAAGAACATTACATTTCTATTAAATTCACTGGCTATATAAGAGCCTAACAGGTATACTGCCTACACTAAAGTAAATGAGGATTTAATTTTTTTTGTTAACTTTGAATAAGCCTGATAATTAATAAATGAAGGTTTTCTGCCACCGTAATTATAGTACATACATCCAAAAATGCATTGCACAATTGTTTTCATAATTTTCAGTTTTACCGACTTTAAGAAATTAAAGTACAGCAACAGTAAGATTCATTATATTCAAAAAATAATTAACACCATAAAACCTTGTAACAAGTGCGCACAAAACAGCCCTCCTGAATTGCTTTCTCCAGAATTCTGATAGCTTTCCAAAGATGTTATTTACCCTGAATAAATGTTCTTCCTTTACAGTACCAAATGGATTTCCTGGAACAAGATTTACATTTAGCTTTCATGCATTACTTATTCACAATTTGGAAAGAAAAGGCAAGCCTTCGTACATGTCAGCCTTTAATCTTATCCAGTCCTGAAGCCTCTGCAAAGCTGATTTTTCTTGAGTTAGTATTTTTGCAGCTTTTCTCAGTTTTTCTTCGTTTCGTTCTAAATAACGAATTCCATCTGTCTGCAGCTGACTGAGTTTCTCTTTACGACTTTCATCCAGAGGTATGTCTTCATTCATAAGAGGGTTAAATCTGAAGTAAGTATCCGGAGGTAACAGTGCATCCAGCATGGTGTGAACTTCTGTATTGAAATCAAATGAAGAAAACAGTTATATTCACATGAGAGAGCCTAACAGTCCTACGAGTGCTCTGAACAACAACTGCTCTGGAATGACACAGTAAGAGTAAATATGCGCTGCTTTGCTGAGTAAACATTTTTCTACCACTGCCTTTTCAAAACCCCTTTCTCATTAGAAGACTTGTAAATGACCCTGTAGCTCTGTTTACTCTGGAAAAGCTTCATCTTTTATTCCAGGACAACTTCACTGGTATGACAATTAAGTAGGATTTGCAGCTATCTAGATTTTTAATTACATTCCAGTCCTTTACAAGTGAGAGCACATCCTGAAGAGCAGGAATGTAACTTATATATTCCCATTCAGGACAAATGATTTGTTACACTTGGTGCTAACAGAAGGACGCATTATGAAAATGACAGATAATATGTTAACCTGTGATCTCAAAGTGAAAAATATGTAGGGTTAAAGCCTTCTTTTGTTTACAATGAATTAATTTTTTATATATTACTATAGATTTGGGGTTTGAATTTAACAGTCATTTAATTTAAAATATTCAAGTTGAATTACAGGACTTCAGTTAACTAGTATAGTAACAAAAAACTATGTAATGCATTTGTATATTCTTTTTTATAACCTATTTTCTCTCTCCCTTTAGATCTTTTTTTGGCTCACTTAAAATCCCATTTCTATGACTTCCTTCAGCTTTCACTCTGTTTCTATCTTCTTTGCATTCTTGCCACATTCCTCCAGTTTTTTAAACATCTATTGTCATACAAAAAGTTTGAAGTGAAAAAGATATCATGGGTAAGATCATAGCAGAAGATTCTTGTAAACCTGAAATGCTCTTGGCTTGGCTTCTCCTGCAAATTACTCAGCTATGTCTGTTCTTGTCTCACCACATCCAGTCTTTCTTGCCCTATTTAAATATTCTCCCTTTTTTCCTTAATGTAAATTCCCATTTACTCAAATCTACTCTCCCCTCTTTCCATTTCTTCTCCTTTGGTCTCCACAATGAACTTTCCTCCTTCCTCTTCCCATCAAATTTCTTGCCTCATTTTTCAGCTGCAATGAAACTTTCTTTCCTTGAGAGAAAGCAGACAGCAAATAGCTCCTTCCCACAATTCCCACTGCCTTTCCATAACTGCAAAAACCAAAAGGCAGCCCAAAATGTACCCTTTTCCTACTAGTGACAGTCAGCTGACAGAGACTATACAGCAAGGGATCTAGACTATAAGAGCATTTCTTGCTCCCTGGCTGTTTGCAGTATCAGCTTCCTTTGCAAGGAGAGGGGGGAAATTATCTGTATATTAGTATTTCCTGTTTGTAAAAACAAGACAGATGTAAACTGCTAGTGACAGAGTTCCACTGTACTCCCATCTAGGACCTGACTTTGTTTTGGAAAACAGATGCTTGGCTCTTCCTGATAGCAATGGAAGTCAGCACCACTAGCAGATACAGTCTAGTCCTTGGAAAAGTACAGGTATAAAAGCACATATAAAGAAGACCAGAAATCAGATCTTTTTTCTGAAGCTGTTGAAAATCAATATTCTACATTAACTATTAAGCATTTCTGTGTTACAGGAAAAACAAATAAAATGTAAGAAAATATGATTTTCAAATGAATTCCTGAGTATGCCTTTTATCCTAAAGCACAGATAAAAGTGTATCCTTCAGAAAACACTTAATACTGTTACAAAAACTATATATAACGAGCTACAAAGAGACATATTTCAATTAGTTTCATAGGGCTGGTAGAGAGGAGAAGGGGTAAGACAAAAGGTGGTTCTCTGAATTGGAACTATTACGTCTAAGAAACAAAACTGAATGCAGTCACAGTACAAATGTATCTTAAGACACCAACCTTCTGTATCAGTTGCACTGTTGATAACATTCGTTAGTTTGGCTTTCAAACTGGTGTGGGTGACGTTGGTCTTTACCTCGCTTTCGTATCGACCAGTGCCCAGTGAAATCAGACACTGCAATGGAACATTTGGCCAAAGACACTTGCACTCATGAACTGCCAGTGCAGAAGGATTATTTAGGAGCAGACCTCCATCCTGTAAATTAAAAAGAAATACAAATATTGGTACTATATGTAACGTATGGTCATAAAAGAAACTGCAACTATAAATTAAACTAGCACAGCCCTAACATACAAAACCAATTACATCCAATAAACATTAATTTCCAACTTTTGTGCAATTGCTCTGTTTGTGCTATGTAGCAGCTGCATAGGCTTGGCGTCCTGGGCTCATGGACACTGTCAGAGCAGCTGCTGGGGCTGTGCTTGGTTCTGCTGTTGTGAGCATTATATAGAAGAGGTAGGCTGAAACAGCAGCATTCACTGGAATATCTAAAGAAGTTATGACTTCATTTTCTGAACAACTTTTTAGTAAGACAGATATGCATACTGACAATTTCTTCAACAATCAAAAATCTGCACCTCAAAATGCTTATTACTGATATTACAAGGGAATATTCTGTAATAAAACCCAAATCACTACCTGCAGACTCTAAAATTCAAGAAGAAAAATCACAGGAGTTAAGCTTGGCCAAAGCTACTTTGTAAGCACAGTCATTACACAGGGTGCTATAGCCTTAAGACTTGGAAAGTCATTTAGATTGGAAAGAAGCTATTGAGCCTGTCTACTCCAACCCCCCTGCTCAAGCAGGATCAGCTCCAGCATGCTGCCCAAGGCCACGCCAGTTGGGTTTTGACTATCTCCACAAATGAAGACATCCAAGACCCCTGTGGGCAATCTATTCCAGTGTTTGACCACCCACACTGTAAAAATTTTTTCATGCGTTTAGATGAAATTTTTAATGTTTTCATTTATGCTATTGTCTTTTGTCCTACCAGTGGGCACTACTGGGAAGACCACAGCTCCCTCGTCTTCATTCCCTCCCATCCTTTATTTGCACACATGGATATGATCCCCCCTGAGCCTTCTCTTCTCTCAGCTGAATAGTCTCAGTTGCCTCACACTCCTTATAGGAGAGATGCTGCAGTCCCTTTATCATCTTTGTGGCCCTAAACTGGACTCATGTCTCTCTTGTACTGGGAAACTGGAGACAGCACTTCAGATGTGGCCTCAGCAGCACAGAGAGGAAGGACCATCCCTCGTGTCCATGGGCAGCGCCGTTGTTAATGTGGCCCAGGATGCTGTTGGCCTTTATTACCACAAGTGTGCATCACTTATGTACAGCTTGTTATCTATCAGCACCCCAAGGTCCTTCTCTGTCAAGCGGCTTTACAACTCAGTGTGGCTCTACCTCCACAAATGCAGGACTCTGCCTTTTCCTTTTTTGAACTTCATGAGAATTCTTCAGCCTGTTGAGGTCCCTATGACTGGTGGCCCAACCTTTCATGTATGAGTCATTCCTTCCATGTCTGTATTTTCCATGGAATTCCTGCAGATGTACTCTGTCCCATCATCCAGGTCATTAATGAAGATGTTAAACAGAATTTGCCCCAGTACTGACCCCTAGGTACACCTCTAGTGACTTGCTTCCAACTCGACTTTATGACACCGATTCCAACCTCCAGGGCCTGTCTACTTACCTAACCCACACTATGGGAGGTAAGTGTCAAAGGCTTTAACAAAGTTGAGGTAGACAACATCCAACGCTTTCTACTTGTCCACCAATTGCAGAAGACTGCCAGAGTTGGTCAATCATGAGTAAACCACTTTGTAAATCCATACTGACTACCATGATCCCCTTTTTGTCCTTCATGACTTTAGAAGTCCTTTTCAGGAGGATTTCCTCTATCATCTCCCAAGGGATTAGGCTGAAGCCAACTAGCTTTTAGTTCCCCAGAGCTTTTTCCTTGCTGTTCCTCAAGACATGAATGACACCTGCTTTCCCAATAGCCATAATCATTTAAAAATAAGAGTCTTCTCGCAATGGCATCAGCCAGCTCCATCAGTACTCATGGGTACAACACTTCAGGACTTACGAATTTATGTATGACCAGTTCATTTAAGTGCTCCCTAACCTGGTTCTCCTCCACCGAGTGCAAGTCCTCCTTGCACCAGACTTTCTAGCTTCAGGTGCCTGGGATTCCTGAAAGCTGTAGTTACTGGGAAAGACTGGGACAAAGGCAACATTAAGCATCTTGGACCTTTCCAAATAATTTGTCACAAGCTCTGTTGCCCCTATCAGTAGCAGGCCCACATTTTCCCTAGTCTTACTTTTGCTGTTTATGTACTTGTATAATCCTTTGTTGTCACCCTTTACATCCCACTTCAGGTCAGCTTTTGCTTTCCTTGCCCCACCTGTGCAAGACTGGACCAGGAGATCTATACTTCTCCTGGGTCACCTGCTCCTGCTTCCACCTTTTGAACACTTTCTTTTTATGCTGGAGTTCAGTTAGGACATGCTTGCTCATCCCTGCCTGCCACCTTTGCTTGATTTCCTACTTATTGGGGTGGTTCCTTCCTGAGTTTGAAGGAAGTGATTACTGACTATCTAGCTTTCCTAGACCCCTCTTCTCTTCAAGGTCATAGTCCATGAGATTCATCCAAGCAGAGCTCTGAAGAGGATGGAGTCTGCTCTCCTGAAATGCAGTGCTGTAGTGCTGCTTTTTTCCCTGTTTCCTTCTGTTAGGATCCTGAACTCCATCCTCTCACAGTCACTACAACCCAGGCTTTCTTGAACCTTCATATCCCTGACCAGTTCTTTATTCTTCATAAGCACCAGGTACAGCAAAGCACCTTTCCTTGTTGGTTCCACCATCAACTGTGACAGTTCCTGCCATCAATGCACGTGAAAAATCTCCTTGGTGGCTTCAGCTCTTTTGTATTGTCCTTTCATCAGGTATCAGGATGTTTCAAGGTCCCCTGAGGACCAGGCCCTGGGGATATGAGGCTTCTTTAAGTTGTCTGAAGATCAGAATTCAGCCCAATACTATTAGGAACAAATGCTACTCTGGAATTGAGGAGAGACATCTTTTGCTAGGAACATGTTGAAAATGTAGGTGATGAGGCTGGGATAAAATACTTTAGGACTAGTAAGAATCAGTGTCACTAACAGTAAGTCTGAGAAGCATTCAGACTGATATTTTGATCCATCAAAAAGTATGATCAGCACTTCTCGGAAGTAAAATGACCTTCACTCCAACCAAGAAATAGATTAATTTGGAATTTAAATTCAGTTGAGCTTTCTATATTGGGAAGGCCTTCAAAAGAGCAGTTATAAAGGCAAAACTTAAGCTGAGAATATTGTCAATAGCAGAGATGAAGATCACTGTATCCATTCAAAATCTATACAAACATGTAAGATACAAAAGAAACAGACTATTTACTAAAATGAGCATAATGCAAATGCTCCCTAAAGGTACCTGAACTCCCTATATCCCGTATCTGATCATCACATTACTAGAACAATAAGGAAAAGCAACTCCACTCAGGAATAGCTTAGAATAAAAAAGGTTTTGGAGATGATAAAAATTTTACAGAGACTTCTTTTAACTACAGCTGTGCTGTAGATAACAAAAAGCAAGATTACTGATCTTAGGTTTTTTTGAGTTTGCTTTCTTTTAATTAACCTTTCATTTCAACCTACAAAAAGCTTTTTGAACCCTTCCTGGATACCATCTACCTTGCTCAAAGCACTAAATACACTGCTAAAATGAACTGTCTCTTCAGTGCCCATTATCCTTTGCTTATGTTTAGTCCAGAAAACTAAACACAAGGATGTTTTTATCCTCTATATAATTCCCCATGAATCTTAATCTAAAATCTGAATAATTATCCTAGTGTTGCTTAATTTTCTTTAAATCCTAGATTAAAAACATGCTTACAAAATAATTTCCACTGATATTGTCAATATAATTAAATTAAACATGATTGCTTCACCATGGGAAAATTAGTGATATCAGAAGTTGGAGGGTATATAATACTAGAATACTACAATATTTATCTGATACTGACAAATAAAAGATCAAAGGAACATAAACTACCTACACATACCAAATGTGTTTGTGATGATGTGCAAACCATTTCCGTATTTAAACATTCTACAATTTAGGTTTACTGTACTGACACTAAATTCCTAATAATTTTCAATTTAGACACATAATTTCTAGCATTTATATAGATAATAGGTACATGTCAGTTTTCTTCTAACTTTAACAGAAAGTTAGAAGTAGGACTAAGAAGGGCAACTGACTTTTTTCTTCCCCTCCAAAGAGATTATGCTTGATAATGCCCATGTCCCCGTCAATACCGTGCTTCAAATCAGATTACTGTTAAAAAAGTGATGTTCATCATACTGCTTTGGCTTACAATGATCAACTACTAAAGCAGTAAATAATGCTATTAGTTAAACTATACTATTAACAATTCAGTGAAGGCAATACTGCAGTAATTTATTTAATTCTTCAGTTCCAGAAACCATGGAGCTAATTATGTTAAAGGCTAAAATTCTTGTGAAAAATTATTTTCACAAGTTTTAAAATTAGTTACAATGATTTCACATGTATGTAAATTCTAAGAAAACTGTAAACAAGGAATTTTCCATTTTGAAGATTAAAGAACAGAAACTAAACCTTCTGATTTGAGTAATTCCTCCAACTTCATAAAACTGAAAAAAAGCCCATCCCAAGAAATATATTAAACTAGCAATACAGAAATATGAAAGCCAGATCTAAATTTTTTAGAAGCAATTTTAAGAAATCATGACATATTCTTCTCCATGCTTGTCCTTGTCCTTGAGACACTGGAACAGAATTCCCAAGTGATCAACTCTGCTGTTTTGTACATAGAATACTGAGATCACAAGAAACTTCACTGATCCTTGCTCCAAATTCGTATGTGTTTAGTCTGACAATTTGTTTTGGAGAGCTGCTAAATTTGCTACCTTGAGTTTTTTTTTCTGATCCTGTTGAAGTTATTATATAGCTATAAAATACTATAGAAACTAATCTAAATTATTTATAACTTACTAATTAAGATATTTTATTGCAAGCACTCTGCTTTTAAGATATATTTATAAAAATATGTTCACCAAAATGCAATATAACCAAAAGACTGAATGATTGGTGGTTGTATGGAATGTCTTGGTAACTAACAGAACAGTTTCCTTATCCATGTTAGTTTCCATGAGCTTTCTTCCCACTCTAAACTTCCATGCAATTAACTGAAAGTAAATGAGGCCAATTTATTTGATCAACGGATAGAGACACGCAATCTGAATTCTTCTTTGTCTCAAAACAAAATAAGAATCTTTATACCACATATGTTGGTGCAAAAATCTTGTTGATATAAAGTAATATTTTAAATTATACTATAAGCTTCAAGTGCAATTCAAATTCTACAAAACAATGCTAATTTTATGTACAGCCCTACACCTTTTCAGTTCCTATTATCTGTTTCTCTTGGGCAGATGGAATGTTTTCACCTAGTCCCTCCTTTCCTCTGTATTGTTAGCTATGTCCCTATGGTATGGTACTGCCTGTGTGCACAGAAATAGACACCATGAACAGAATATTCGATAAATTACTACATTAGCAACATACCAGTAGATCAAGTGAAGCAATTACCCCGTTTTATTCAGTACTCACAAGGTCAGACTGGGGATAGATACTGTGTACAGCTTTTGACGCCCAGTTACAAAGCATTGAAGAACTGGAGCACATACAGTAAAAAATCACCAAGATTGTTTGAGGGCTGAAGCACATAATATATGAGAAGAGATGCAGGGAACTAGGTTTGCTTACCCTATTAAAAGAAGAAAGCCAAGGAGGAAGCTAATCAGAGCCTTCTAAGATAGAAACAGAAACACCCTGATTCTATCAGAATGTACAGAATAAGAGCCAGAGAAGCTGTGTAATCTCCATCCCTGGATATTTTCAAAATTAAGCTGAGCAAAGCTTTCAGCAACCCAACCCAACTAGGAGGTTTAGCCTGTTTTGAACAGGAAGCTGGACCAGATGACCACGTGAGGACCTGTCTTCCTCCAGTTTTCCTAAGGTTCTACTCTATTTAAAGAAATACTGTATGAATCACAGATGCATGTCATTTTAGCTGTAAAATGAAATTATATTTCAAAATTCATTCTTATTAGAAATTGGATTTTGTCAGTCCATTCTCAGTCTTGTGGAAAACACAAGCATTTGTAGTGCCAGGAGAGGTTTAGGTTCAACATTTAAGAAAAATGTATTAACCAAAAAAGTTGTGAAACATTGCAACACTGACGAGGGAAGTGGTGGAGTCACCATCCCTGGAGGTATTTAAAAGATGTGCAGATGTGGTGCTTAGGGACAGGGTTTAGTGGTGGACTGGGCAGTGTTAGGTTAATGGTTGGACTTGATTTTGTAGTTCTTTTCCCAACCTAAATGAGTCTATCATTCACACCTTGGAATCCTTAACAGAAAGGGTAACTTATAAGAACCCTTCAAATTATGTAACTGTTGACAAGATCCACGAAAGGTGCAACTGGCCCAAGTTCTGACTCAGGACTCAGTTCTGGGCAAACAGCCAGGGCAGATCCTTTATTCTCTGTGTTCTCCCATTCTTAAGATTGTCTGGCCTTCCCTACGTTGCACCATCTTTTCTCATTTAGCTGGTTCTCAATCCAGTCACAAACTCTCCTTCTGACTTCCCAAACATACGTGAGTCACGCCTCCCCTTCTCTGCCGCTACGCTCAGTGCACTGGCAAGTACCAGATGCTGCTTCATCTGCTGAACTTCGCAAAACCGTTCTACACTTGAGTCAACTTAATTTGCTGGTGGTTCACCAAACACCAAGTGCTGAAGTAGGAAAGCTAATGCAAGGCAATACTAGAAAAGGGTGCATAACTCTCCCAATGTCATCATGCAGGCAAGCACTGGGAAAGAAGCCTTTTTAAAAAATTTCTAAATAAAAAATAGTTAATTCCAAATTAAAAATAGTGGAAGTAATCAAAGAAGTTAATCTTAAAATGGAGTTAATAATACAAACCCAAGTAGTGAACTCTGGCACTGGGACATTATTCTCAGTCTTTAGACAAAAGCTTTCTAAGTGGTAAACATTCAATTGTTATGTTTTATTTAATATCCTACCAGCTTATTCCCAGGTGAAGCCAATTCATCTTTTTCACACAGATTTTTCACAAAAATTCTCTATGCAACTGTAACCATATTTTTAGGGCTTGCTGGTGGATAACCATAAGTCTAAGCTGTAGCTAGTATTTTCTGTTAGTGTTTTGGTAATTATAAAATGGTCAGGCAAGGCTCCCTTATGATTTGACTAAAAGATCTGAAATTATTTAAAGCAGGAAAAATATCTTTTGTAAGCAAATGCTCCAATAAAAACTCTGATGGAGATACCCTGCTTGCACAGTTCTAGGGGTAAAGAAAGGCCTGATTAAACACTGTGAAATGGACGGGTGCAAATTCTATAATCAGAAGGAAAATAGATTGGGAAGTCTCAAAGAAAGCGCTCCAGAGCACTTGGGAGCCTGGCAGTACAGGACTTCTTGAAAACCTTGTCCCATTTAAATAATTATGGTGAATGTGCGTGAAATCACCAGTGACATATTTAAGTCAATACTTAGAAAACAATTATTTAAAATTAAGGTATTAAAATTCAAAAATCATACCATACTTCACCATGGCAGAGCAGTTGGTTCTCACAAGTTAAGAACATTTGCTACACTCATAGTCTCTCACTGCATTTCCTAATTCTGTCAGACTCAAGTTATGCCTTGTAATTGTTCTGTATAACATCTTGTGTGCCGCACAGTTTCACTTAAATGATGCTAAACTTTGTGAAGAAAATAATCTAGCACTGAATGGAGGATATATAATGTATGAAAGCCAAGTCTGATATTTGTAAGCTGAGTTTGTTGGCTCCATAGTAACCACTTCACCTCACTGCCTATGCAGACATGCTTTGCATTTTAGTTCACTCTTACAGACTTGCTCTGTTGTTTACTTTTATTGTCTTCGTGAAAAGCAGAGACAGAATCAGTACAAAGCTATCACAGGCTAGGACAAGACAGGCTAAGATCCTGAATGGACTTCTGAAAAATACTTTTTAAATTCTATGGTTAAAGTCAACATAAATATAATAAATATGCAGATTAAAAATAAGTCTTGTTGCAGCAAATGAGGAGTTTGAGGAGTTGCTGCATAGTAACAAGGGGTTACTTCTTAGAAAAATGAAAATAACTACTGTAAAAACACTACTCTAGTTTCCATGAGTAAATGGGTATGCCTTGCCAAATCATTCTATAAAATCAGCTCAATACATTTATGCAAGTAACAGCAAATGCCCTCAGAATGGAAGACAGGAATGAGAGAGCGGAGAATTATTTCACTACCTCTAAGGTCTATCAATACAGGTAACTTCAAGATTCACATCCCAGCCTAATCATCTCACTGCACTGGGCACCCAGGGCCATCAGGAAAATCTCAGTATACCCACCCTTAGGTAGGTACCCTTAGGTATACCCTTTAATATATGTTTTGTGAAAAAGAAATCTATACATTCAGATTTACATGTATATTAAACTTTAACTGTATAATAAAAGCTTTCAGCACAAATACACCCTCCTCAATACAAAGGTTACATGATTATGCTGTTCTGTTAAATATATACAAAAATGTTTGAAACATACATTAATTATGGCTCTCCTCTTGGGAGTAATCAGTCAGACTGGTCACAGTACTACTGAGGATTAAATTGATGAAGAGCTCTAAATAGGAAATCTTTATTTTCCTGAACAAACTATTTGAAAAAAAATATAATGTTTTATAAACAGGAAACAGGACAGAAACAGAACTGTTTCCTCTTTATCTTGCAGACAAGCAATGGATGGTGGTGCCAATATTTCTAACAAATCTCCATCTAAAATATATAGTGCCCTAGAACAATTTGTTTTAGTTTCATTGTAATGGTGTGACTGTTCCACTTAAGAGTGAGAAAATTTTTTAAGTAACTTAGGTCATTTTCTATAAAGCATACAATGACATATGGTTTTCTCCTTATACAAATATTTCATCCAGTTTATTTGGAAAGATTCACCCTTGCTTTATTATCATGCTAATAGGGAGACTACTGGGTCAACTACATACAATTTATAATATATTCTGCACTATGCTGATTGCCAACAGAGGCCTTAATTGGTGACAGATATTAATGCAATCCTCCCATACACCAAATTTCTAACAATTACAGAAAGAACCAATTCCCTCATTTAAGGAGAGGCAGAGCTGCTCCTTTAAATTCCTGATATAAGGATCTTGTGCTCATTATTTTGAAATGCTATCTCAGAATTATGATTTCTCTTTAGACACTAGAAAAATAAACATTTAGAAAATTACTTGTCATAATTCTAAAGTGTGCAGTGAAGAAGGGATTCCCCATGAACTGGCATTGGGAAAAATTCTAGAAAAAACATTTGTACAGAATATGAGAATTAAATATATTTGTATTTATATTATTGAATGACACAAATATTAAAATTTCCATTACTGCATTCTTTTACAGTTAAAGAAAATCTGAAGGTGCATTAGCTGTATTTGCACTTCTGCTACACCAGTTACAGAGAGACTCTAGACCGGAATCACATGACAAAGTAAAATAAGTAAATCTAATAAAGTTTGAAAGTTTACCGAAAAGCTTTCTTTTCAATACAACTGTTTTCTCATATAGTATTTATTGTTTTTTCCTCCTAAAAATTAGCAACATCATCACACAACTGGCATACATCCAAATGTCATGATCAATGTGTCTGAGAACTGTCAATACTATTGCTCTTATACGCAAAACATTTAATAATATATTTTACATTCATTAGAATGAATGCTTGGCTGAGGTAGACTCCTAGGTGATTATCTTGAATTATTAACTCATCCTCATGAGTCATGAATTGATAGAAAATGACCAGCTGCTCTGAAGACCACTGAATTAATGGGTTTATGTCAGATACAGAAAATGTATGCTTACAGGGTACTGATCAAGTTTGCTAAATATTAGTAGACCTCATGAAAGAATTATTTGGCAATAAAATATGTTGTCAGATTATTTCAATAAAAGCATAAGCTGTGCATGACAGATCTAACTACATGAATTCTGCAGTTAATAACAGCACACATCACGAAAACAGTATGCATTTTAACTGTGTTTCCCAAATGATGAATTGTCTGTAACATTACAAGTGAGGATCACAGCGTGGAACCTAAGAAAAAAAACCTTGGCCCATGGCTGAACCTATACTGACCCCAGACACAGGCCCAAACTCAGGTTCTCGTACAATGTTTGTGAAGAACAGGCAAGGTTCAACAGTACTGTTAAAAACCCCCAAAACCAAACCAATCAACTAAAAAAAAATCCCAAACCATGGGTCTGAATAAAATCCTTCTGTATTCAGATGACGCCAGGGTACTCAAGCCTAGAAGTTTTGTCCTTTCTGAAAACATTCACTTAGGAATCATTTAAGTACTCTATTTGCTATGGCAGAATGTATCAGACTAAGGAGAAAGCTCTAGTAATTACACAAAACAATCACATTGATATAAAACCTCCACAAGCAAGCAAGAAGTCCCAGATACAGAGATATCCTAATCTTTGTGAAATGTGACCATGTTATATTTCCAAAATTTCAAAGTTCTTTAAATTTTATTTCCCAAGCTAACAATGGAAATATTTAGACTCAATACATTTTTACATCAATAACATGATTAATGTTATTGCTATTACTTACTGTAATAAGTAGTTAGTTTTCCTAACTGATAGGAAGTTTAGTTTTCTAGTAGTTTTCCTAACTGATTGGTCTATATTTTTAGCTGCGACCTTATTAAACAATAGTAAAATGTCAGGAAATTCAAAATGCATAGACAAAACTACAGAATAACTAGTAGTGACCCAGAGGGAATCTAGGTGGCTCATGACTGGATATATCACTTATAAATGCTACTTAAAACATGTTGTTTATTCATCTGTTTAAAACCATACAATAATCAATGTTGTAAGCTAAGTCTACAGACAACTTTCAAAACTAAATGTATTATAGATTCCACTAATTTCTTTTAATCTTTTATATTGTGATTTCAAACTAAAATTGGATTTCCAATAAACCCTCTTTATTTACAAAACTATGCAAGCTACTTAAATTTCTTAATAAAATTTAATTATGGACTCAAACATTAGATTTCATTTCACTGCAACTGAAACAAAATAGGTTTGTAGATAAAGGATTTGATCTTAAAATGGACAAAAGGTATGATATAAAGTAAACTAGTTGCTGGAGATAATTGCTGTGAAGGGTTCGGGATTTGGATATTAACTACCTAATACCTCTCTCCACAGTGGGGGCAGAGGGAGGGGAAGAAAGAATTCTAGGAAAAGTTCTGCACTTTCACAAGTCCCCTAAATTAAGAAGTATATGGCTAGATGACAAAATACAGCTGGAATCAGAACCACCATGAGAAAGCTCTGAGTAGAGAACTATCACACAATGATTTAAACTGCCAATATATAAAAATTGGTGTTGGAAAGGCAACTATAATTCTAAGCTGAACCTTCCTCTGAAAAAGGAAATACATGACACAGTTAAGATAACATGCAGAAAATAATGTTCCAGCCTCTGAATTTTGTTTCTGAGTTAAAAGTGTGAATTTTTAATCTAGTATATCATGCAATGTTGCACAATGTGTCTTGGGTCATGCCAAAACCACACTGAATAGTCCAGTTTCAAGAAAGATACTCAAACTGCAGCAGGTGCAGTGAAAGACCATTAGGATGACCAAGAGAAGACTATTTTGCAAAATTGAAACAGACTAGCATATTTAGATTAAGAAAATAAAAAAAGATAAGAGTGTTTTTATATAAGCATCAGAAGAGTAAATACTAGAAGAAAACTTAATTGAACTAGAGAACAGTACTGGCACAAGAAGAATTTGTACCCATTAGCTAGGAACAGATTTAAGAGTGAAAATGTGAAATTTGCTGGCCATAAGAAAAATGAAGACATACCTTATTGAAATAACCTTCTACATGAGTAGCAATGGCAAAGATAGCTTTACGTGTTTATCAATTACAGCCTATGATACAGTTGGTGACCATGACAGAGGAATGAATTTGACCTGAGGAATCTCTTTTTTGTTCGATAATGCCTTATTTTTTTTCCTACAGAAATGACAGCTGAAATAATGAAATTCTGTAATCAAAAATCCAAACATATATATCTGCTACTAAAAATCACACAGTAAATATACCCCAAGTAAAAGAAACTTTGAAGAGATTGCCAAATTATTTCAGATTTGCAAAATTAACCCCACAGATTAATCCCTGTATTGGAAGAGAAGCTCAGTACAGGAAATAGGGCTTAGACAATGTGCCCTATTCAACGAATGGGAATGCACTGGGTATTGAACTACCTGAGTTTATGCACATTTGTATACACAGTGAAAATTATTCCTATCATCTGCATCCATAGCAAGAAGAGGGCAGTTTCCTAAACTACAATAAAGAAGACAAATTAGAGGCTTGATGGTACCTGACAAAATATAAAATGATTTTTCACATTAAGCACTAGACCACTATATATCAAAAACAAGCTTTCCTTAAGGGAAGAGATAAAAGTATATCAACAGTCTCACTACATTCTTAGGCTTTTATTTGCAATGACTATCACAAGGCTATTTCCTTTGGAAATACGGCCCCATTTAAGTCAGAGTTAGACAAATACACAACCCGGGCAAATAAAAACCTTAAGCTATCAAGAACTAAAAAATTGTTCTTTTTGAACTAAGAAATGGTGGCTGCTAACATCAGAACTCGAGTGCAGAACCTAGATTGTCTGTACAGAGATTACTGAATTGACTCAGTTCACAATTTTCCACTCTATGCAGCCTCCTCTGATTTTACTAGATTTGTTTTATAGCAAGTATTAGCTGGTCAACAGTGTCCCTAAAGATATATGGACTCAGAAGTCTAAGCAAAAAAATGAAAAGTTAAATGAATACAGCTTATTTGAGAGCAAGGTTTTGGTTTTTGTTTTAAATAAGCACTCTGAAAATTATATTATGAAAACATAACTCTGAAACAATTGAGATAAAAATTATAATGTTTCCAAGTTAAATGCCTAAACACTCTCAATTTCCTTCCACTAAACAAATCTTCTAATAACACTTCACTTAGCAAGGCCCTGCAGGGAATCTTGCAAGCAGTCTGCTCTGCAAAAGACTACGGTACAGTAACAACAGCAATTTCACAAAGGCTGGTAAACTGCACTGTGCACGTCCACCTTGAGAGCTGCTATCCAAATCTGTAAAAACCGTAAGAGAGAAAGAAAAGTGGATATCCATGTAGCTAACATGTTTCAGTAAATTCCCTCTTCCTTAAACAGTAGGTGACACTGCCTTGAAGGCTGCAGGCAAATGTGTATGGCAACAAGTAGACAGAGAAACAAAGAAATAGTTGTTTCTATCATTGTGAGAACAAGATACACCTATCAGCCCACAGTCTGCATAAGCTCTGGCGCATACTGATCACCGCGGCACATCCTAAGAATGAAAAGAACTTCAATGTGACCTATATTCTGTGTCTTCTTAGAGCCTGGGAAGCACCCTTGAATCTAATTTTAAAGCTACTGTGTAAAACCAATTAGGGTAGGATCCACTAAGCGAATCACTTTTGAAGGCCTCTCCTGTAACAAGCTATAGAGATGAAATGGCTTTACAGATTTACTGCCTAATAAAAAGAAAGGCAAGGTTTGAAAAGTATGAAGAAACCATGAATTGTCTTTTTCCAATGAAGGCGTGACTTGAAATTTTAGTTACATCATACTAAGGTACTACATGTATTTTTTTATTTCTAGGTTGTATTCTCATCACACATCCTGCTACACCTGCATTATTAAAACTCCACAAACAGACTAGGTCCCAATTTAACTGCTTTACTATCTGATCTTGCTCAAAGAAAACAATTATTTGAACACTATTATACATTAACATCAGCACTGTAATAAGTGGAACTGTAATACAACAATTAAATCATGGGAAGCTATCAAGAAAAAGGTGATCAAGTCCTTTGTATTAGATTTGGTACATTTTATTTAAGAAAAATTTGTGACTTTGTTGAATTTAGCATCATCACATACACAATCCCTGCTGCCCTTTGAATTAGTCCTGTGGGACAAATTTAGTTTTTACTGTAAAAGCTAGTAAATGAAGTGTGCATAATGATTTTCTTACATTTTAAATTGCTCAATTAATTAATTATTTCCTCAGCATACTTTACTGTCTAGTGAAGTGACACTATTGAGTTCCTCAAATGTTTTTCACACTACAGAAAAAAAAAAAAAGGAAAAAAAAAGGAAAAAGAATAGATATAAGAAAGAACACCATAGGAAGTAGGAAAAAAAAATCACTGGTTGTAGCAGGACTGGGGAGAAGTTAAGAGCCTTCAGTGCTTAAAAAATACGTTTTAAAATGAAAGAGCTCACATGTGGCAATACGGCTTCTATATTGTAACATCATGACTTGGTTTCTCTTGACTTGCATGATTCCTGGAGAAGCATGTTACAGGGATTAAATCCCTTTGAATGTTAATGTGTTCCTCTTTTGAACCACAAAGAATATTAATCCTACTCCCCTCATCTACCAACAGCTGCACTGTTTTTTCCTACTTGACAGAGTGGAACCAGATAACATGGCATGATTGACCTGAATGTAAATATTCTGTTTGGTTTTGAACTGCTGGCTTTTTGCAGAAATTTAACAAACCAAGCATCAGCTCACCGGCAGCAGAAATAACTGTTCAGGCACCTAGAAACCTCTTTCTAAACAATGACATTTATTACCTCATTAAAAAAAATGAACACACTTTACAATCCTCTTGAACATGTAGAGTGCCCAGAACAGGAAATCAAACTGAAATGTTTCCAGAGAAAGGGCATGCATGGTGTGTACACAAATGCACATGTAACTGTAGAGGTTATGGAAAAGAGAGTCAAAGCAAACAGTTCAGTTCAGGCATGACTGAACTGGCACAGACATTTAGTCATACATAAAAACTTTACAAAATCATCTCCATCCTACACTCTCATTCAGTTATTTCATACAGTTTGTGAAAGGACTCTGATTCCAAAAAAAGCTAGATAATATTAGACAAGAATATGCAGGATGACACTAAAACAAATCCACTGAATTTCCATTATCAAAATAAATATTTTCACACATTTGAAGAATCTTCAGTCAGATGAACTGCCAAAGTGTTTTTCATTCAGATTTAAATGTACAACTGACTAATAAGATAACACAAAACCTGGTCTCTGTATAATCCTTTAAGAGTACCAAACTTCAAAGCCAGGAAACAAATATCATTGTACTTACATTCCGAATTTTCACATACATCTGTGTTCTTGGAATTGTGTAGAAATATCAACACTTCAGGGGCAGGTTATATGTAAATTAATAGGAAATAAGCACAGTTTATGTTCAGAAAAAAAAATTATGATGATTAATGGAAGTCCCCAGTCCATGAAAAAAAGTCTTAAAAGACCATCTTTCTGACACTATACTACAATTTTGAAGCCTTTGGCATAAATTATTATTTACACTTGATGCACACCGTGCTGATATACTTTCAAAAATCACTGTACTATTGAAAATGTCTAACAATGTTATGCTTCATTTATTAATGTAGTTCAAAAGCAGTTCAATTTGCTAGACAGTGAACATACAGGCAAGAGAAAGAATTTCCATATACACTACAAAGGTTAGGATCATACCTGATCCGGCCGAGGAACTTAATATTACAATTGCAGTGCATTTTCAGAATAAAGATGCTTAACAAGAATCTACTATTCCCATATTTATGATATGAACTATAACTAAGAACAAGGAGTTACCAATATTAACATATTTTAATAAGAAAGTTATTTTAAGAGAGAATATGACTGCATTTAAGATTTTATTTATTTAAAAACTTATTTATGCATATGTATTTCTTTCAATTCATACTGGCTATTTTAGCAGAGATAAAACTCTTTAACTCTTTTAACTCTTGCATTTTCCAGTGAGGTACCATTAACTCCCAGAAAATAAGAGTAACAGTCTGCTATAGACACATAGGCTCTTACCCCAGGGTTAAAACAAGGAAAGTCAAGGTTGCTTCAGTGTGCAGCAGTGGATTTATAATCTGAGCTAGAAAGCTGCATGAAGACAGTTATGCAGCATTTGTCATGTAGTAAACTTGCTAGCTGGACATCCAAGTACACCCCACACAAACCAGATAATTATGGAAATAGAGACGTGATAAGAAAAGTGTAATCTGGGGAAAGAAAAGCATGCAAGACATGAAAGATGGATTCTACTAGAATTCAAGTGTTTAAATGCCCCTGCCTGGGTAGAACAGAGATTTTTCAGATTATATGAAAAAGTCTGAGTCAGAAAATTTAGCATCTAGTTCTACTACAACAAACTGTTTTAGTACTGGGAACATATTTATTTCTTTATGGCTTACAAAGGCAAACTGCATCCTGAGCCCTTGCTCACTAGTAATTAAAATACATCAAACAAGAGAAGAATGGTGAATTTACAAAACAGTGTTTGTAACAGCAGATGGAAAGGCTTTGTCCAAAGACTATGGAGCAAGGAAAAAATAAAAGAGACTTCATTCCAGCCCTGTGTGTCTGAAAATACTGTATCTGATCTCTATTAACACTAATTATATATTCTCTAGTCTTGTAAATTGGACTTAAAAGTGAACATGGATGAAATGAATACCAGCCTTACTGCATTTCACACAAGTCTGGCAAGTCAGAAACAATGTTAAGACAAAGAATTGTGTAAGCACTGTGAAGAAGTCAAAAATCATGTTGTTTATTCAGCTATTCCTCATATAAAAGCATAGACCAGTTTCCATGTACTCTCAATTCAAGGAAAGAGGGGGTGGAAAGGTGAGAAGAGAAAGAAAACTGCTTCACATAACTTAACACTGACCCATTCAAACAGTTAAGGAGCAGCTTGGAACAGCTCCCAAGGCTAAAGCAGCTCCCTTACCAGTTTTGCTTGGCCAGATGGAAGATGAACACATTTCAGGATTTCAAGCAGTGCTTTGGCTTGGAATCTGATGTGTTACTCCACTTTTAGCTTTAAAAAAGCCTCAAAACGTATTTGCTTATTTCAGATGGTAGTCGATTAAAATGTTTTGAGGATAACAAGATATACCATATTGGGAAGGCTGTTGGGGGGCAGTCAGATAGGGGAGGGAATGGGGGGAAAGTGTCCTAAATGAAAAGGGGAAACAATAAAATGGAAGAATTTCAGAATCTGGTTTATGTGGTAGCACCAACCTGCCTCTTCATGGGACCTTTCCCCCTTCACCCCTTAATTTCTACAGAGCTTTTATATAGCTGAATAATTTCATCACCATAAAAATGTTGAATCAAAATATGGAAGTATACTGGCTTTTTCCAGATGAAATACTGTTTCTTTGTACCAATGCTTCTGTTTACCACCTCTTAATCTAATGAATTTTTCTCTATTTCATCTTATACTCATTTATCTGTTAACCGTTAATATCTTCAGTATTACTCAGGCACATTACAATGCTAAGGATATCATACAGTCTTTCAACGGACACCATCCAGAATTCTGTATGTGATCCAGGTACATCTTATTACTCAAAATATGCTATTATTTTTTGCCAGCATTTGAGGATAATGCCATCATATGAATTAATATGACAGAAATGTAACAGATGCTTTCATTAAATTTAAGTCATTCAATCCTATGCTCTCTTTGTTAAAGGTCTCAGGTTCACTCACCCTTTGTAGTCTTTTCTGCCACAGATCTGCATATTTTTTGAAATAAATACTGATAGTTTTGAATTAGCATGTACTGCAAGAAGGATTCTTTTAAAACTTAGAGAACTGTAGAATAAAGGAGCACTGGAGGACTAAAAAATTACAGTTAAAAAACTACTAAAGAGATTAATTTGCCTTGTTCTTTACTTATCAGGGTCACCAACAGAAGCTGTAATACAATAAAATAGCATGCACTGTTGATAGGAGACACTGCTTTATCCTCAGGGGAATTTCTTTCGCAGTTGTCCTCCGCATTTAATCTTACTGCCATGGCATCTCTTACTCTTTTTACTAGCCCAGAAGCAGGGTAGAGCTGAATAAGCTATCAATGGAGAGAATTTAAAAATTGACCATAAGCTGAAATTATGCACTAATAAAAAAGAACACTGAACTGTATAACCTGTTTTTTTCACATTTTACAATATTGATGATTTTTAAGTTACACCATCTGTTTAGTGAAATAATGCTCAGTGGAATACCAGTTGTAAGCAGGAAGTCAGAGGCAATTTACAACCCATATAAGGTTTCCTTCCAGGCAGAGAAGAAAGGAACTGCAGAAGACCTTAGGTTTGTATTGAGAAGACTAAGATTTTTAAGCCCTTCTAGTTCTGTAAGGGCTACAGAAGCTAAAAACATCCTTTCTTACCCCTATCTGTCCTAGATTTCCTTTGTGCTACCAACTTACTGGCTTAGTTTTCATTCAGAGATTTTTTTTTTTCTCAGGTGTAAAATTGGAAAGTATTTACTTAAGGAGAAGATTTCAACTTACCTGATGGAGATCACTGCCCAAAACATATTCCTGGAAGTAACCTGGTGCAGCAGATGATGCTCTAATGGCCTGCCACAGCTTATACTGACAGCCTCCAATATAATGGGACTTAACACCAGGAAAGTGGTTGTAGTTTCTGAACACAAATGCTTTCAGTGGCGTTCCTCTGTTTACAATGGTGCTTACTGCAGCTACCTAGTGAGTGAGGAGGAATAAAATTAGTTATATATGATGGTAATAGTAACCATAAGATGAGAATGACAGCTTCCACAATATGAAATTCAATTTATACATTAATGCATCTCTGGAATCTTATTAGGTTCATTATTTACTTACATTTTTATAATGTCTATCTGAATTTTAAAAAGTGAAAGTAAAACTGAAACAAAAACTCCAACTCCCTAAAGAAAATGCTATTTTTAACCTGGAATTAATTGTTTCCACTGGCTTTTCTGTTTCTACAAATATCTATGATATTTAAACAAAAAGCTTGTGCCAACTACGTGATTTTAAAATATTTTGTCATTAGGAATAGTATTTCATTCTCAGAAGTCTGTAACCAGCAATACAAAAATGCCATTAAATATGAATGCCAGAACTGTCAATCAGTTTCTTTCTCCAAGAAAATGATTACTTAATATTGCAACAGGAGTTAAAAAATTGCAGAAAGAATCTCTCCCAAAGAAAAAAAAATAACAAAAGAATCAAATATAAGTCTTTCAAGGTTTTTTGTAAGGACACTGAAATGTCAGGAATAGAAATCACGTATGTTCATGTAAGTGAAAAGCCAAAATGGTATCTCCATTTAAAAAAAAAAGTATGACTGTAAAAATAATGCATCTTACAGATATAATCACAAGGTATGTATAGTTATGGGTGAGTGCTAGAATGTGCAAGACCTTTTGGAGGTGATGCAGCCAGCCTGGCTGGCACTATCAAAACAACACTCTTTAGCAGTCAAGTGGGTGTTCAATTCTGTTTTGTTTACTATTTTACGTGAAATGTTACTCAACAGCACAGCTGATGCTGTGATATCACTGTATGCATTTTCATTCTTCAGCTATTTAATTTAAATAATTTTATTCACGGTAAATTCATCCTTATAGAAAAAAACCCAAAAGTATAACTTCCACATGACAACACAAAAGCAAAACACATGCCTGATTCACACTCCATCATTTGATGGAGGAAAAGTTTCCTGTTTTTGTTAAAAGGAAAGTTTAGTTCTAATCATTACCAGAAGCAGTAACAAAAGTAACTTCAGAAAATTTAATAGAAAACTTATTAAATGGATGCTTGATTTTATTTTTTGCAATACCCATCTACGCTTCACGAAGCAGTCCAAGTTGCAAAGTGCTCAGCACCTTCTGGAAAAATCCACCTTGCCATGAATTTAATGGCAGCAGTGCATACAACTGCATGTTTCATTTCGAATTTGCTGTGCCTTGTAAAGAGTGCCACCACTGACAGCACTACAAAGCAATTACTGGGAACAGCTAGTTTCAACTCTATTTATATTCACATTTTATTACTGAAGAACATGGAAGGAAGCCAAAGATCCTGGTTCAAAGATAACTTTCAAGTCAACATAGGATAGCTTCTCTCTCAGAAAGCAACATACCACACCAGCCTTTTCATGTCCTTGTTTTAGACATGGACTAG
Source organism: Atrichornis clamosus (assembly GCA_013400975.1). Lineage (NCBI taxonomy): Eukaryota > Metazoa > Chordata > Aves > Passeriformes > Menuridae > Atrichornis > Atrichornis clamosus. The sequence goes on along the minus strand of WBMZ01006220.1, from coordinate 14,681 downwards.
GAATGCAGTCAGTAAGGCACATGTTTCTATGTTTAGAAAAATGTGAATGTCTTCCATTTAACAGTAAAGCATTGAATATAGTGCTATGACACCAAGACACCTGTTAATTACAGATTGTTCTGAAATATATCCTATTATATTTCTCTTCTTTCTTCACACCCTATCCTTCACCAAAAATAAAATACCCATGCTTTTCTCATCTTTCACTCTCGTGCTGCTGCTGTATGTAATACCCCTCCAATGACTTGGTGTCTTTTCTATCATACTGGAAGAGAAGAGATCTTGGGGCCTAAGAATGTGCCTGGAGAAAACCTGGTACTCCAAATAAAGTGAGAAGAAACGCTGTGCTCTCACAACACAGTAACAGATCACAGCTGACACAACAGATCTCCAGACACTACAATTCTTATATGAAAAAAACCAAGCTTTGCACAACCCCAAAATGCTGACCCAGTATTTCTATGCTTATAAGGCTTTTAACATCTCTGAAATATATTTCAACTTGAAGTATTAAAAATATGAGAAATTGCTGCAGAAGTTTAAGAAACTAATTAAGTTTTATCTTTTAAAAGCACAGGTTATTGCATATGGAAACCTCAAGAGCATGATCAAAACCCATGCTGTCTATCCAGTGTACTTCTAGGTAAAGAATTTACTCAGAACTCTTAAAAGTACTTGTGAAATACACACTTAGTATTTACCTTAGAAAATTGTACTTACCTTTGGACATTTGGACTTTCTTGCAGTTTCAATCATAAGATTTGAGCCCATTTTTTCTCTACAAAAAAGTGTAAAAAATTGAAAATGCTCCATCAGTTTAGCATGAACAAGACATACATTTTAATGATCCTTATTTCTGAAACCATTGCATTTAAAAGAAACAATGCTTGAATTTCACTTTAACAATCAGGTTTCTACAGTTGACTTCAATGGACCAACATTTCAAATCTTCTAGGCTGTTGGAAATAAGTCTGAAGAGTGACTGAAGAGGTCTTCATTCAAGTTACTCAGTTCACATACTTAACCATAAATCATTAGGATTACTCAGTTACTTAGTTAGACAAAGTACTTTGCTACATTTAAGAATCAAAAAATCAACATCCTTATCAAGATGTTTTATAGTAATGAAAATCACTCTTCTGTAGTGTTACAAAAACAAAAGCTAGAGAGAGAAAGATGGCATTTTGTATGGTTTGGAACAAAGTTAAAACATCTATGTGTAATCTTCCATAACGATAATCCAATATACATTTAACATTCCTTTTTGAGGTAAAAATTTTTCACATGAATACATTTCTATAAATCACACTAAGGGTCAGCAATTTCTCATCACATCAGCATTATGGTCAGTATTCCCACTGCTAACTATAAAGGTAGCCCTCCTGCACAGTAGAGGAGACTGCAGCAAATTACCATATTAGCCAATAATCTCACCTCACCATCTATTTCAATTTTGATTTGCTTACAATAAAGGTATAAAACTCTTACAGAGTGGATCATCCATAATGATTCCAAAAAGGCTTTCCTTTAAATCAGCAAGCTTTCTTCCTTCCCTAGAACACAGCCCACCTGAACCCTGGTGGTGCACCTGCCTTACTCTGCAAAGACAGTTTTCCATAAAATGGGCACACTTTTAAAGTAAGGATGTGCTGTTGTTACAAGACCATCCATCTACAGCTCACACCAGTGACAGGAGGTAGTAGCGCTCTCATTGTTAAAAACAACACCTTTATCAGCCTAGTCAGGTCAGAAGCTAAAAGAAACTTTAAATGCTACCGTATCAGCAGTCCTCCATGCAGACAGTAGACTGTATGTGGAATTAGGATAATTTACTGCTCCACTAGTGGATATTTGTGCCTGAAGTATGGCTGCATGTCCTTGACAAGGAGGAAGGAAGGGAGACAGGTTCCAGTCCCATGACTGAAAACTCCTGCTGACAACATTCTTGTACCAGTAGCACTGTTTTATTTTATTTTTTCCAATAAATGCATTCATTCCAGTCTCAGAATCACCAGTCAGAAAGGGAAAAATGCCATCTGCACTCACTGATTACATAAGGAGGCGAAGGCATACAGAACCATTAAGTAGGAATAAAAGAGATGAGACTGACAGAGGTGAGAAATCAAAGACATCTACTGATTTGCATCACTTTCATCTACTTCTGAAATATCTTTATTAGGTACTTTTTCCAAACCCTGAATGCAAAGATTAACAAAATGCATAAGCAATACCACTGCTTAATTATAGGAAACATCAAACTGAATAACTATCTCCTCACTTCCTGTTTTTTATGAAGGCCAGGAACTGATACTTCAGAGTAGGTACAAGAAATCCCTGAAACTACTATGCAACTTTAGACATGAAGGTCTAAGGAGAAAAGTTTAATATCACCTCCACATTTTTTTAGTTCTGTTGCTAACATTAATACTTTGATTGCGTATTATATAAATGTATTTGTCAAGTTCTGCTGTTCAATTTTCTTTTACAAAGTCACAGCAGAATTAATTCCGCAGTTTAGTCACCATGTTAAAGAAGTCTTCTCACTTTAATTTTATTGAATATTCCTCTGTTATCAAAGAAAAGAACAGACTGGTAATTCTCAAGATGTTTTACTATCTCCAATTACCACTTAACTTGTTTGCTTTTGTTATGTAATGATAAAGACTCCTAATGTGTATTGTCTTTAGGTCACCGGCTACTTTTTACCAATATTGCAACAGAAATATTATCTAAAATGGGGTAACTGGAACTGCAAATAATATTTTAAATGAAACTGTATTATGAATTAATATAACAGTATTATAGTATTGTCTGTATTTTCAATCCCAACTGTCACATACTGAACCGTCTTGTTTGACCACAAGCATACAGATGTTTCATTAAACTGTCCATTACAACACCCAAATCACTTTTGATATTAAAGTTACTTTAAGTCCTGTAAGCATTTTACATTTTTCCACTCATCAGTTTTAACTTTACACATAATTTCATTTGTCATCCTATTTTCCCTTTTATCGACTTTGTTTGTGTCTGTCTGTGACCTACGTCCTCTAGACATGACCTAATATACAACAAGTCTCTTTCACAAACATTGCTCTTACATTGCTTCAAGTCACTAATATTGCAACACTTATTTCAATAATGTTATGAAGAACATATTGCCAACCATAAGCTTGAAGGAACATTCTAATGGGCTACAGCAGTGATGCAATCAAACACTCTGGAGAAAGAGCATTCGATGCAAAAAGCAAAATTGGAAATTTTACTCTCTTCTAACAACAACAGTAGTACCAGGAAACTATGACATCTTCACCAAACCTACAGGAAAGACTTTTGTACCACATGCTGGTATGGAATGTGTTGCCCATCTAGTCACTAGAGAGCAGTGTCAATTTATACATCAATCTGCAAAACAAATACTGGTTTGAAGTATTATTACTTATATTCCCAAACACATGCATTATCCATTTTCCTACCAAAAGAGAACATGTCACATTTATCCTGTGCTCCATACAATGACTGATTGCTTCTCAGGACTATAAATTCCCAACTTGGGATATTAGCTAGCTAGTGAAAACTCCTAGCTGCTCACCAAATTTCTCCAGTAGTTTCTTAAGACAGCATGCAAGAAGAAAATTGTATATGTCAACAACAGTCAAAAGAAAACAAAAATTGAAACTATAAGCCAGGTTCTTACAAGTGCAATTCAATATAGCATTACATAGACTCATATGTGCATAACGTAACTGATTAAAACCAGTCCTCAAACTGCAACTCAAGAAATACATAGGAAGAGTGAAAGGAGACACATAAGACATGAAACCAATTCCCTACAGCACTCTGAATAAAAAGTCAGTTAACTAAAATTAATTGTCACTTTCTGAAATGCAATTTGTAACATACCCCATGAATGCATGCAACATCAGCCAAATGCAACATTAGCTTAATTATTCTCAGCAAGAATACCTTCTGACAGAAAATACCACTGTTGATATCATGGTAGGACTAAATATATATTTCATGCCTCTACATTATCAATAGATTATTTCAAGTAAGGCTGACAAGCTACCATTTAAATTACAAAAACCCACACAGCACAAGTAAAGCTTTTAAATTCAAAACAAAACCAAAAGCACTTTCCCCATGCTATGACTGAAAGTTACACCTGACCTTCATACTGCTATAAAGGGATGCTGTATTAGTCTTTCAACTCCCACCTTTGCTCCAGGCCTCCACACTACAGGGAAGCCTACAGGAATCCCTTCAATAAAATGTTGTGCAGGCATAGCATCTCCCTTCAACATTGCAGGTCAACAAGAAATCATTTGTTGATCAACACATTTAATTTTTAATTTCCTTGATGGATATAATATTAATTGCCTGGGTTTTGTCTATTCCACAGGAGTAGAGTTCTTTACCTCCCTCATATGCTACATGAAGCTGCAAAAAATAATAGTATTTTAATTAAAGGTATACAAAATATTTTCACATGAGGTTGTTGTGATTTTCACAAGGCTTCTTTTAGTTGCGCAGGGAAGGAAACTAGGAAAGACAAAAAAATCTAATTTCTAAAAAATGACTTTCAGATATCTAAGAAAAACTCATTATATTAATTTGATAAACATATTTGTTTCTAAAAATATGCAAGAACACAGAGAAGTGCTTGGAAGCCTCTCTCCACTTCAAAGAAGTGAGATGCTTAAAATTCAGACAGCACTGGTATTCCCACTATAATGTCACAAAAAAACTCTTTCAATCCCATAAAACACACTACTCGTGTTCCCAAAGGGAACTTGTTATTACTTATCCAAAGGAAACTTTTCCCATTTTACATTTTCTCTCAAAAATAGTTGTTCCAGTTCTTTAAGTGGCACTGCCGACTTATGCTGCTTGGGAAACTATGACATTAGTTTGCTAAAAATTATAAACAATTGAACTATCAATGATGAATAAAGATGAATAAAACTAGGAAATAAACTCTGTAACATAATAATTCCTTCTAGTGACTTTTCCTGAGTAGCTGTTGATGCATGTGAAGACATTTCATGGGCAACTCTGACACTGCAGGTAATTTTTCACTGCAACCATCAGCTCATTTCCTTTTTCAAAGAAAGGGGCAGTGGGCAAAACCCCTCAATATAGCAGCCAACATAAAAAATCCCTATAGAGCACATTATTTAATTTCTCACCCATTTCCTATAAGAAAAAAGGCACAGCAGGTGGCTAGTAAAATTTGAATCCAATCTGTAATGAGTCAGATCAAGCAGAGCTGGCAAGCATACAAGAATATAATCAGAAATCAGTGCACTAAAGCTTACTTTATTCCCCAGAAACAGAAATCATTACATTAAAGGCTTTCACTGTTTTGGTAAATACGAAAACAGCTATTTCAAAAGAATGAGAGTATATGTTAATCCTTTGTAGTTGTTTCAAGAATTTGCATGCCAATGAAGCAATAACAAAACCAAATGCACTCAGACATTCCACTAATTATTTTTCACCTTCTCATCTTTTACTTACTTGAGCATTTTTTCCCATATATCACTGTCGTAAAAGGCGTGGTTCCAACCCATTTTGACTGTTCCAACAATGACATTCTGCTTAAAAACATCTGATCCTAACTTATGGTACAGTTCTTCACAATCATCCAGGGGGATATGGAACAACCCCAACATAAAAGCTAATATAGCTCCTGAAAAAAACAAATATTTTGCAATGTAAAATGTATCCTGGAGTAAGATTACAAAGATGGATCACCACTTAATGTAATTCATAGGTTAGCAGAATATCTGTCTTGAAACAGGAAGATCAACTGACATTTGTATCACTAAATTCCTGCTCAGAGATCACAAACCATATTTTAAAAGGACATATACAAGATAGAAAAAGTCTACTTTCAAAGCCAGAACTATGAGAAGTTGAAAAATTACATTATTTCATTTTTCAGATTTCAACAAGTATACGACAGAAAGCAAATGAAATCCACTGCTTTACTCGGAAAGAGGCATGAGTAAGAGAAATCTATGCTGTGGTATTAAAAATATTATTGGGAACATTACTTGCTATCTTGCAAACTCTTAAGTCAGTAGAGAAAAATTCTACGAAAATTCTGTAAAAATAAAGGAGCTTTGAGTAGTTTGGATTACATTTGGTTGCAACCATTTGTAATTAGTTTTATACATGCTGCCACCTAGTGCGTACCTAACAAAAATTATGACCTACCCTTGTAGGAACAGAACAACAGCATTCAAAAAGCATTGCTGCTACCACTAAAAGGACTGTGGAAAAATACAATTAATGCATTACTATAATTCTTAGATATACTAAACTGAAAGGGACACACATAATCTTGAAATCTAATTGTGCCATACTGTGAGAACATGTAATTAAGCCTCAGGAATAATTATGACGTGATTTTTTCCAATTTGGAAATAAATACAGCAGGTTTGAAAAAAATTAATTTTAAAAGGTGACAATTGTTGAAATAGAGTAAGAGTATAACACATGTGCAGAAAAACGTAGGTGCAGGAAGTTATGGATGGCTTTAAATGAAATATGACTTCCAAGCCTTTTTCACTCTTGCAATCCCCACCACCTTGATGGCTGAGCATTAGTGGATTGATCAGTTTCTTAGAAGGCAGCACATGCTTAAGGCAACTTGGGCCTACTTGACACAAAGTTTCATCAAGACAAACTTACTGAACTGCCAAATCACCAAATGCCTGCATTCAACACAGCTTTAACACCTAGCAGCAGAGAAACATCATTTTCCTGTCATGCAAATCCTCTGCCACCTTCTTTTCCTCTAAACTCTCCAGCATCAGTTCTACAATGTAACACATTTCGGTGAGCAGTTTCAAAGTATGCAGGGCCTGTCACAGCATCATTGCAATGATCCTTCTTCTGTGACTGCCCGCATTTTAACTCTCTGACCCCCAGAGAGGAGAAGTACAGGGAAGCTAATTACAAAGACAGACTGATGCTGAATGCACGGAAGTGTATTTCTAAACCTCAAAGGCAAAACAGCTAAACAATATTAAGACATAAAAAAAGCACAGCAGAAAAGAGAAGTGCAGAGAACAAGAGGCGCCCTTCCTATCATTTATAACATCACTCTTGTAAAGCACAAGTCATTCAGCTGCAAGACTACTGGCATAAGAACTGTCAATACAAACAGAACTGTGAGCAGTGCTGACAGACGTGCATGACCTCACCCAGCCATGTCCTGGCATCTATTACTGCAAGCTGGACTACTGCAGATGAAAGTTGGATAGTATAAACGAAATTTAAAAGAATATGCTAAATACTTACCAACAGTCATACATCCCAAAATTTGAGGAAGAATTAAAAACAAAGTTTATTCTAGTGACAGTTGTGGGAGTAAATTAAGAACACCAGGCCTCTCTACACAAGATAAAACATCTTTATTATGATTGAAGATGACATTAGTGTAGTATTTTGAAGGGAAACTATCTTCCAAAGAAACAACCACTTACTGCTAAATTAACTAACGAAGGATTTATATGAAAGATTTAAAAAACAGGGAACTATATTATGCCTACAAAAAAATTCTGTCTAGTAGATACAAACATTCTCTTCCACTATTTTGACTCTATTAAGCAAATATCTGGAATCACTTTATCTGCTCATGGTGATCTGCATCTAATATAATTTCTGAATTAAACTGTATGGAATATAAGTATGGTACAAAAAATTTGAAGAATGTGGGTTTCTGCACAAAACTGAGCGAGTGAACTACAGCACACTTCCTATGTTAGATATCAGAATTGTGCTGCTACTGGTCTAGCATAATGTCTGAAGGAGATGACTATGTTTTAAAGAGAAGCTTGTCCTTTGGAGTTTTCCTACTTTCTAGGGAGGACTGACTTATCACTGAGTCACAAGACTCATTAAGTCTGGGAGGGATCTACAGACATCATCTAGTCCAACTTCCTGTTCAAACAGGTATAATCAGAATAGGTTACTCAGGACTTGTTCGGACAAGTTTTGAGTATCTCCATGGATGCAGATTCCACAGCCTGTGAAAGCAACTCCTTCCAGTGTCTGACCATTCTGCAAGAAAATCATGATACCGTACCTAATTATAACTTCCCATACTCCAACTTGTCTGTTGGCTTTTCTCCTATCGCTGTGCACCTTCAAAATTTTTCTAGCTTCATCTTATTTTCCTATCAGTTGAAACAGGATAAAGGCCTCCCCTTAGCCTTCTTTTCTTGGCTGAATAAACCCTGTTTTTGCACTCCCTCCCTTACACATCATGAGCTCCAGTCCCCTGATCATCTAACTTGGCTCTCTGCCAGACTCACCCAGTATGTACAAGAACATACCCAAAAGATTAAGGGTTTACAGAGGAGCCCATAACGAGACACTTGTGGCCAAACAGAGACCCTTAAACTGTTGGCTATGTTCTTGTCCATGGAAGCTGATGTGGTCAGCTTTCTTTGCTCAAGGGTACACTGATGATTCCCGTCCAATTTGTTTCAAACAAGACCAGGTCCTTTTTCTGCAAAGCTGGTTTCTAGCCCATCAGTCCATCTCCAAGGTAGGGCTTTGTATTTGGCATTACTGAACCTGTCAAGCCATTTCTCCAGCCTGTACAGAACAATCAGAACAGAGGGCACCACAGTACTGACCACTTCCTCTAATTTAGATCATCCAAGATCTTGCTAAAGGCACACTGTCGTTCTGTGCAGGTAATTAATAAAGATGAAACCTGGCTGTTAACTTAATAGAGGAAGCATTACTGATCCAGTATCAATTCCTGAGGGGCATTACTTTAGTTGTCTGTAAAGCTCCATAAATATCTAAGATAAAATATCTGTTTCTGTGTGCAAATTGAAGATTTCACATTAACTGAAAAAATGATGAATCAGTTTGAAGTCACAAGTGTATCATGAATTGCCTAAAGTTCTTATTCAGAAGCAAGAAAACTCTAGAAAACACAACTGTACTTTCCCAGCTTACACTCTAAGTCAGAAACTGCAAAATCTACGTTTCTTCTCATATGTTCTTTCACTATATTAATAGCAAAATTCCAATTTGTAGCTTAATAATTACCTGTGCTTACACCACAAATGTAGTCAAAAAGTTGATGAACCGGCTTTCCAGTTAGTTCTTCTAGTTTCCGTAGAGTCTGAAGTGCAACTAAACCCCTGAAACACAAAAATCCCCTTCACATACAGTGTCAGTTATCTTATGTATCTCTAATAATTTTTTAATCTCCTTTGCTTAATCACAACTAATAATATTTGAGTAACTACAACAGTAAGAATCTTGAATATTTCAGGAAATAAAAGAGCAGTAGAACACAATTACAATAGAATGATGAATACTGAATATAAATGACATACTCAGGCATACTAAAAATAGTACTCAACAGCTACAGCCATATTGTTTTGTAGCAAAGGCTCAGGGTTCTGTGGATGTAAACTCAGGACAGATTTTAGCTGCATCCACACCACACAGCACTTAAATTTTGGTCTTAACAAGGCTATATAATGCCCTTGGGGCATGGTGTTTTCCAGTGTGGGGTTTGCTTGGCCTCATTTCAATGTGTCTGAAATAATGGGAGAGATGCATAAGAGATCATCACATTTGTACTTCTACAGCATGAAACTATCTCACAGGAACTCTGTTGGGATAGAGCAAGATAATTGTGTATGGCAAAATGAGCACCAAAATGAGCACCATTCAAGTACAAATGCATACAAAAACAACACCCATCACTTAGTCAAATGTAACAGACATGTAACTCATAAATTGCCTCTTTGAGTATAGATCTATCAAAGCAAAACTGGAATTTTATTTCCAGTTACAGTACAAAAAAGGCTACGAGCCTGTAAAACCCCAGAAGTTTTACCTTGTTCCTCCTCCATCAATGGTTAGGACTCGAATTCCCCAGCCTTTCACGGGATCTGTATATCCAATCAGAGCTAAAGTTTCTCTAACAGCAGCCTGAAGACTTTCATCATTAGCCTGTCTCAGTCGCAACAGGCATGGGATTAGTTTTTCCTATTGACAAACACAAGGATATTTCATTCTAACCATATATTTAAACCAAAAGAATCCATTCTTAAATTTACTAGTGTGGCATTAAGTATAGAAGTAATATATTAGTTAAACTCGGAGGAAAACTTCTTCAAATCTGTATTTACCAATGTCTCTTTTCCTAACAAGGGACAGAAAGGATGCCAGTATTATGTTGTACACATCTCACTGCTAAAGTAACTACCTATCAGAATGAAACAATCAAGGTGATCCATGAATCTTTTGAACAGCTAGAAAAGCTACATTTACCAGTTTAATTTTATTAGCTTAATGTCACATCAGCCAAGCGTAGACCTGGGTATAAAGCACACCAAGTATAGGTAAAACCCCAGATTTTGCTTAATAAGTATCACACTACTTCAGTACAAGAAATGCCTTCTAAGTACACTCATATCAAAACAAAAATAAAATTCTTTCTCACATGGAGTACTTTTAAAATGTACATTACCAGTAAGATATATAGCATTACAATCAAAATGGAAGTAGTGTGAAGTAGAGAGTATACTCTTTCATAATAAAGTAATTCACATGCATTATGTGGATGCCTGATCTGTACACTGCCCAGATGATTCATCTGACCTGCACTCCATTCCCAAAGGTTGCTTTTCCAGAAGTTCTACAATCTACGTCACATATTTGTCACATCTTGTGAAAAAAGGCATGAGATTGATAAATGCTGTGATCCAGCTAGTTCTTCTAGAATAGTCTACCACCCATCTCCTGTCCTCTCACTACAAGAAAGAAAATGAGCAGGACTAGACTACATGAACTTACTTAATGGTTCTCTTGCCATCTCTCTTTGGAAGGAAGCATGTAAACAAGCACAGAGAGCACTGTGCGCACACAGATCAACTGTACAGTACGTTCCCATTTGGTCAACTGCCACAGAGGACACAACGTACAATCTTTATCTACCACTAGAGAAAGCCATACTACCTATGCACATGACCGTGCCGTATGCTTCTAAATTAAACATTGCAATCTTAAGAGCCTTTAGCTAAACTCCTAGTGGTTTGCATATGAATCTGCCTGAACCAGCTAAAGTTATAAAAAGAGACTCAAATTGTAATCTTCACAAATCAGAAATATGAGTAGTTCAGAAAAGCACAGAATGAGATTTTATGTTATTCTATACCAATCATCTGTCAGATATTTATTTATTATCTAAGCATAAAGACTATTTGCACCTTAATTGCAACTCCTCTGCTTTCTGGAAATTCCAGAAGATGATAAGTCAGTTCTTCAACCCTGCTGATACAGACTCTTCGATTAGTGGATCTTCGTAGGGCTTGAACTAAAGCTCGAGTCCTGTTATCAATACTCACTCTTGCAATAATCTAAAGAAGATAAACAGATAACATAAAACTACTCTAACAAACGTGCAAAATTTGTCAGGACTAATTCCAACGTGTTATTTTAAGATTTCTCAGAAGTAATGAACAGCATGTTGTACTAGTCATCTGCCATGGGTTCCAAGTAAGCATTGCTTAAACTGTCAACAGAAAACCTTTTGATTCCTTGTTTACCAGAAAACTAAATAAAGGCAGCTGACAGCAAGAACACACCGAACAAACGTGTCAGTATGTATTCAGATGTATTTTCAGGGCAACTCTGTGGTATTTGAACCACATACAAACCATGAATTGTAAAATTACTATAACTATAAAAAAAAGCACAACTAGATCTGTCTGTATTTATGGACTTTATGTATATATGAACTATATGTATGTACATACTACATAAACTCACATTTGGCACACTTTATATATAAACTTACATAAACATTATCTGTACTTCTATAAAAATTTTATATTTGTATACAGATGTATATATACCTATTTTAAAATACATATATGTATTTAAGTTTACATATAATATGCATATATATATATATTAAAAAAATTAATATAGTTTTACATATATACTTGTTTACCTGGATTGGAAGGGGCCTTAAACATCATCTAGTTCCAATCCCACTGCTGCAGGCAGGGACAACACATACATACTTATATGTAAGTACATATGTAAGTAAAAGTATGTGCGCATATGTATGTAAGCACATACACAGATATACACTTATTTAAATGTATGTGTGTGTATATGAATGATTACATATAGGTATATAGACTAGTGTAGTGCATATATACACTTGTATAAAAAATACATAAAAATAATACATAAATTAACACTAAACAAAGTCTTGCCTTTTCCCTCTGAAGAGACAGATGCTTCTCCCTCTCTTCTGCAGTCTTGGCCTCTTTTGATTTGTCCTCATCACTCTTCTCAGACACTTCTTGTTCTGGATGTTTACTCTTTTCTGGTGAAACAACTTTTGCATCAGATCTTAACTTGGGAACCAATCCACCAATATAGCTGTCTACAAAAGCTTGTACGCTGTTACTGGGATACGAAAGAAAGTTTGCAATACTTTTTTTAGTGGAAACTGGGAGAGTAGTATTTGTCTTTTCAGCACTCAGAGTCTCTGCTTCAGGAGTTAAAGTAGCTGCTGGATCCACTACCTTTTCTTCACTTCTTACAGTATTTTCTGATGAATCAAGCTTATTCCTCTCTTCACTTTCAGAGTCCTGTAATAATGCATTCCTTTTTTTCTCTTGTTCCATAACAGAATTATTAAAGTAAGAGTTGATATGATCAGCTACAAAGTTGTAAGTCTCTCCAAAATTTGTAGAAAAGTAGCTTATGTGAAAAAGGTGGTTTTTAGTAGATGCTGAAATTTCTGGAGTATGTTGACAAGTGCTGCTTGAACTTACTAATACAGATTCCAAGTTTTCACTTGCACAAGTGGATTTCTTTGCACTTGGGCCTCTGTTGCAATCGTCCTGAGTTCTGACATCTGTAACTTGTTTATCATTTTCTAGATTTGCGTTGATGTTATTTGCATCTGCACTACTTCTATTTGCTTTACCTGAAGTACCTGAGTGTGACTTTAATCGAGCTATCCGTGACACCAGTTCACTGTGAGTGCCAGACACAGCCTTTGAAACAGATTCTATAGTATTCTTAATTCGTGACATGCGAATGCTCACCTTTGCAAGTCCTTTGGAAGAAGAAGTTAAAAGTTTAGAAACTCTGTAGTATAAAAATTCATGGCTATAAATGTATTTGTTATACCAAAACGTTCTGCTTCTGGCCCACTTACACCGAGGTTCGCTTGTATGAAAAACTCTCAGGTGTGCGGCATGATTTATCTTCCAGCAGACTTTAGGTCTATAGAAACACAGGTATTTGTTTCTTTGCTTCCACCAAAGGTTTTTTGGGTTAATCACAAAGAACAAATATGCGTCCAAGGATAAATGAACTGTCATTACTTATAAATAGTTAGACCTTTTCTATGTTGCTTTCTACTTCATTCCAAAAATATATTTCAATAAATAAGTCCTGAAAAACAAAAACAAAACAACTATGAAACCCCCAAACCAGGAACAAGTTCAACTAAAATCACAAAGTTGCTTAAAGCAGATAAAGCTTATTTATTCTTTTGGTAAAGACAGATAAACATTCAAATCAAAAAATCTCATGGAAATATCAACTGCTCAGGACATTTGGTAGTGTTACCACAACATTTCAACACGCTACTCCCTAAAGGCCAGTTTAATCTCACCTTGAGCAGTATGTGACACCTCTCAAAAGCATTTAGTGATACACAGAAAATTGATTGCTAGTCCTTCCAATAAAGAGAAATTTCTGTTTCTTTAGCAAATTATCTTGCACAGAGACAATGCTTCAAACGTCATGACATTACCACCTCTTTGCAGAAATCCTCACAGTGAAGGAAGGACACAAATACTTTGAGTAAAGTTCAATGAAACAAGCCTATCCTCAAAGCCACGGGCAGTATATAATCCTTACTCTGCGAAGAAAGATGCCACTGGTGGAGCAGCGTTTTATACAGCATAACAGAGTTGCGCTGACACCGCAGGCGCAAATCCATTATTTGCCCAAATAGCGAGCCCAGGCTTCTCCAGTGCCTGTGACAAGTGCCGAGGAGGGCTGCCAGGCAGGCACGCAGGCCAACTCCTGCGCAGGCCGACGCCACAGTGACAGCAGAGGTGACACCAGCGCTGGCAGCGCCATCGTAACTTACAGTCTCCTCTGCCCGCGCTGTGCCTGTCCCGCGGGGGTCACCGCCGCGCAGCCGGGCGGCGGACCCCGCGGGCGGGCCGGGCTATATAGGCACAGGGGCGCCTCCTGCCCCGGGGGCAGGCGCGGGCGCTGTTCCTGCCGTGCGCCACTTCCCAGAAACGCTGCCGAGAGCGGCCGCGTAAACAAGCACCGAGTCCCGGCCCCGCTGTCCCCGGCTCGCCCCGCATCACGCGAGCGAGACCCGCGTGCCCGGCACGCGCTCACCGTGTTCCCCCCATCCCCATTTCCCCCACGACACGGTGGCGACGTGGCCCGTCCGGGCGGCGGTACCTGCTGGGCAGCGGCTCCCGCCTCCCCCCTCTCCCCTTTCCCCAGGCCGCCGCTGACCGCCAGGCAGGGGCCGCGCCCTCACGAGCGGTGCCGCCCCGGCGGAGCGGGCGGGAGGCGGCGGGGCCCGACACGACAACACCCGCAGCGCGCGGCCGCGGCACTGCGCCTGCGCCCGGCTC
>WBMZ01006218.1:0-156361 GCA_013400975.1 Atrichornis clamosus | reverse complement strand
GTGAACAGGTGGTTTCCATGGGTTCAAACCACAACACTCTGAAATTCTGTCATGGTCAGGGGAATACTTTGGCCACCTTGTGAGGTTTCAGACAAAAAATGTATTGTAAAAGCAAGAGGAAGAGTACCTGCGTTTTGTTAACTGAACTAGTTACCACAACTCTCTACAATGCTCTGGCTATGAAAGTATCTCAAAGCAACCATTACTGTAATACAAGGTGCATCTTCTCTCAAAGCCCCTAATCATCTTATGGAACAATTAACAAGCACTTCCCTGGGAGAAGATGGATGCACATACTCACCCTGGTGAAGCAGCTTGAAGTCTGTGCTGTCCAGCTCCCTTATGCCCTTGCTCCGTAGCTGCACCAGGAAAAGGAGGCTCAGCAGAACAGGCAGGTTCCTGTTGGCTAAGAAGAGCACAGACAGCTTGGCTTGTCAGTGAATTCTGAACTGTTGTACCTTAAATTGTGCCAGGAATTGTTAATTATCTGGGTCTGGAATGAGGATGGGTTAAGGGAGGAAATATTCCCCTTTTGCACACTCACACACGGAGACCACAACTTTATTCTCATCTCTACAGTCCCCTCTGGATCAGGCCCCCTTTCTGCCACTACTGACTTTGCTGGAGGTAAGGCAAAAACACTTTCCCTCTTGTTGCCTCTATCCCAACTGCTGCACAACAAAACACTTGAAACAGAACACAGCTGTTAAAAGCATCAGTAGCCCACTCAGGAACAGGTAAACGCCGTGCTAGGTCCCTATCCTAAAGGAGCCAAGGACATGCTACCACTGCTCCCTCCTTCAGTTCAAGCTCACAGACTACTTTGCACAGCACCTTCCATAGTGGGACAACATTGCCAATAGCACAGACAGGGCTAGTACAGAAAACAAGGATTTCTCCCAGTCACAGCCTTGCTCCCTTTGAGAGATTTAACAGAATTATGAGATCTGGTGATACCACAGTCCCTGTCTGAGGATCAATATCACGAATGATTCAATCCTTGCTCCTGGTCTCTGTGTCCTGGGAACTGTGTATATTCAGGCACACCAAGCTGTTTTGCACAAAGAGGCAAAAAGGAGGATGTCTTTCAGTTGGGCCCCTATTCAAGTGAGAAGCTTTATCAGCACAGCTCTCCACTTGAACGCTGACGGCAGTATACGAGAACCTTGCCTTGGTTTAACACTCACAGTTTGGAGCCAGAACAACCCAAATTGGAAAAAAGGCTCTCACTTCAAAACGAATCTCTGAAAAAGGAAACTAAATCAGTACAGTTCTGTCTGTAAATTTCCTCATGCAGATAAGTACTGAAGCTACATGAGCAGTTCAAAACCACTTTATTCTAGACTGCATCCCTCCAGCCATCTACCCTGCTAGTTGATCTTACAGCAAGACCAAGTCACACAGGTGGGGTCACCTTGTAGGGTTGCTGAGCTGCTCTCTACTAGCAGCTGCTGCAGAATCTGCAAAAATCGGCTCCGCAGGAGGTCACAGACAAGGACATCCTCATTTCTTTCCAAGAAGGTCCTTAGAGTCATCAGCACCTTCCAAGCCACCTCCACAGAGCTTGAGCAGACCAGGTCCTGCAAGGGAACAAATACACACATTGCCTTTTTACCCTGATTAGTCAGAAGTCACTGCTATTTAATATCATTATGCTAATCTGGTGCCTTGGGAAACACCTTAATAAAGAACCATTCAGATTAAGTATGTCCTGATTAAATAGAGAACTGAATAAAGCAGAAGGACTCATGTCTGCTAGGCACCTCTGAGTAATATCCCATTTAAAGAATGATTTGGCTATGTAAGTGTAGGGGTAACACACATTTAAGGTCACAGTTTTAGACAAGTGAGACCTAAACAAGAGAACAGAGTCTCTGGAATCTCTGCTCTCCTTGTTGTTTTAAAAAATCAGGTTCCTTATTGAAGATGCTTGCCTAAAATCAAGCTTATCAGTCAGTCCATATTACGAACTTTCAAAAGGTGGACAGCCTTGTATGTGCAGTAGTAACATAACAGCTAAACTGCATGAAACATACGTGAGCCAGGTGAGCAATTGCTCAAACACAGGAAAGGGAAGAGTCATGTACACAGCCCACAAGCCTGCTTCTTGACTACAAAGCTCTGTCTGGAGTCTCTGAGCTGAATCCCACAGCCAAGAGCCTTAATTTAGGCAGTCTTCTTGTTAAGGTGTGTAACATTAAATTCACTTGCACACCATGTACAGAGGCAGTTCCATAAATAGCAGGCAGAAAATGCCTGGTAGTGCTGATATAATATGACCATCTCAATACGTATTACGTCAGCACTACCCTTCCTCTCTTCCTGCAGTAGTCCTGACTACTGCTTTGCAAATGGTAGAGCTGAAGAGGTAAACAGGAAACTGGTCTCAGCAACTGAGCCTACTGTCCAGCGACTGGACAGCTTGCTGCCTTTCCCAGCTGCCTTCCCCTATCACACAGCAGTAATGCATTCAAATGTGATGATGGAGAGGAAATGGCTGTGGGACCCCATACCCAATGAAAGCAGATAAGGTGAGAACAGGCTGCCTGTGCCAGTAAAACTCTCTATTTCTGAGCCAAATTCCTGCCTCTGTGAGAGACCTTCATGAATAAAGGGCAGGGAGCTGTCTGCACAATCATCTCTGCCTACATAGATCTGCTCCAAATGACATTCAGGAATGTAATCTAATGTCTGCATTCTCTGAGAGAGCACCTCAGATCTGGAGCATCACCAATGGCCACAGCCTTCCTGGTCCTGGCAAATGCACCACTGTGTTAACATCTTCCTTCCTATCAGGAGCTCAAGGTCTCAGATGAAGTCACTAACCATCTGCTACATCTAATCCAGACAATTATTAAAAGCAGAAAAGCAAATAAGTAATCGTTGGAAGGACATTTGTTTTTGTTTCACTGTACCATGCAGAGGCCTTTCCACTTCACTAGTGGATTCTGAGGCTTAGAATATTAATCTCGTAAATTTTCTTTACATCTGAACATATATTTATGCCAGTATATTGCACTGTTTTATTAGTCCATCTAAATTCAGATAGATTATGCTCTTCCACAACTGAGAAGTGAATTGTCAAAGCCTGTGATTTATTACAACTCACTTTAAAGAGTGGAACAGAGCTAAATGAATTTATTTCTGCAAGAGCACATGGCAAGACAAAAAAGGGAAAGTAGGAATGTTGTACCACTCAGGGAAGGGAGACTCTGTTTATGTTTTGCTTATTGACAGACTTGCTTCAGTTTATGGAGTGACAGGTTCCAGAACTACTGCCAAAGGTGACAGTGTGGGCAAGTCTCGTGGGACCCTTCTCCTCCTTAATTTGTACTGATATGTCAACTCATTGGTCTCTTTTACTAATGCTCTGCAATGCTATCAAATGCCTGGATGTGCTACCTATTCTGCAATATCACCCTAACTGTGAAAGAACTGCCCTACATGAGAGCCCTCCTGTCAGTCATTTCAGTAACCTCGGATATTAAAATTTACTTCATAGCCTCTTAGATCAGGACAAATACGTTCCGTAATGCCTAATGTCTGTAATGCCCAACAGATGCCCACTCAGAGTCAAACCTTGCTTCTTCTTACTTCACCATCTGCTGACATGGGTTTCCCTTCTCAATGACACTTAGTTTTAATTTATCCAAGGGACTGGAGAAGAAACATCACAGCTCTTCGCTTTTGCCCTTGCAGTCAAATCTCATGTTCTTCTGCAGAAAAGTTAGCAAATACTTGCTATGTGACTGGCTGAACAATCGTGGGATAAGCGGCCACTGATGAGGAGGGGTGACAGGACCGGTGAGAGCAGTGGAAGTGAGAGAAGACCTCTAAGCAACCATCAGAACATGGACTGTGTCACGATTACATAGGTTAACAGAGCTCAATACATCAACTAAAGGCAAACACACTAGTCCTGCTACTTCAAGACCCCGTTCTCTCCTGCACTGATTAATTTTCCTTGTCACAAGACTTTTATTTTATCTTTTAAGAGCAATAAAACATGTTATTTGCAGTACTGAAAACTCAAGAGTACTTCAAAACTCTCTGACAAGAGTCTCCAGTTAAAACTAGACAAAATTAAAAACTCAAACAAACAGAAAGCTATGCCCTCAAGATCTGTTCTCTGCACGCTGCTTTTTCAAAGTTCTTGTTCATCATACCCTCCTCATCTATCAGCAGCAAGGAATTGCTCCCAAATTTGCAGAACAGCTTCTTCAAAGGCTGTCACAGAAGAATCTGGAGTACCCAGCTGTGTATCTAGATAGAGGACGGAATGGGGTTTTTCATGGCATGCATCAGCAAGACCCTTCAGATCTCACTCCAGCCAACTCTCAGAAGATCCCTTCATAACACAGTGGATGGATGACAAAGAAGACATAACACACATCCACAGTCCCATTTTCCATATCAGGCTTTCCTGGCAGCTGGAAGTCTGTCTATACACACATGGCCCCTTCTATCAAAATCCTTGGCTTCATAACATCACTAAAAGCTTTAAGAATCAAAGCCCACTAAATCAGGGCCAGGGCAGCAGCCTGTCCTTGTGAAAGTCACATACCAGTAAAATAAGCAAAATGCTGGAATTGCTCTTCAGAATGGGAAGCAATGGGTTAGCACTGTTCAGCTGATCAGACGTGCCCAAATCAGCTTCTTCAGCCTCAGTTTGCTTGCAGTCGTCCCAGGAAAACCAGAGTTGGAGTACCTGGTGTCCGAATCTTCCCATAAGTTCAGGGTAGCACAGGAAGAATTTCAGCAGGAGAGGACAATGGACATAGACCAAGCTCAGATCCGGAAGATTATCCAGGATCCTTCTTATTGTAGACAATGACCTCTGGTAAGTGTGTAAGAGGGAAAGGGGAAGGGAGACAGAGAACAAAATAATCACTAGATACTGAATATAAAACACCTGAAGTGATGATAATTTACTGTGAGAAACAGTCACTCTGCCTTTTAAGTAGACAATCAAATATATCAGTTAAACATCGTTTTGTGAAGCCCATCTGCATCACAAAGGCTAAGAAACTTGTAGGCTTTATACAGAGCTCAAAGCTGTGCAGCAGCAAAGAGCCATATGGGAACACTAGAAAGCCTGCTGCAGAGGCTGGAGATGTGTTGGGGAGACCAAAGCTATGAAATTTATTATATTCTGTATGTGAATTCACAGCCTATCCAACGCATTTACACTTCCCACACATACACAAGTTTATTCTGTCAAATCTATATTCCCCTGTGGGTTTTCATAGTTAACTTTCCAAAGTGTAGATGCACTGCACAGTTTTCACTCATTCACAGCTCACCACCTCTGCCAAAATACTTTATACATGAAGGTTGATGGGAGTGGGGAGAAACCTTAGTTTCAACAAAAAGGCTCCAAGAGATAGGAATGAAATCATCTTTACCAAGTCCAGGGTTTTGCCTTTGTCCTGACAGACAGCAAGGAGGTAAAGTGCAGCTCTGAGTATATGTGGAGGGGGACAGTCTCCACGGTCCTGTGCTGATAGGAGGAAATTCCTTACGGCTAGAAATAATTCTGCATCTGGAACAAACCTGCATTCAAGGAGATTGGAGAGAAAACAGTAACAACAGGTAAGCTTTACCCACCAATACATGGTATGTAACGGCCACAAAACCACTTGCCTTGTATCCTGTTGGCTCACCTGTCTCCATGGGTGTAGGCAAAGTATAAGAGTAGTATGAAACAGTGTTGGTGGCTGCAAAGAGACTGATCCAAAGAGAAAGGCTCAGGGGTTTCAGTCAGGAGGAGAAGGCTTTCAGCAATGGTGTAGTTTAACTGAGGCAGACCCTTCTGCAGGAGCTCAGATATCTCTTGCTCTAGAAATAAAACTAATATAAGCAGGCAGGCAATGAGGAGGAATGTCTATGGAACAACTCCACAGTCTGCATACAGCAAGTGCACCTCCATGATTTGGCATCAATAGTGGTATGAGACCTGATTTAACGGAGCTGGCTTTAAGGATGAAAAGACACTTCTGTTTGAGTTTCCCAGCCCTGTACTGATGCTGCCTATATGGTAACCACTGCCAATGGGAACAGGGGCTTTTGTTATGTGGACACTTTCACCTCATTCGTTTGGGACTTACCTATTATGGAAAGTTACAGTATAGACAGGAAAGCTTTATAATGTATGCCAGAGGGAAAAAATTACCTTGATCTGCAGATATGGGTGACTATGTGGCAAGTAATTTTGTTCCAATTAAGCAGGCACAGTTGTGCTAATAAATGTCCCCATGTAAACAAAACCGTGGCAGATGAAATGCATTCTTTCAGGTAGGGTTCCAAACTCTTCAAAAGGCATTCGCTGAGTGTTACCTCCTTGCTGGACCAGCTTAAAAACAAGCTTGGGAAAAAAATCTCTGAATCGAGCTATGTGTGTCCTCCCTTCCCTTCTCCTCTGTCCTTTTCTAATTTTTTTTTTTTTTTGCACCTATTGCCTAAACAGAGGGTGGCACAGCCTCAAACTAAATGAAGCAATTTTTCTCTTTGCCCAAACTTGCCCTCCTGAGAAGAAGTTCTCCTCTTCTCTGTGGCCGAGTAAAGGTTCAGGCATAAGTTGGAGAGGAAGCTGGAACAGGTCTGATTCAGGACAGGATTACTGTGAAGAAGAGCAGAAAGATAAGTGTAGAAGGCTTGAAACATCTCTTCCTACTTCTAATATCACACACTGTCTGTCAGAACCTCATTTTACTGAATGATCACATGCAAGCACCTGCTCCATCACAAGAAGACTCAAGGAGCCAACCTAGACTTCCAGGAAAATGATGAGTTCCCAATGGACTGTCAGCTCACGGATGTGGTGGGTGTGTGCAGTGACAACAGTGAAGGTGTTCATACCTTGGGCCAATATGAATCCAGTGGGGTACTCTCACAATCATCACACCTTGCATACACAGGGGGTCCTATTAGGACAGGACCCCTAACACTGCAGAGAATGGGAGGTGTTTACGGGTAGCTCACAATACATATTGCACTGGCAAACACCAGATTTTATAGCAATGGCATTGCCAGGGATGAACACTGAAGAATGCCAAAATATTAACTAAAATGGTTAGAACAGCTCTATTTCCAGGTTCTCTCCAACCATTTCCTTGCAGAACAGGACATAACCAAACATCTGTAACACACCATGCTTGGCACACCACACTGCTGCATTCAGAGGCCTCGATCACTCCCACCACACACTATTCACAGGCACAAACATCTCCACTCTAAATTCCATAGTAGTAAACTGGACTAGGCATGCTGTGTGTTTTGTTTACTCTTTTAATGAGACACAGTCACAGGAAAGAGGAGGTAAAACATCTCTGCAGACCCACAGAGAGTCTCCCCAAATACTGCTCAACCTAGAAATCATAGCCTCTACTACAGAAGATCCTTTGCAATGCCTGCTACTGAAGTCTTCCTCCTCCCTCCCATTTCTAATACATGATCACACCATGAAGAACAACAGTGGTAGTATATGCCTAGGAAGCCAGTGCTCAGATGGAGTTGATGCTACTGATACTTCTTTTCGGAACACCCACTGATCTGACTACTCCAAAGTCAGGCTGGTTTATCTCTATCTGTGCAACTCACAACGGAGAACAGAATTCTCACAACGCTGTGTAAATCCATCCACCCCCTACCCAACTGCTTCTCCCTTCTCCCATATTCAGCTCTTCCATTGTCAGTAACCATTTACATTTTTCAGTAAGACACAACCATTCTTGAGTCTTTCAGCCTCTCGTCTTGCATAATCAGGTGTATTAGATAAGGCATGATCTACTTTCCCATCTGGAAATTTTTTACTCACTCACAATACACACATCACAATACCTCTGTACAGAGCAAAACCTGGCCTTCAGCTCCAGTGTCAGCCGGATGAAGGAGGAGGATGCTAGACAGAAAGCAAGACAGAAATGTCAAAGGAGCACAGAACACGTATGATACGGAAAAAGAGTAGGCAGGTTCCATAACCATCCCCACACATCTCCATACAAGGCTGGTGAACAGGGCAGGCTATCTCAGTAAGAAGACATATGTTAGATTTTCTCTCAGAAAGCAAACAGATATTCTGAGTTTGGTTTGGATGGGAGTATCTGAGATTCGTTTGTTTTCTCAGGAGGAAAAATGAAGATCTGCCAGCTTCACATGTTTAGAACTGAGGAATTGTCTGCATCACCTCTCTGATGTGTGAAGAATAAGGCATACACAGACTAAATAGGATTCCTACAGAGTAAAATTCCACCAACAATTCCAGCATAATCCCTGTCTAGAGGGACCGCCAATTCTGAATTATTCCAGAGGGAAGGATAAAGCTGACACAACATACTTATCCAAAATAAAACCTGTCCCATCATCACTGCGAGACCAAATAACTTTTTCATCCTGCTGAACGACTATGCACTCTATTCTTACTCATATAAACACATAATATAATCCTCCACATAAAGTCTCGTTAGGCTTATTGCCTCAGTAATATGCAGTAGCAGCAAGTTCCATCAATTAAGAGCACAGAGAACATGATTCCACAACACCCTCATACCCAGCTTTTTGGAGAACTTATTCCGCATGTTTGGCACCACTGTAAAGAGGGTATTAAGTGTTGAGATGAAAACCTCCGTCACTGGCAGGCTGACAGCCCTCCTCAGGTAGTTCTGTGGAAAGACAAATAGATCAGGTGCATGATATGCAATAAACACTGAAGGCAGCAGCTTCCTTCTGGTCTCCTGCCTGCCCAGAAAGTTAGATTTCTAAGCCCAAACAAATGGAGTAACAGTGCTTTTACCAAAATGCCTGGCAGCAAATACACAGGCTCACAGAGCACTTTGAATGCAACCAGCACTCCCCTCTGCCAACATTATGAGCTGTGCTGATAACTCTGCAAGACATCACACCAGACAAGAAACTTCTTCCAGATTCCAGCAGGCAATCAGTTAGGCCTTAATGCACATTACTGCCCACACTGCTCTGGAAGTTACTGCTTTTACAGATCAGATGGCTAATTCTCCAGCATGGGATACAACACAGGACATATGTTTAAGTGTAGCTGACTTCAACAACACTTAACACCTGTGCTTCAGCGTTTCATTGAGCAGTGGCTAACACAGGCATTTGAGGTCTCTACAGAGTCCAGCCCTAAACTGTTTAGAACAGAATGACTCAACTCTCTCTTGCTGAAGGTCACTGGACAATTTTCTCGTAGTCCATTAATTTCTACCCAAGTTCAATGAGCAAGAAATAGCACACTGACTCCAGCTTTGCCAAATTGGACATGCACTGCACCCTCCCGTCAGGGATGAGAACAGCAATGCCACTGCAGCTGCCTACCAAGAGATTAGTTAGGAAAACACCAACCAAACATCTCCAAGCTCCTAGCAACTGCAAGAATCCATACACCTGTACCCGTAGCAAAGCACAAACAAATTTTCCTAAACATTAGGAAGCACAACCAGAGTCCCACTGTTTTGACAATTCTGCCTGAAGTGTCTTAGGGACAGGCCTGTATGGAGCAGTAAAGCAGACATGACTCTCCACAGCTACTTTTTAAATCATGTCTCTGGCCTTATGGAGGCACAATGCTTACTACTTCTTGCTGTGCAGACTGGGCAGCCTCATCAGTACCTTCTGGAAAGAAGCATAAAAATGAAATTGCAGGTGCAAAACATGGCTGCTCTCTGGGACACTGGCAAATTTTGAAAAAGTGGCAGAAGAGGAAATGACAGAACAACAGTTCAGGCACTCTTCATTTTCTGCAACATCCAGAGCTGCCATGAATCAGATAGCATGGTAGGTAGGCTATGGGGATTGTACAGTCTGAAGAAAGACACTGACATCTACATGGGAGCTTAATTAATTTCTCCACCCTCTGAGACCATACACTACATTTTGCATGAACTGTGTAATTCCTCCTTTGGCTCTGGACAGGTGGCAAAATGCCACAGCTGTTCTTGGTTTACTCTACATGCCCTATTCACAAAAAAACATTTGTGCAACCCACTCGTGGTGCTTGAAAGCACCTTTCCAGGTACCCAAGAAACAGACCAAGCTCAAAAAAATCCTACCATGACCATGGGGATGCAGAGACTGTCACAAATCCTCAACAGGAACTCAGAGAAGTTACTTAGTGTGTCTTTGCTCTCAGAATTGGGGGCAGTGAAAGCATTCTCCTGGGCCATGAAGTCACCCTGGAATTCCACTGCTAACCTACAAACACACAGCAGATAACAGAGGAGAGAGAAAAGCTTCTCATTCTGTAAAGGAAGTCAGGAGATACTACATTTCCATGGCAATTTTCACCATCAAGGACCCACAAACACTTGATGGGTTGGAAACACAGGAATCTGGCAATCACACAGAGTTAGTTACCTCTTGAGTGAAGAAAACTATTAAAAGTCATGAAGGTTGCACAACAGTACATGTTGGGAAAGGAGACAGTTTCTGTGAAGAAAGCATCTGCTGTGGGAAGCTCTGGTGTGGCAAGACCAGTTTTCAGCCAGACCAGAGTGCCTGGTGCACAATACAGCAACCCTTGTGAAAATCAGCCAAGGGACGATTCAGCTGATCTAAAATCCACAACAGAACCTGAGTGCCCTCTAGACTCTGGGTCAGTGCAGAAAGGCATGTCTGCTTCTGACTGAATTATCTTAGCCAAGCCAAGTGATGCAAGGCAAAAACTAATTTGGCCAGATCACCCTAACAATTGATCCTATTCATACACAAACACATCTACCACTGTCTGCTGTGCAGCTAAGGGTGACAGCTCTCACCCAGCAAAAGAGGAAAAGCTGATGCCTATAGACCCATTTTCAGTAACAGGTCACAGACATGAGCAAATCCAAGGCCAGCATCTGGAGCAGATAAACATTTGTTAACAGGTTAATCTCCTCTGGCAGTGAAACCACATACCCCAGATCACAGGAATCTGGTTTCACACATACCTTCCAACAGTTCTTACCTCATCAATAGTTTCAGTGAATTTCCAAGCAGTCCCTCAAAAGGCCAAAGACATGAAATAAAATGATAGGAACCAGCAAATTTCATGGGAGACACATCCAGGTGTCACAAAATTTTCACATATTACTACATACCCCTGACTCTGCTGTTTCACTGACAAGTGCTATGCATTGAACTCACCTGTGATATTTCTGTGGTGGGGCTGGGTGGAGGAACATAGTTGCAAGGACAGAAGAAAGGACAGACATGGACACACATTACCCACCCACACACCTTCCTGACTTGTCCTCACCAGCAAGCATTTCTGAAACTTTCCAGGGCGTTGAGCAAGAACTGGCCCTGTCTCTGAGGAACTCTGCAGAGATTTCTGTTTGCTGGGTGACTGTGAGACACTGAGAATAGCAGATCGCCCTGTTGAAGGAGAGAAGTCTTTAAAATCTTTTGTTCACTTTCAGAAAAAAATAGCTTTCTTCTCTGATACCAACAGCAGGAGGAACAACAGATATCACTTCACTCACTTTTTTCACACAACAATTTTTTTACTATTGTGCTTTTCACAGGGAAGGTAGAGAGCTTGTGTGCTCTTCCTAGGATAGAGTTAGAGAGCTACTAATTCTGCACTGCGCTGTCTTTCCAGTCTGTATTACCATGATTTGACCTAATCTGAGTTTTAAGCAGCTCAGCTAATGCAGCTTCAAACCCTTCTGAGAAAACTTTGTATTTTTAAAAATTTTCTTTCTTCCAGATACTCTTCATACAACACCAAGCAGTTCTTCTCCTTGCTTAGCACTGAAATCTTAGAAGTTCTTCTACTTTGGCTCACAGCAATTAGTTCTTGTTCCCACACAGCATCCCACTGAGTTCAGCCACAAGCCAAATGAAGCGTCAGAGTTAATCATTTGCCCAAATTGGGAACAACTTGGAACTCAAAATCTGCCTTTAAGCCTTAACCTGTTGTGGTGGTCTTCTCCATAATACCAGAGGAGGGCACAGCTACACACTGGTGTCTGGCAGTTCAGAACTCCTCCATTTCATGCTGAGATACCTTGGCATAGGTATCATCATTTCCCCTTTTCTCCCTTTCAAGACAGCCTGGATATCCTTGCTATCTGCCTAATTTCCTTCCTGTGTAGCTCCTAATTCTGAAAGAGACACCTAGCTCTGTGTGTGTGCAAATAGACTAACTAACACGTGCCTATGGGGCAGAAAGCACTTCTGCCTTCTTCCAGCAGAGAAGGCAAGAATCTGGTACCACAGAATTTGGGTCTAAAGATAGTTCATCAAGAATCTGGAGTTCTATTACTCCAACGAAGTGTTCTTGTCACTACAGACATGTGATCTAAACCTACATGGCTTGAAGCCTATAGCAAGAAGGCTCAGCCCTTGTCTTTTCACTAGCCGTCTGTACCTGGGGCTCTTCTCAGAAGTGCAGAGGCCCCAGCAGCACATCACACTAACTATGGATTCCAGGAGCAGGAAAGGATTTATAGTTCAAAGTGGCTAACAGCTCCCTTGCTGAGGGGATCACAGTGCATACATGATGACACTCTTGATCGGAATGCAGAACAAGAGATGTTCATTGCTGGAAAAATAGATTGACCAATGCAGCCTACAAGGTTGAAAAAGGGAAAGTTCAAATGACTTTGAAGTACTGGTCACATAAAGAGAGCAGGATGGTCAAGTGGTGGCCCACAGAACTTCACTGATTTAGAAAGATAACATTCATCAGCCTCCATCTCCATCTGCTTCAAAGACAAAGTCTGGTACCCTCTCGAGGCAACAAGATCAAAAGAAATAGCAGAGAACCAATCAGCCACAGGGTAAGGGATGGAACATATATAAAACATCTACATAGTGTTCTAGGAGGATCATCCCTGTCCTGCTCAGTCCTACCAACAAGCATCAACTTTTGACTTACTGCATGCCTCTTGCTACTCTGTGGTGGGGAAAGGTCAGCACATCGCTTCAGCACTGCCTCCAGAAGCTTCTGCAGCTCTTCATATGGGACTGGAGGGGAGCTCAGATGGTCCTTTCTTAACAAGCAAAGAGAAAGACAACATGCAGTGTCCCTGCTGGGGACATTTCACTAGGAAAGCAACACCATCAGAAATAACTGCTCTTCTGATGGCAATATGCCTTTGCCACTTCTCTCCAGCATAGTAAGGTCACAATATCTGAACAGTGCCTTCACCCACATGTGAGCCCAAACACACCCTCGGTGCTCTGTCTGCTCCCACTACAGTCAGGAAGCATACGACTGTCCAGTCTTATGCTTATTACTCTTACCAATCCAGATGGGGCACAGAGTGACAAAGCCACAGCAGCTGGTGTACAAGCCTGCCTGGAACACTAGGTCCTTGCTGCTTGTCACAGCTTCATTGCTGTGGCAGCTTTTCTGAGGTGGATGGGAAGCTGGCTCTGCTGTACCCACGCCTGCCTCAGCCACAAGTCCCACTGCAGAGCACATTCACCCACACAGCCACAGGGGAGCTGCAGAGCCCAACATGCTATCAACAGATCTAGCTGAAGAAAAGCCTGTAAACACATTCCTGCCTACCTCAGGAAAGCTGCCACCGCTTTCACAGCCTCCACCGCCACCTCCAGCACTGGGCAGTTCACTGTCTCCATTAAAACATCAATGGCTTCTATACAAACACCTCGGTTTGTGAATAATTTGATTTCCACTGGTTGCCTGCGAAGAGGAAGCAGCGTAAGCAAGGAGAATGTTGTCAGAGTCAGGTAACTATAATGCCCTTTCCTCCTTTCACCAAATGGATGGAAGAGTCGTGTTTGCAGCCATGCTTTTCAGTATTGAGAGCCAGTTGCTCTCAAGGAGGTATTCTCAGACTTGAGCAGGTAGAGGGTTTGCTACAAAGAGTAAACTTCAGCTGGTCTGAAGCCCTACCATGATGAAAAAGCTCACAGCCTGGATAACTGTGACTACTCCAGTGAACACTGACGTGAAAAGCACAAGAAAAACAAGCTTTGCAAAATATAGTGATCTTTGTGCCTAGGACTTTATGTTCAGGCCATCTGTTCTGGCCTTTGTGCGTTCATCTAGCAACTTACATTTCTGAGTAAACAAGCAAACATCACCATCCTAGAATAAGGATGATACCATGAGAATAGCTTCTCTCACAGTCCTACAGCATTTCTAATGCCAGATGCTGCCAGAAGGATAGGAACCTTCATGAACTGGAAAAGCAATCAGGAAAATAAACACAATCCAACTGTTTTGACAATCCTTTTTGATAGTGAGCACTTTGGTTGTCTGATCACCTTGTGGCCCAACATCTTTGAGCATTGAGCATGAGAGCATGGAGAGATGACAGGCCATTAATCCCATTATTGGACAGAGCTGTGTAAATGGCAGACTGTGCTCATTTGACTCCTGGCAAGTCAGGTACAGTTGGGAGGGTGGGGGGAAGACAGGCAGCTACATGCAGATGAGAAGCACTAAGAGCCTGCCAGAGGGTGTCTCCGAAGTGAATCAAGAAAAGCAGCACAGCATGACAGGAGACAGATTTGGGAGCCAAAAGTATTCCCTGTTATTCAGTTTTCACAGTCGTGCCTGACTAAAGCAAGCCAGGAGCACATGCTCTCAAGCACAAATGGGAAAGGAAAGTGAACTTCAGTAAAAATTATACTGGTAGCCCAGTTACATGGCAAAAAGGGAACAGAGGAAGAGCCACTCTTTTTAGTCACTCAGTGGGATGAAACCCAGCTTCACAGCCATCTCACATTCTGCTGTGAGAAAAAGCTGTGAGGTGGGCATGGCAAGGAAAAGGACTTGTGGAACTCGGGCATCAGGAGCCAAGCCATAAGTGATGTGCTGAATTTCCAAGTGTTCCTACTTACACTAGGTAATTTTATTAATCCTCTGTATTTTCTTTCTTTAATCACTGACCTTCTGAAGTAAAACACATCAGGAAGAAAAAAAGTCTTCACTGACTCATGCAGGGAGGATGGGATGGAGGAGTATTGCTGACTCATTCAAGACGCACAAACCCACTTTCAATATGGTGCACTATGATATCTTGGGGGCCTAGGGGGAAAGTGTGAAGGACAGCTCTCTTGCAGCTTCCTGCAGCCTCTCATCTTTGGGCCCCAAACTGTGCCTGCCGCTTTGATTATGCTGGGAGAGACAAGGGGCACTCCAAGGAGAGCTAGCCACCATTCCTGACATACTGTGAAAGAGAGAAGTACATCCTGCTTGAACCTCACCAGACTGTGGGGCTCACTTACACGAGAGAATCCAGCTGCAAGCAAAAACCAAGAGGAGAGGTTCCAGCATGAGATCCCTTTCCCCATTATGAGATCATTTTAAATAAAACATAATTTCTAAGGCAAAGCTCAGAGAAACAAAATGGGTGTGTTAGAAAATGGGAGTAACTGCACAGAGTGTTCTCTTTGTTTTACAAGCATAAAATGCTGTAATTAGTGTTTCCCACATCCTGGTTTCTCTTTTTGACAGATCCCACACTGGCATCACCACACTGTTCTAGCACTGTTGCTTTTTCTTCTCCTTTTTACCCTGCCACTTACTACAAAATTGACTGTGACATTTCCAAAATTCTGCTCAAGGGCTCTCTTGAGGGAACTAAGTGGCAAAAACAAGACTCTGTCACTAGCATGACAGGATAGGAACAAGATCATAGAGGCAAGAACAGGAAACACAGATGAAAAACAAGCCAGTGTATATTATTTCTTAGCAGAAAACAAGAGGAAAAAAGTGACAGAAGACATTAATATTTCAGCCTAGAATTTGTTTTAGTGGTTTGAATTTAGCTCAGATGATGATAGAAGACTAGAGGCCATGGAATTTGCATGCTTTGTTTTGTCATAGAGGCACACTTAGCAGGAGCTGGCCTGCTTACATACATCTGGACCTTCCTGGCCTTCCCTCCTGCTCTGTCGACAGCTGAAAAGATATTTCTCTCCCAGACAGGCAAGGAAGCAGGAAGAGGTGGATTTAGTGGTGGATGCAGGCAGAGAGAGGACAAGCTGGGAGGTTCAGAAATAACCATTAGGCCCTTCTTTGCAAGAATAACGGAGATGTGATTGTTCAGCATCATCTTTCAAACACAAAGGCTCTAGAGGTCTGTATATATTTGGTCTTGGAAGAAAACCTTAAAGAGCAAAAGCAACACAGCTTCCATTTTGGGGTAGCAAACCTTGCCTGTGCAAGCCTGACAGGGTACTCCCTTACCGTTTCAGTATTTCAGTGAAGAGCAGGAGCCCTTGTTTGTGCAACTCCACATTGTTCAGCTGCAGGACGCCTTGGAGACTCCTCATCAGAGATTCAATGCCTGTACATGTTCAAGAGAAGTCACAGAGAGGCTTTTAACATCCCAGATTCCAAGATGGAAGCAAAATTAATTTTTAAAAGGAAGGAAGATTTGAACAATTATTCTTCTGAGCCACTGACAGAAAAAACTGTCCAAAACTGTTGAGTGCTCACTCAGCTCCCTAATCTGCCTCAACCTCCACTGCTGGAGGTAAGTCCCAAAGAACAGAAGGAATTTAACCATTCTTCCTAAATCTACTCTTGTTATGTCCACAGAAATACCTAATAGTAACTCAGGTAATGTCAATCATTATAACTGGTTATTATAATGAATTAATAATGCTCATCAGAAACTCATCAGGGCAATGACACTGAAAATTCAAGCTATGTTGGACATCACAAACATGTCTGATAGGTACTCATTTTCAGTGATTTATCCATCCTGACTGGAAATCATGATTGTGTGTAAAGCGCTGGAATTCAGCTAGAGGCACAAGTATTACTGCAGTCACTCTGTCAGAAAGGTTGATGACTCACCATAGACAGTGTGACACTTGGAGAAGAAAAGGCGCTCTTCGGTCAGGAGGAGCAGGCAGCAGTACACAGACCAGGTGAGGATTTCACTTTTGCACAAGAGACACTCAAACAGGAACTCTGTAAAGACACACACACAAATAAGGTCACCCTGGTAAGAGGCAGGCTGCTCAAAGCACGGCACAGCTGCTCCTAGAACAGAACAGAGGAAGGAGGAGGAAACGAAGAAGCATAGAAACAGCCACAGGGAGAACGACTCTACTATGAAATGGCAGGAATGAAGAATGGAGTAGATGCTCAGGGGTATGCTAGACTTCAAAATAAGGTGACTGGAGAGCAGAGACCCACGGGCAGGCACCTTCCCAGCACAAACTCAGTAGGAAGGATCTGAATTGTGGATCTAGCCTTTGGCACAAATGAAAAGCCACAAAGCAAGCTTTACCACAGACGCAGCGATCTTTTTTTCCTCATGACTTTTACATCTCCCAAAGAATTTATATAATGGAAGTATTTCTGTCTTCTGGAATTACAGAGAAATAATAAACCATCTCCCATAGCTGCATTCTAAAGCTAAATCCTAGATCAAATTTGGTACAAACTTATATTTAGTGGAATGAGATGGAACCCCAGCTTGTTTAGGATTGTATCTAAGGTCCTGCAAAAAGGACGTAGACCTCAAGGACTTAGCCAAATTCTCACTCCATTCTGCCTGTTTACAGCTGCTTCTAAACTTTCAGTTGAAAACATACTCTTCTCTTCTATTCCTAAAATCACGTGGTATAAAATGGCCACCACACACACTATGCCACCAGCAGATTTCATGGAGCCAGCCTGATTCCTAAAACAAACAGCCAGGGGCAGCCTTGATACTATGGGGTGAAAAATAAGATGCTACTGCACTTGTTCACCTGGGACATCCGCTTGGATAAAAGCAGGAGCATATCTGCTAGGAGAGTGAACCAGCACTGCAGCCATACAGTGAGAACTCGCTGCCTGTAACATCTCATCTCTGGTCAACAAGAGCTGTTGGGAAACAAAGTCAAAAGGAGAAAGGAAGTCAACTATGCAGCTATGAGAAGGAAACAGTTTCCTCTACATTTTAAAATTGAAAACGTAAATAAAGATCTCTCTTTTGGCATGTATTTCACAGATTAAATTTGCTAAGGTAAGATAAAACACTGAACCAAAGACACTCAAAAAGTACATGAGAATCACAACAGAGAAGATCATGAGTAAGAATAGCTCTGCCCCCATGCTTAGTCATGCTGGCACTGCAAGTGCTGTATCAGACCTCAAGTGCGAGTGAGTAAAATCAGCTGAGGCCAGGAGTAAATTTTCACCACTCCAGAATGCAGGAATGAACATGGAGGTGATCAGTGAAGGTATCCCCATTTCTCACTGCAGCCTCTATTGCTGGTGTTGGCAACAGAACACTCTGCCTTATATATATACAATGCCTTAGATAAAGATTCACTACAGGCCAGGAAATTATTTACATCTATCAACAATTCTCTACTACAGCAATCACCTTTTTAAGAACAAGTGGCAGTGGATTTTCCCCTTCTACAAAGTCAGGGTTCTCAGTCTCCTCCTCTGTCTTTGAATTATTCATAAGAATAGATACAAAATGGTCAGATTTCAGCAGCTCCTTTAGCAAACCTGCAAGAGGGGGAGAAAGAGTGAGCACCATACTGAGCACAGTGAGGATTATATTAACACAGGAGAATTTACAGCCTAAGACTTGTCGCCAACTTCCTCCCCTCTCCTGCAGGTCCTCAGCTCCAGTTCAGGGAGCTTCTTCTTCTCACTGTGTCCCCAGACACTGCCATGAGCTCTACATCTTGCAACCCCTTGTTGCTGATGCTTTTTGCTGGGTCTGATCTGCTCTCTGCTACTTCTCAGAGACATGCATGTACACGGGTGCATCTCAGGAACCCTCTACTTGCATATTTTCTGCTGGTAACCACACCTTAAACTGTTTCTTAAGAGAGCTCTTGACCTGCATTCTTCTCCAAGCAGTCACTGACCCCAATGACAAGACATTTTCCCTGGACCACTTCCTAGAGAACAGGCATTTATCTTCCCCTTCTATTTTCACAGGCTCTTACTGAAGCAGCTGTGTTCAGCTAAAGGATACCCACACACCTTAAAAAAGCCCTCAGTATATCAGCATAGATCACTGCTATAGGTACTGGTCAGTACAAATTCACAGGGGTATCGTCTGAGCTATAGAATTCTACTTTCAAAGGAATCATCATCCATTTCTAGTAGCTGAGTAGATGAGCTGAGGAGCAATCCAGTTCCTGCTTGCCTCCTACTAGAAAAATTAATTCCCGGGATGGTTTACAAACAAGCAAAGTCAAAAAGGCTGAAATTGTGCTCCCCAGCAACAGCTGATATATACACCTTGAAGTCTAACTGCAAGAAAGTGCCACTTCCAGATTAGCTCTGTCATCTAATTAACATGATGCCCCACATCTGAAGACTGTATTTTTTAGACTCCATCCCACTGCTCTACAAAACCGACCTGTCCATGCACAGTATTTGCATTCAGACACTTTGAGGGATGGTCAGGCCACAGAACAAGCTCTGAAGATTAGTCAGTGGTGGGCAAATGGGAGGCTTGAGGGACAATGGGGGCCTGGGAGTGCTCAGTAGCAGGTTTGGGCCATTTGATTGCTATGGAGTAACAGAAAGGATTGACTGCTTTGGACAAGCAGCATAAAGATCCTCTATGGAACAAATCACATTAGAGCATCTAAACCAGCCAAGGATTTCGTCCTCATTCTAAGCCTTCCCTTGCACCTTGCAGTTTCCCTCAGCAATGCCTTACCCAAACAATTAACCTGCAGCTCCTTTGTCTGCGCACACCCCAGGGTATTCAAGAAGACACCACACAGCCTTTCTTCAAAGTGTCCTGAGAGCCGTTCTGTGCCAACGGGAGAGGAGTACAGCTTGCCATACAGGTAGCAGACAGCAGCCTTTATACCCTCATTTGGGTACATCAAGCCCATCAGCAGATGATCCACTAAATTATCTAGTATGAGGAACAGAAACAGCAAACATTCACTGACATTTTAAAAGCACCAACCTATTTCCCTTGAAAACTTGCAGAAGCCCACTGGACAGACTGGCGTATGCAGATTAATGAATGCCACAATTAGGTGATGTGCTCAGCACCATCTGTCCCTCTGAGTAGAGGTACAGTAACAAAAGGCTGGCGGAGCTCACTGTTCACCATATGAAAATCCATCATCCCAGCCACCTCCACAACCAGCTAAGCTTGCTAACCAGACCCCCAGGGGCTGGATCAAGGGAAAAAAACCTAAATATATGTTGCCTGTGAGGCAGACCCACAACCCCAGTTCACAGAGGCTGCTTTTGCCTGGCTGACTAAGAGCACGATAACAAGCCTGCTATGAAGGTTCTGACCTGCATTCCTGGAGGCCTGAATGCCACTCTGACCTCTGGACAGGCTTCCTGTGTGACCTTCATGAACTTTTCTTGGGGACAGGGGAGTGAATGCATGCATGTGTATTAGGGCTGTGAATACCACCCTTCAGTGGGACATGACATATTACTCACTGTGCTTTACCACCAGTATGTCAGCAAAGCCTGGGATGGCATCTCCCAGCTTTCCCAAGAGAGCAAACGTGGGCAGGCTGCTTCTCATGGTAGTTGCTTTGCACAGCTGCAGAGGAGACAGAGAACGAAAATGGCAGAAATGCACCCAAACCAGCAAGCTCTCAGTGATGCATAATTCTCCAGAGCAGGATCTTTTCCAAAGATGGGTCCTCTTCACCACTTAGGATAAACCACAGTGAAACCCTGAATACCACAGTGAGTCTCTAAAATGTCTTTACTTCAAGGAATCACTTGCTTGTTGTTCCTCTTCCTCTCTCTCCCCTCCACCTCTTACATGAGTGGATGAACAAGATTAATTTCTCACCACTTTTGCTACTTCCCAATTTTTTGTACCCCATGGGATCATCATAGACGTGGGAACAAAGAGAGGAAGAGCCCATGGCACAGGTTGGGAAAGCTCCTCATATAACTAAAACAGTAAGGTAGGAAAAGAAGAATCTGAGGCAGCCACACAGGTTCATAAGAGTATCATGAAGCCATAAGTCTGCAAGGGATCGTGAGAACAATATAAAAACTCCATGATAGACACCAATACTGCCAACATCATAGCAGGGGAGCTAGCATTAGGACATCCAAGGCCAGGTTGGATGAGATTTCAGCAACCTGGTCTAGTGGAAGCTGTCCCTGCCCATGCAGGGGAGTTGGAACTAGAAGATCTTTGAGGCCCCTTCCCTATCAAACCATTCTTTGATTCTGTGATCCCACTGCACTAGATGCTACATCCCAGTCTTGCAGGGCCACTCATTCCTTAACCTCTGAAGGACTGAAAGGAAGGGCAGGGAATTCATCTTCACCAACCTCCTTTTGACTTTCATCCAAAATGCAGCATAAGTACTGTTCTGACTTCAGCTCCACAAGAAGCCGCACCAGAACTAGGCAGAAGAAACAGGATCAGTAATAACCACACAAGAGCACTCACAATCCGTCTTCCACGGGGCTTTAGCAGAGCAGTGAGCAAAGAGCTTAGAAATTAAATGAGCGCAGAGGTGCTGAGAGAGCAGGGTAGCATCAGCATTCCCACCACTATCACCTCTGATAGCCAGCTCCGCTCTCTGCGGAACCATCACACCAGTCCTGCTTCAGCTGCCCTACAAACCATGCATGGAAATGGACTGGAAGCAACAATCTGAGCATAAGGACAGCAAGTAAACATCAGGAATCAGGAAGGGAAGGGAAAAAAACCCTAGCTTAAAAGCATAAAAATTTCTGGTAATTGAATAGAGCAGGCTTCCTACAGTATGAAAATTGGCCTTCAAATGTGTATCCTTTCAGAGAAGATATCAGAACTGAAACTGCTGAGGATCCTTAGATTCAGACTCAGAGCTCCTCCTTCAGCTGCTGCTGTCCTTGAGGTAGGTAGCCATTCCTCCCCACTGCAGTTATCCCATGCACCTTACCAGAAAGCAAGGCCCCAGTCACCAGCGTGGTGCTGTTCATCTCCTCAGCCCCAAGTAAATGTTGTTATTCACTTAAACTTTCAGAACTCTGTCACCTCTGTTCTAATAAGAGGAATCAGCAAGAAATTTTGTTTGCCAGGCACAGACAACATCACCTGGGGTTTCCCTAACTAAATCACAAGGGAGTTGCCTGATGCTGTCAGGCTGCCTATGCCTCCACACATATACCAGAAGACCAGTTTCAGGAAGCAAAGTTCCTCTTCCAGTACTTTTAGAACCGGGCACCTGAACGTTCAGCAGATAAAATTTTGGCAATAGCCCCTTTACTGAGACACTGTGCACAACACTATTCCACAGGATTTGGTAAGGCTGACTTGGATACAGCTTGCTGTCATGGCATGGCTCATTTGGAAAACCCACACTTTTGATTTGTATCCTAGGAAAGCATCCTAAAAAGAAATACCAGAGACTTCTGGGTTCACCATTTCTTGGTATACCCAAGGCAATATTAGGAGACCTATTTTAGCTACAGAGCTACGCATCTCAGCAGAAGCATATCTGAGACAGGGGATTTATAGATGGTTTAATTGTCCTTTCTTGCCCCAAACTCTCAGAAACTTTGAAAACTTTCAAGACTTAGATAACACTAATTAAAAATTGCTCTGTTTGAGAGCATCCATCTCTCAACAGACTGGTGACATGATAGAAAGAGTTCTACCATTTCAAGCAAGTGTCTGAAAACCAAAATCCTTCTGGAAGAAGCTCATCACACCTCCTTTTACCTTTCATAGCTGGACACGACATGCATTATTGCATTGCTAATATCATTAGACTCAGCAGAGGTGTCCAAGGTTAGCTGGACTGCAGAGATTCCTTTGTCAGCCATGCAGATGTTTCCTTCAGATCTCAAATGAGGGACTGCCCACAAAGAGGAATCTGCAGCCTTTACAGCTAAATCCCAAATATCCTCTTGCCCTGAGGAGAAAGCAGTAGATCCCATAGATTTCCATTTACTTTGCCAATTTGGTCAGGTCCAAAGATGTCAAAGTTGAGGCACTGTTAACCACTGTTACCCATATGACACTAAATTCATGGCACACACAGAACCTGTGACAGAAATGTTAAATATTTAAATCTGCATGCACTTCCCTGCCCCCAAATATTGGGACAGCTCGTTACTATTGCATGGATAGAAAATAGATGGTCTTCCCCCCGAAGCTGTGTAGAAGCTGAGCATCTCACTATAGATATCAGACAAGACAGATCTTCCCTTCACAAACTGCCAGTAATTGAGATGTGGCATCTGTCTCTCACCTTCAACTATTACGTTCAGGGCACCGCTGTCTTCCACAGAATGCAACATCCCTAAAAGATAAACCAAAATAGGTCATGGAACTCACTCCTGCTTGTGCTCCCCAGTGCTGTAATTCCTTCTCATAAAAAAGAGCTGTAAATTTTTTTCAAAACTGTTTTGTTTTCCCCACTTCACATGACACCAGCCTGACTTTGTCAGAGGAAGTCAGATACTCTCAGGGAGTATTGCAAAAGGCACCTCCATACGCAGGACAGAGGGACATGAGGCACCGGGTTCTCTTGCAAAATTTTTATATACTTTATAGTTGAAGTCAATGGCTCCACCTATGTCAGGAAATATGTAACTGCTGCCACAGCCACATCTCACTGTGTGTATCCAGTACATACATCTGAAACAACACTCTGGAACGACAGAAGTCAAAGCACAGCTGTGAGTTTCTGTCCTTTCTATCCTCCACTCACACCAGTTACTATGAACAGTCTTCACCCTCCACAGTACTGAAAATCCAAATCAGAATACCAGGTTTAAATGATATGGAAACTATTCCAACATTAAACTGAACTTGAAGGCACCACTTCACAAGTTAATTTTACTATGAGAGCGTAAGATTGGAGATATAAAAATAAACCACTGTCTCAATCTAATACATCCTTAGCAGACAAGAAACGCTACCTCCCAGCTCCTTCCAACCCCTAGCATCAGGAATAAGGTTCAGACCCCCACTTCTGCCACACTAAATCACTTGTTACAATATATCCAACCAAACCACCTCCCCGCTTAGGACTCCATGATCTCTCAGAATTTTGACCAACTAAAGCAATGTTATGACAGATGAAGAAATTACTTATTTCCTGCCTCATCTGCCCAATCTTTAGAAAAGATTTGCATACAGCCATAGTGAACATTGCAGTATTAGCTGCATGAAATTCAGGCTTATCTGAAATTCACCACCTCCTTATAGGTAACACTCCACACTCCACCTCTCTTAACCCTCTTTCTTCTACCTGTGCTTATTCCAATATACTCTCCCCAAAATATGAATGTATTTTCCTGAATTCACTATTAATACTTCCTCCACAGCACTGCTCTAACTTTGGGGGGTCCCTCTCACTCTCTTGCACCAAATGATCCTTGATTCATCCAAGCTCTATCCAAAATGTACGTTCCATTGTTTGTGGGCCCGAGCTTAGACTGAGATTCCAACTACTCTGGGCGTTACACCAAGTACAGTGAAATCCCAAAGCAGTCCCCAAACCACCCAATCGGAAAGCATCTCAGAGAATTATTTAAAGCAGACAAGAGCATTAAAATGCAAGAACAGGACCCCTGTATTCTGGGGTATTTTGTGTTAAGCCTATACAGTGTAGGGTTGAATTGGCCATAAGCACCACTCCTTCCACTCCTCTGTAGGATTATGTGTGCAGACAACACTCAATAAAAATTTGTGCAATTGAAAGAACTAAACCTGCATAAAGTTCTCGCAAAGCTGCTTCCAAAACACACACAATGCAATTTTTGGGAAATCAAACAGGCAAACACTGTTTGAATTATTCAGTGTGTGAAGGCAGGGAAAGGGTCTTGTAAATTACTTTTCCCCCCAAAAAACAGGAATTATTTGTGATGTGCAAATGAGATGGTGGAATTAAAGGAATCTGGTGTATTTGCTCCTTGAAGTCACTCATATTCGTGCCGTCCACCTTTCCCTTCCTGCCTTACTGTTCCTTCATTTAGACCATTATTTCCTCTCCATCAAGATTTTAGACAACATTTCAATGTTTCCCAGAGCACTGATGTGCAAACAGAAACTAGTAAGAGATGTTCAAGATCACAGAGACTGTTACTGGAAAGACACTTTCTGACATCCTGCTGAACACTATTCTGCTGTGAGTCTGACCCACCAGAAAGCATCAGGTTTTAGTCATGCAGCAACAAGGATTTCTACAAACGTAAATTGATGGTGTGAAAAAAACCCCGCTACATAGATTTGTATTTTGCACATTTGATATTAAATCATGCAACACCTTTTTAAGCTCACACTTTCACTTCTGTATGAATCTTCACATAACTCCAGAGGTATGAGACAAGAATGGAGGACATTCAGGGAAGAGTCATATGCCAGGCACTCCCTATCCTCCAGAAGGACTTTACAGATATGTAAAGATACTTTGGAAAGCTGCAAGAGCTTTACGAACATGCCAATTCTGCTCCTTGGGAAATGAGGAAATTAATTAACCTATTCTAAATCAGTGACAGTTTTCCATAGGGAGTAATTACATACCTAACAGAATGGTGGAAGTATGGAGGCAGGCACCTCAGTATTTTTTTGCCCTTTTTTTTTTTTGGCTTCAAATGTGGGGAAGCTTTGCATGTATTCAACAAAAGGTAACTGCCTCCTCCCTGCTGCTGCACTGAGCCTCAGCAGAGCTCTTACCAAAGAGAGTTCCTATCAAATGCATGCACACCCTCTCGTCTGGTGCCAGCAGCTGGATGACTGGCAGCGCCTGCCAGGCCAGGGCATCCTGGAGACGGGACAGGACGTGCTTCTTGCGCACCAGCTACGGATCAAAGACAACAGCTCGTCAGGCCTTGGGCCCGAGCCCCGCGCTGCTCCCACCACCCTGAGGACAAAAGGGCCACCAGGGCCCAGGTGCCGAGGCCACATGGCTGGCCCAGAGCCACACCGGCCGGGTCGCGGCCTCAAACTGAGCGCAGGGGAGCGGCAGCCCGGGCAGCGGGGCGGGGCCCGCTACTGGGAGGGCTCCGCGGCCCAGCCGCGCAAGGGAAGGGGCGGTGGCACAGGCGCTCCCCACCGAGGCGCTGCCGTCGCCCAGAGTCTCCACGGCGCAGGCGAGGCAGAGTGGCGGGTGGAGAGGCAGCGCCCAGCGCACCCCGTGCCCTCCGCACAGCCCCGCTGCCCCGGCCGCCATCGGCCGCTGCCGGGCCTTCCGTGCGGCTCCGCCTCGCGCGCGGGGATGGAAGCTCCGCCCCGGGGCCGCTCCCGGGGCCGCCTCTCTTCCGGCGGCCACAAGAGCGCTCCCGCCTCTTCCCTCGCAGAGCAGCCACCGCGCCGCGGCCATGGTAAGTGGCGTCGGGCACCGGCCTCCTGTTCGTCCTTCTCCTCTCCCTCCTCCTCCTCTCCTTCCTCCTCTTCCTCCGGAGTGCCTGGGGTAGGGGGAGGCCGCCTCCCCGGCTGCGCGGCGGGCAGCACGTGGAGGCCGGGCGGGCGG
The DNA here is from genome assembly GCA_013400975.1 of Atrichornis clamosus. NCBI lineage: Eukaryota > Metazoa > Chordata > Aves > Passeriformes > Menuridae > Atrichornis > Atrichornis clamosus. The sequence goes on along the minus strand of WBMZ01006218.1, from coordinate 129,997 downwards.
GGGTGCGGGCGGCTGCCGCGGGAGGAAGCCCGTGAGGCCGGCGGTCCTGGGGACACCTGGTGACGGGGCACGCGGCGTCTCGAGTCACCCTCGCGCGTGCCGGGGGCCGCAGAGGCCGCGGTACTGCCAGCGCCGGTCGCTAACACAGCTTGTGACCTCGCTGCTATGCCACCCCGCTACTGATGTTAACGTTTAGAAACTACTTGTGGTTTGCAGAAATAAACCTGATCCGTGCTCTTCTGGGGATTTCTTCAGAATTTTTTGTTAGTCGGTTAATTTGTGCACTGAAGTGCTTTTGAGTAGTCTTTGTGTTAGAAAACGCCTGAAGACTTCCCCATAAGTTCATTGCTGCTGGTTTGTAGGGTGTAAATGTGTGAGTAGATATAGTTTTACTTTGATGTGAAGGATATGTTTCTTACTTATTTCTTTTACTTTGATACAAGAAGAATCCCTCTTTCAGGGGTAAAATGCAGTGGGGTTTCTGCTATATATACAGAGCAGATGAGAGTAGTGATACAACTCCAGTAATCAATATATATGGTGGACATGATGCCTGTGCAGTGTTGATCAGAAGAAAGCCCCCTTTGCTCCTATTGTAATATTCTTAACTTTTTCCTTTAGAGTGAAGCAGAAGTGAATCCCAAAGCTTACCCGCTGGCTGATGCACAGCTCACCAAAACGCTGCTGGATCTTGTGCAGCAGTCCTGCAACTATAAGCAGCTACGCAAGGGAGCCAATGAAGGTGAGACTTGTGTGTTGCAAAGTGTGATAAAGTCATAGCAAGGATTTTGTGAGATGCCATGGGTAGAGATTGTCTTTTCTCTGTAGCTGTGAACCACTCATTTTATATAGATCTGATTATTGCAGGCGTCTGTTTCCTTCCTCCTACTCGAGCCTGCTTAAACAATATATAGGGACAGAACTAAACTGTAATTTTTCAACATTTATATGCAGTTCTGGTAGATTCCCAAATTGTGTTCCTGGTGCATGTTCTGTAATCATGCATGCTTCAGTGGTGTGGCACTGGGATTACCAGATGTCTAGCTAGTTCAGAATCATAGAAGATTTGGGTTTGAGGGTACCTCTAGTGCAGCCTCTCAGAGAGTAGCTCCCTTCCCACTTGCTTGGGGCTTTGCCTAGTCAAACTTGTAAGAAACCCTCAATCCCTAAAGATAGAAGCTCTATAATCTCTTAGGACCCCTGTCCCATGGCTCTCATGGCAGAGTGGGGGGGATATAAAATTACGGCATATCCTTGAAATCCCACTGAGACAAAAGTCACAATCTGCAACTTGTGTTTTGTGCCGAGTACTCACAAGGACAGTGTGGCTTTGTCTTCTCTGCCATCACCCTGGAGTAGTAGAAGACAGCAACCACGCTCCCCTCACTCCCACCTCAGCCCTCTTCTCCAGGCTAAACCAACCCAGCTCCCTCAGTCTCCCTTCCCCTCATGGTGGGCCGCAGCCCCATACCCATTGCAGCCCTAGGCTGGCCTCACTCCCTTGTGAATCTTTACTGCACTTGAGGGCAGTGTTCAGCACAGCACCCCAGGTGAATAACCCTTTCCCTGGCCCTACAGCTGCCACTTTCCTTCGGCTGTCCTCATGCTACCACTGGATCTCCTTCCCACTGATGCCACTTTGAACATCTAAAGTTGTTTTCCACTAGACATGCTTTCCAGAAAGAATTAAACTGACTCTCCAGTTTCTTTCACAGCCACTAAGACACTGAACAGAGGGATAGCAGAGTTCATTGTGATGGCAGCAGATGCGGAGCCCTTGGAGATCATCCTGCACCTCCCTCTTCTCTGTGAGGACAAGAACGTACCTTACGTGTTTGTGCGCTCCAAGCAGGCCCTGGGCCGGGCGTGTGGCGTTTCCCGGCCTGTCATTGCCTGTTCCATCACCATCAAAGAGGGATCACAGCTAAAGCCTCAGATCCAGTCTGTACAGCAAGCTATAGAAAGACTGTTGGTCTAAGTGCCCATGAGTGTGCATGTGTGAAATAGGAAAGTGGAAGTTAGGGGGAATTAATGTTTAGCTTCAGTTGAGATAGTTTTGATATCCATGTTTCATTTCAAAATGCCACATTTTTGTTTAATAATGGCTCAATTATTAGCATTTCTCTCCTGTCCCCCCACTTTTCTATTATTCCACTCCAACATTCATTCTCATTGTATTACTTCTTGAAAAGTGACTGTACAACTGTATTTCCCGTTTAATGTTTAAAAGAAAAAAAAAAGTCCCCCCTTGTCTCCCCATCTGCCTGCTCAGGGTATTTTTACCCACTCATCAGCTTTCTCTGTGTTGCAGTATTTCTGCCAAGCTTCAGTCTCCAGCAGGTGTGAGTAATTCTGTGTTTCTGAATGGTGTAGGCTACTGAGGAAAAGGTTTCCCATGTTCTGGCTGCTGGAGTCCTTCAGGCTGCTGGAGTCATTAAGTGACAGAGCAGCGTAGGACCTGTACAAGAGAGGCAGCAGCTACTGTGTAGCAGCAGATGGAGCCAAGATCAGTACACATGGCACAGCCCTTGTTCTTGAAACCAGGCAAGAGACTTCTGTAAGAGATGTACGGGGAGCAGAAATCTTACAGCAGCGTACAAGGGGAAATATCTCAACTTGGTTATATTTAAATACTGCCTTTTTAAGAAAAAATAAAAATGCTGACAAAGCTAAATGTAATTGTCATTCCCTCAGTGAAGCGTTTGCAACCAACTGGAGTGTTTCTGCTTGTAAAGCTAAACTGTTCAGAGGTTGCCTAAAGGCTATTGCAGTGCAGTAATTTGTACTCCTTCAGTTTTCTTTGCATGGACTGTTACCGCTGAGGTTGGGCTTCCTAGGGAAGTTAAGTACAAAACACAAGGTAAAGAGCAGCCTGTTGTGGCTGACAAGTACCTTACATTTGGCTGTTAATTATAAAAAGTATGTCATGCTTTTTAGCTACCACGCTGTAGTCACCTCACTGAAGATGAACCCTCTTAAGTCACGGTGAAGAAAACAGAGAACAAGTAATTTTTCAGATAAGCCAACCTGTGTCTTGAGAATGCTAGATCATCTCATGTTCTGGAAAAGCACAGAACACCACCAGCAGTCTGTATTAGTAGTGGTTTTATAGAGCTAGCTTTAATTCAATGCATATTGTATAATCCACTTACTGCTCTGAGCAGACGTCAACCCGTGTTGGAATATCAAACCTGTTTCCTATTGCAGGATGCCAAAGCAAAGTAGTGTGAAACTCCAATAGGTGCAATAGCAAAAGGAAAAATAAGTTTTCCTGTATGTTTCCACAGAGGCACTAACTTCATACCTTTAGTAAATATATCCCAAGCAGATGAAATCTGCTTATCAAAGACTGAAGACATCATGTTTGTATATATTTGTAAATGGCTGGTAACTAATCCTTGCTGAGGTGAACTTGATAAAAATACTTTAGAGTCCTGTCATTTGTATGAGGTTTAGAAGGGCTGCTGTTCCCTTCTACTGATGCTGACTGTTGAGCTAGTTGTGTTTAGAACCACAGCTTTGCCAAGGATTTGCCCTATTGTACCAAGACAGCTGATGTAAGAGAAGACACATAAGGAGCAGAAATAAAGGATACTTGAGCAAGCAAAACTGTCTTTATCTGCTCGGAAGCCTTCCATCATCATCCTTTTTAACCTTCTGCTTAATATGATAGCCTGCTATTAAAAAAGTCAGGAGGAAGATCTGATAACCCAGAACAAACATGCCGTGATCATCCAAAACCTGTAACATACTGTGCCTGAGGGTTAGCAAGCCAAAAGAGATGTTAACCAGGGCTTTTGCAGAATTAAATTCACAGAATTACATGAGTCTCACTATTTCACCATTCGAGCCTTGCTAAGACAAGCATTTACAGTAACTTCTTTGACCAAGGGCAAGATAAACTGATTGCTTAGACAAATCCTTATTAAAAATAACTACAATAATGCAGGCTGGGTGAAAGTGTAACATACTGTAACTTCAATACTGCAGAGTTCAAGGTGGGCTAGCTGTTCTCTCTGGAGGAGCTGTGAAGGTAGAAGTGAGCAGCATGCCTGCACAGCTGGGATGGTCACAGATGGCTCTGGTATGTCTGGTATGGTCACTACTGACCAGCACGACCATAATGTATGACTTAATTCTTCAGTGAGTCACAGGAGTTTGTGTGCCACACAGGAATCTCTGAACACTAAAAGCACTATGCAGGCCACAATGGACACCTCAGGTATCCCATGTTTGCACCCTCTACAAAGTTTAAGAGTTTCACTAAACAATTAGTAATTTCCTAAAGCAAGGGCAACAACTGCTTATTGGGTTTAGTCATCTTGCACTGCAGGACAGGTGGGGTATGTCAGGGGTGGAAGTCTAAAACCCAAAACAGCCCCAGTTGCAGCCTCCGTAAGTATGATTAGAAAAGTAAAAATACTGTATGTAACAAGGGCTCTCTCCACAACTTGCTCTTCTATTTTTAATAGAAGACAATAGTCTGACTCATTACAGAGATGAAAAAGCTCTATGCCACTTCAGTAATTTAACTGGGATAAGTGCTTGCAGCCTTCCAGGGAAGACAATTCTTTTCCTTTTTTAAACCAGCTTTTGCTATTACCATTTAAAAATGGAAGACCTGTCTGTGCAGCTTTGTGAAGTGCTAGCTTTTTGCCCAAGGGATTGGCTACTGCTTCCCAGTAATGGTATTTTTCCTTTAAGATCTGCTGGTAATACTTGTAATGCCAATGGTGTAAAAGAACCCAATTTGATTACTCGTATTGATACTGACTGGCTATTTTGGAGAGTAATACACCACATTTATACCCTCTGTTAGCACACAGACTCAACCTGCTGCTTGAATTCGTGTGGTGCAACTCACACAGATCATTCTGTTTTCTTACATGGCAGCGAGTTTTGCTATTTTTATGATGCAGGATAGCACAGTCAGTGTTGCAAAGGAAAAAGTCCAAAATAACTTTTATTAAGAAACCAGCAAGGCACAACTCTGTTCACGTGCAATGGGTGACCTGAGTTCGCAGGGAATTTAATTCTGCCTTTGGCTACTGTCAACAGAACCCAACTTTGCAGAGATCTTTGACAACTAAGAGTAAAAAGTTTCTCCACTGCTGGATACAGCAACATTAAGTTGCCTTCTCTTTCATAGCAAGATTAAACAGACACAGCATCCACATAAGACAACCAAAATTCTAAGCACACAGAAGTAAACCGGGGTCTTCCTCTTGAGCTTAGTGCTCATTAAAGTATTCAGTTAAAGCATCCATGAGCTCCTGCTTCTTGCTTCCACTCTTCAGCCCTAAAGACCTACATGCATCCTTTAGGACAGGTACAGTGAGCTTGCCCAGAGTGCCTTTCTGCACATGACTCCACAGCTCATCTTTTGAGACTTCTACCCTGGGCCTCTTCTCAGTTGGACCATCAGAAGCTAGAAAGAGAAATTTTAGATCACAAAGGTTTTTAAAAATAGAAAGATACCAATGTTTCTTATACACACCACAGTTAGTGGCCATTAGTACATGGTAGTTTAACACACTCACAGACCTAGTTTCCATGTTTTGTTTTAAGAAACAGGTGTCACGGCATAAGTAATGTAGTATTTCATTGACAGGAGTGATCTTAACTGAAGTATGAAACTTTGTGTTCTAGTGAAAACATCACCCTCCAAATTAAACTTTTAAGGGATTCTTATTGAGACAGCAGAATGCAATGATTCCACAGGGAGCTCAGCTAACCAACACTCGCTTTATGCAGACTTTCATAGACTCCCAAACTACACATGGACTTCAGCATTACTTACACATTTAGCCCTAAAGATGCCCTTCTTGGACTTGCTAAACAGCCCATGCATAAAAGTCCGCTCCCTCACCAACAAAACTGAAAGCATGAATGATTTTACTATTGTCATAAAACACAAAGTTGCTAAAATTATAGATACATATTTTGCAGTCATTTACCCACATTACTTCCTATACTTCACTCTGCAGTTTCTCATTCCAGCAGTTCTCCTATTGAATACCACAGTATTCTCTACACTCTAAGAATCAATACTGGATATAATACTTCATTGTGGAGATCAGTAAAGCATTGTTGCACAAGCAGCTTCTTTCAACTATGAGACAAACTGGAAACAAGCTTCTAAACAGAACACAGAGACTATGTCTTGTGTCTGTACCACCACTGCTTACCTTGTTTTTTCTTTACAGCCTTCCCATCAGGATTGTAGCCTGGGGGATAAACCAGCTGCTTAAACTCGTCCACCAGGTTGCCCAGTCTGTGGTTCATCTGTTCACACTTTGGCACTGGCAAAAGATAAAGATTTGCCCTCTCAGAAACAAAGTGATCACAGGAAAGTCTATACAAGGCCATCACTGTTGCCAGATGAACTGTTCTCACCTTGTGGGAAAAATACAGTGCTCATTCTACAAAACCAGTAGCCTGTGGAACCACACAATGCTTATTTTGTAGGATCATGATAAACATTGACATGAAGGGTCTCACAAAATATGAACCAGCCTAAGTATGCCAACCCAGCAATGTATTCGGGAAGTAACACCAGTTCATGAAGCGCTCAGCTCTAACTCTGGGGTTTACAACACCAGAGACTACCAGAGGGACCCTCGGTACAGAAGAATGCACAAAGGGCAAGGAACATATGTTAATAATTTCAGGGAAATAATTACCATATGTATATTTATTCAGGGAAAATCTATACAAACAGCTTTTTCTGTCCTTGGGATGCACGGTTTTGGTGAAGATACCCCTCGTGCATCCAGTGCCGTAATAAAGAATGCCTGCTTCTTAATGCAACTAAGGAGTCTTTGACTGTTTTTCAGTAACAGCACCAGATACAACTAGTTCTCTAATAACTAGCCTGCAAGTGTTTTTTGCAGGCATGCAAAATGCAAATGGTTGTGTTATATTCCCAAATGCGAAATTTGCAGCTCCTGGTAATATCAAGAGTTTGGATAACTGTAGTGCCGTGTTCAGTTCTGGGCTTCACAGTACAGGAGAGACATGGAGCTCCTGCAGTGGGTCCAGCAGAGGACAATAAAGGATGATTAAAGGACTGGAACATCTTTCTTACAAGGAAAGGCTGAAGGAACTGGGCCTGTTCAGCCTCCAGAAGACATGACTGAGAGGGGAACCTCATCAATGTCTATCAGTATCTGAAGGGAGGGTTTAAAGAGCATAGGGCCAGACTCTTGATGGTGCCAAAAAACAGGACAAGAGACAACGGGCAGAAACTGACACACAGGAAGTTCCACCTGAACATGAGGAAGGACTTTACTGTGCAGGTGACCATGCACTGGAACAGGTTGCCCAGAGAGGTTGTGGAGTCTCCCTCATTGGAAAAATTCAAGAACCATCTGGAACTAATTCTGCACCATGTGCTGTGGCATAATCCTGCTTGAGCAGGGAGGCTGGACCAGATGACCCCTGTGGTCCCTTCCTACCTGACCCTTTATGTGATTACATATGTATGGACTCATACTGATCCCTGCAGGCTAGATATATACACAAATATATATATAGTGGAAGTGACGTAGATGATCTTCTATCTGGTTGCACTGTCACCAGGTGTGCTGGTTTTGGCTGGGGTAAAGTTAACTTTCTTCAGAGTGGCTGGTATGGGCTTGTGTTTTGGATTTGTGCTGAACACAGGGTTGATAATATAGAGATGTTTTTGTTATTGCTGAGCAGGGCTTACACAGAGCCAAGGTCTTTTTCTGCTTTTTATACTGCCATGCTAGCAAGGGAGTTGGGGGTGCGTGAGAGGTTGTGAGAAGACACAGCCAGGACAGGTGACCTCAACTGACCAAAGGGATATTCCAGACCATATGACATCATGTTCAGTATATAAAGTGGGGGAAGAAGGAGGAGCGGGGAGGACATTTGGAGTGATGGTGTTTATCTTCCCAAGTCACCGTTCCATGTGATGGGGCCCTGCTCTCCTGGGGATGGCTGAACACCTGCCTGCCCATGGGAAGCAGTGAATTAATTCCTTGCTTTGCTTGTGTGCATGGCTTTTGCTTTCCCTATTCAACTGTCTTTATCTCAACCCTTTTCTACCTTTTACACTTCTGATTCTCTCCACGATCCTGCTAGTGTGGAGTGAGCGGGTGGCTGCCTGGGGTTTGGCTGCTGGTTGGGGTTAAACCACAACACCAGGTCTAATATCAGAATTTTAAAATACAACGGGTTACTATCAAAGGCTGCAAGTAGTTTGAGGCAGAACAGCTTGTTTCTGTCATGTATTTGTATGATATCTAGCACAGGGACCTAGATTGTTAGGTATCGCTTCATAAGAGACAAATAATTCTTCTAACACCATTCCAGGAGAATAAGATAATTTTAAAAAAGGAACTTCCCCTTCAAGAGCAAGTTTCTATCCTTTGACAAGACATTCTTACATATAAACTCTCACAGTCACAAGGTGGCAGCACTGCCACCAGCACAATAATCCTCTTAATTCTGCCCATTTATCAGACTGAAATATTAATGAGAACCTTGAAGAGAGGAATTTCAGAGAAAACATTTATCACCATAGAAAAAAGGTGATTTAATTTTAATTTTGGGCAGTAAAGGAAGCAAATTTTTCTTTACCTTAAAAGCATTAGAAAGTAAGGTTTCAGTATTTCAGAATGGGCACATCCAGAATTCTACACAATGGAACCACACACAACTGAAATATTTTTTTAAATACATTTGGGTTTGTAGTAGCACATATTTGACTTAGAACAAAGTCATGAGTCCTCTACCCCACCTCCCTTTGCACCCACCAATAATTCTCACTTGTAAGATCCTCAGCTTGTTCTGGTTCCATCATATCCAGTGCCAAAGCCTCCAGATTCCTGAAGTGCTGCTGCAAAACTGGGTTCTCAAAGCTGTCAGTCCTGTCAAGAATCCCCCAAAATGTCAATGCATGCTGCCAAGAAGACAGACAAAACCCTTAAGATCTACCACCAACTTATTTCAGAATAAAACTTCCCTCTTTCCCACACAACAATCCATCACAACAGAACTGCTCTTCCTCTTTTCAGTTTCCCTGCTGAATCACTATCCTGTCATGTATCAACTACATAACAATGCTGTGTGAGAGTTAGAAAGCTGTATGAGGCAAAAGGAGACAGTGGTATTATGCTTTAGTATAAGTTATGGTGGCTTCCACATACCCAGGAAAAATCTCCTGTAAAAGTACTTCATAGCACTTATCCCAGCTACAATGAAAAAAAGGCCTAACTCTACTTTCTAAAGTGCTCTAATTTAAATGATCCGGGCCTGTCTGCAATGGTGTGGCAGAACCACAATAAAATGTGATACCTCTGCAACAAATGACAACAGCCCAGAGAACAACAGCAATTCTACAAAGAACTCCAGAACATGCTACATAAAGCACTGTGGCGCCTGGGGATCCAGAATGATTAAGAATAAAGTTTGGACAAAGCTACTGCAAAGAGAAGCAATTTCTATCAAAATACATCAAAATCTAATCTCATGGACATCAGAGCTGAACGTGTGCAACAGAGCAAGCAATGGCTGTGCTTTCTTCCCCGTGCCATCCCACACACACTATTTATCTCCATGTACCTGTATTTGAACCGCAGCTTTTGAATTATTTCCTTCATTTTGTCTACCTGCTCTTGGCTGGCTGGCACATTTTCTGTGAAATCAACATTACGTTTGTCATCTGCGTAGGGTAGAAAAATGATGTGGAAGCCTATACAGAAGAGAGGGAGGAAGAGAACAGTTACACAGAAGCATGGCCTCAAAACTGTAACTTAAGGGGAAGACCAAGATAGTTATTATCTAAGTCTGGTGACTCCAAACTAGCTAGCAGTTTGCTTGTAAACAACAACTACATCCATAATACTTCGGAGTGCCTACAGCATGATACTCAATCTCAACATATATAACCAACATCACTAATGGCTTCATGAAAGAGATTTGCACTAAATGCATAGCTAAGAGCTGGATGCCAGTGACTTGCTTCTTATGCAGAAGATCAACTAGTCCACCTTTCTCATCTCTGACTGGGTATAAGCTTGAAAAAGACTTGTTTGAAAATTAAGTTATTGTCCACATTATTCTGAAATGCTTTGCTTTGCACACAAGCAGTGTTATTTCCCTACTTTACATTCTCCCAGACGATGATCTTGCACTTAAAGAGGTGAGAAAATGCAGAAGAGCAGGAGTCTGCCTTTGCTCCATAATCACTCCCCACTTGGCTGATGTGCCATGAGGCTCACTAGGTGATATTACTTAATACTTTTCAAGATATTCAAGGATACAATATAATTCAGGGAAAGACATTCTGTCTAGTCTTCAAACAGAAATAAAGGCTTTTAATTTTTGTATCAGTTATTTGAATCTGCTAAAAAGAGGTAGGAGGCAGGGAAAACATTGTAGCCAGGTCATTCCTGAGCAAGCACTAATGCAACTGGGGCTTTAAAAATAGATTCAACATCAGATGCTTATAACGAAAACTGAAGAGAAGGGATGTTAGAAAGCATTTCCCCCAGTTCTAAGGGGAGTAGCACCAAGAATATTTTCACTCAATACAGGACACTATTATGCTGACTACATCCAATAGCGGAGGGAAAGGTGGCTTCTCTTTCCATACCTGGAGGGGCTATCTGCACTTTCTGCTCATCCACCTCTTCCTCCTGGGGAACCAGGGCCACAAAGCGAGGAGGGATGTTCCGGCGAGGGGTGTATCTGCACAGCATCATCATCTCCCTCTCCAAGCATTTCATCAATAAGGCATTAAATAGCGTTGTACTCCCTGCAAAGCAAAGAGTGGGTTGGTCAGGCTGACAGCTTTACTCCTTTGCTCTGGAATATATATATACTTCTTTGAAATACTTGCATTATTGTGAACGTAAAAAGCAAATTTTGGAAGGGAGAATACTCAAAATGGACAATGTTAGTGGGTCTCTCCTGATCTGAGCAGTGAGAATTCTGGCAGAAGTGAAATCACTAGCATCTGAGCAATGAAATACAGTGAAATTTGGAAAGAGGTATCTACAAAGTCTATTTCTGTTTGGTGGGACATCACAGTAGCAGGACATTGTAAGACCTTTTGGAGAAGTAAGACACTAAGAATTCAGACTTCAGTACTCTTCCTGAGGCACACATTTGCTTCATCTTTCACCAGATGTAGTGGTCAGGGAAAGAATGACATATAAGTAAAGTGGTTGAGTCAGGAAACTGCGAAGGTGGAGAAGCTAGCACAAGGGTTCTTCTTTAGTCAGACACTGTGAAGCATTTGGTTATAATTCAGCGCTTTATCCACTGGTAGACTGAGGAGCTAAAGGCTTTTTCTTTACTATTGCAGCTTGGGATATATTTCTTGATAAAGAGACTTATGTATACACATAAAAAGGGGAAAATAAGCAGTTCTGAACCTTCTCTCCCTCTCTGTTTACAAGCCTGGAAAGTGCTGTTAATTCAACTATACTTCCTGAGTATCACATTTCCACTTCTAGCTGATATGGACTTAAAAACAGCAATTATCTCCACTGGTTTGGAGTTTAGTTTTTTGCTGTTGTTGTTGTTTGTTTTTGTTTGTTTTTTTAAACCATCTTTGCCTTCTTGTCAGGTACTAGGATCCTTCACTTTCATGAATGACAGAAACTAGTATTTTGCGACTACATCTCCACAGTTTAATTAGCTGCTTGTCGTGATGGATGGAACATGAAGCACAATTGTCTCTTCTGCTATTGAAGAAAACAAGAAATAACTACAGCTGAGAGGAGTAATAACAGTTAATTCAGGTCCTCTTAACATTAGCAAGTTTTTAAGTTAGACGAAGCTTTTACACTCAATGATCCACAATGAATCAGCTGGGTACATTAATGCAAGGTGGTGAATCTTCCCTTGCCATCTTTACTTACCTTTCACCAGGGACTCCTCAGGATAGATGAACTGGGAGGGCCTGATATGGTGGTGCTGTTTTAACATTGAAAGTGGTTTGAAGCCAATCAGAAACAAACCTGGAGAATCAAACCGTTTTAATTCTTCTGCTTCCTCTTTTTCCAGCACAATCTGTCGGTTTCCGTATGTCTGAACCAGAGAAGAGCAGATGATAGTGCTGCCAGCATAAAAAAATTCAGGGACTGGGGTGGGGGAGGTGGAACAAGGCAGGAGGGGCAGGAAGAGGATGCAATTGCAGTGTTCCACTACTGAAAAGGTTATAGACGAAACAGAGTAAACCCTCATGAGTAGTGCACACGAAAATGGCAACTCACAGTCTGTGACCAGTATCCCAAAGGACATTCTACCTGAATATTAGCAAAATGCACTTTTCTAAGACAATGGTTAAGCCCTGGTATAGAGAGGCTGTCACATCTCATCCCTGGAGTTCTGCAGAGCTGTCAAAAACAAACCGTGAGTAACCTGGTTTCGTGAGTTGTGTTCTGGGCTGGGTTGGACCAGATTTTTTCAGAGGTTCTGTCCAATTGTAAACTTGCTTCAGCAGATAAATGTCAGCTACCTACTCCTGACAGAAACAGTGACTGAGAAACAATGCTTCTGAAGCACCACTCATGCATCACAAAATCAAAACTATTATAGTCCAGCTGCTGAAGTTACACATCAGGGCTTAATGCTCAGCTTTCTGTTCATCTCCTATACCTTATTTCAAGAAACTAATATCCAGCATAAATAAACTTAATATTTCATCTTAAGACAACAACTTTAAGAGCCTTTAACATGGAAGGACACACAAGGTGCACTCGTGACAGTTTAACTAGCAACTACATAGCCTGTTTTGAAATAAGGTTGTACCTGATCAGAATGTGACATTCAACTTACATCAGCCAAACTATCAAGCAGGAAGGCAAAATAAAGAAAAATATGTGCAAAAAACTCCAAAGGTAACATGCCACAGAGGTAAACAGCTCCAATTCCCCCGTGATTCACACTTTTACGTTTAACAAAACGGACCAAATCTGTTCCTAACAAATCCAAAGGTGACAGCAGCAGCAATAGCACAGGGACACATAAGGTCAGGCTCTGACAACCTGGTTCTGCCTCACAGAAAGAAATGATCTGTGTTCCTGACTGCACTTCTACCAGTAGCTATGCCTTCCCCTGACAGTCAGGCCCGACAAACAACCCACTCTCACCCTGAAGAGTTAACAATGTGACCAGGCTGTCCCCAGGGGCATACAGATGCAAGTATTTTTGTATCTCATCTTGAAAGTACAATACAAACAAAAGCAGCAAGAGAACTGGCACCTCCCACACACATCACAGAGACAGGAAAAAGCATGCACATAATCAGTACATTACCTGAGCCCTTTTAGTGTCACTAGGCAGGAGCAAGCTGCCTGTTTTTCCATTAAACATCCTTGTTTTGATTTTAACTGGTTCATTAGTCTCCCGATAAAGCTTCACTGGATATGGCTTATAAGCTTTTTGAATAAGGCTGTAAACACCAACAGAAAGTGCCACGTCGTTGCTCAGATACAGATTTAACCTGTGTATAAAAGCAGACACAGATTTGAGATGCCTGAAAAATCACTATTGCAAAAGAAAGTCTTACTCCCCAGGTAAGTTATTTCCTCTGACCTCCTCCAGTTCTCCTCTGCCAAAATCATATACATCTTTGGAAACACTATCACTTGAGTCATAATATAAAAATATTCCTGCAATATCATCACTTCAGGTCATAAAAATTATTTAAACACAAGTAATTTACCATATTTCTTTTACCTTCTTTTCACTGAAGGGCAGCTATGCTCAAACAGAACACAGGACAAGTTCCCATCTGGGTACCCCACTTGTGGTAATTGTAATATGAACTCTGAATTCTCATAGTTGTTTGTGCAGAAGGCAAAAGCTCCCCCAAAAAACCCCACCAAGACAGACAATACCAGGATTTAAGAAAAAATATAAATCAGAGGTTAGAGAAAAAATTAGAAGTAAAGGTTTAAAATTAGAGGTAATTAGAGGTAATCTGCAAGTTCTGAGAGCAGTGAATTACTATGCATGTTACTTCTTCTCTTCTAAAAGGTATCACTGGTATGGGATTCTTCCTCCCTAACTAATAGAAAACTTGAGGAACATTCCCAGAAAAGGAAAATAAAGCTGCGAGCAGGAGCAAGAATGCCAGTGACAACAGCTCAGGTTGGGATACTTTTAAAATATTTACTGGAAAAAAACACTAGGCCTTGAAGTTCATTCCCTTACTGTGCTTCCACATCACAGAATCACAGAATGACAGAATTAACTAGGCTGGAAAAGACCTCTGAGATCATCGAGTCCAACCTATGACCTACCACCTCCTCATCAACTAAACCGTGGCACTGAGTGCCACATCCAGTCTGTTTTTTAACACATCCAGGGACGGTGACTCCACCACCTTCCTGGGCAGACGATTCCAGTGCCCAGTCACTCTTTCAGTGAAGAATTTTTTCCTGATGTCTAACCTAAACTTCCCCTGGTGCAGCTTGAGACCGTGTCCTCTCATTCTGTCAGTGGTTGCCCGGGAGAAGAGACCGACCCCCACCTGGCTGCACCCTCCTTTCAGGGAGCTGTAGAGAGTGACAAGGTCTCCTCTGAGCTTTCTTTTTTCCAGGCTAAATAAACCCAGCTCCCTCAGCCATTCTTCACAGGGCTTGTGTTCCAGGCCCCTCACCAGCCTTGTTGCCCTCCTCTGGAGGTGTTCCAGCGTCTCAACGTCCTTCTTAAACTGAGGGGCCCAGAACTGGACACAGCACTCAAGGTGCGGCCTCACCAGTGCCAAGTAGAGGGGAAGAATGACTTCCCTGGTCCTGCTGGCCACGTACCATTCTGCTATGAACTCACTAAAAAAACAATGGTTATGGAGCATGTGGTTCCAAAAATACTTTCTATCTGCTTTGTCAAGATCCCTTTAATCTCTCTTAAGTATCTCTAATCTTTTAGTAGGAGATTAGAAGTATCAAGGCTGTGTGCCGCACCAAGTACACAGACAGACTAGCAACCTGTAAATATTTAGTAATAGGCCAAAATACCTATCATTCACATTCTGATGAATTTTTTAAAGTTAACATTGGCAAGAAAAGCCTCATTTCAATCAGATTTCACTACAACCTAATTTTAATGTTGCAGATTTTTAGGTAAGGCAATTATGTCATTTTTTTGACAAATGATCATTTCTGTCCAAGCTCAATACAGGAGATATCACACAGAGAAAAAAGGAGTCTACTCTGCTCTTCTCATTCACCAAGGACAAATATCCTTGGAAACCACAGAAGAAACACTAATCTTGGACTAAATAACTAAGACTGAGGAATGTAAGCATAGATGCCTTTAAAGACCAATCATTTCAGAAGAGGAAAGTGAGATGCCATCTGAAGATAAGATCAGGTGCCTCCACTGAATGATTTATCATAACTAAGCACAAACCTGACTAAAGTCCGTTTCTTTGTCTCCTTTGCTCGTACTTTCTTCATGAGATGTTCCAGTTTCTCTGACTCTTTAGGTTGGATCCCAAGGTCCTCATCCTCTGCTACATTTATGATATCCCTGTAGAACAAAGAGATATCAAATCCTCCAGGCTTCTTCAAGTGCATCAAGTCCAAGATGATACCTAGAAACAATGTAAGAGATAGGAGCAGGATCAGAAACTGCTTTTTTCTTGCATCAGCATGTTTCTCAGCACTCTCAGATTTCTGTATCTACACAAATAATTTAAGCAAGAACAAGCTTCAAATTATCATCTGCACCAGATGTGAAACTTTCTAGAGAAAGAGGCAGAAGACATTCTTTAACTTCAGTCAAAACAATGCAGAATAGAAAATGTTCCCTCTCTAATCAAGAATCTGGACAGGATTGAGTATGAAATGGCTCTGACACACTCCTCTAAAACATAATTTTACTTTGGGCATAGACAGTAGTAACAAGTTCAGAAAATCCCCTTTACCTTAGTTATAGGGGCTAATGGATTAAGAAAGCCTCACAGCTTCTAGATCCAGGACATCTGCTGAACTTCAAAAATACTGGTTACCTCAGCTACACAGTAGAACTAATGAAGCACTTGCTGTCTACTCTCTGAGCTCAGGTTGATGTCCTTCAGTTAATTCAAAATGGAGCCATTAAAGTAATTTTCCTTTTGTGTTAACATTCCCTTCCTGGAAAATGGTACAACAATAAAAGATAGTTTATTTTCTTGGCCTTCGCATGTCCCCATTTATGCTATCAAACTAAAAAAAGATCCTAGAAAATAAGTGCTAGTTATTGGACAGCAGATCAGAAAACAGATTTTCTCATCTAGATTAGAAATTTCTAATTTAGAAAGTTTCAGAAAGATTCCCCACTTCTGATGATTTTACATCTTTTTCCATCATGAACTTGCAATGCAGTTAACATTTGCTGCAAGGATACATCACATTTATTCTGCCTTTAAATGGGAAAATAATGACCTGTGTCTCTCAGATCACCAGCTCTTGTCCTGGCCAGCTTGGCTTTAGCACTGTCATTGGCATGAGGGTCATCCTCGTTGGTGAAGAGCATGATCCTTTTGTGGCTCAGTCTGACTCGGACATCACTGAAGAGATTAGAGCAGGCCCAGAGTGCTTCGCCCAGGGAATAGTCAGCATTGTGGCCAAAGTTCTCACGGAAAAGCGCTCGTCCTTCATCTCCCCTGTATTGGTCCAGCTCTAGAACACGCTTTGCACCTGCAGGGGCAACAGCATTCAAATGCCTTAGAAATATTGAAACAAGTACCACAAGCTCTTCTAAATATGCCCTGGGGATCCCTTGCAGCTGATGTCCGTGTTATGTTCCCCAGCACCTCTGTGGCAGTGCCCTTCCAACACCTAGCTGAGAAAACTATCCAGCATAGCCTAACATTTGCAATATCACAAGCCAGCTACCACTTGAAGCACCTGCTAGGGCCAAGAGGACACAAAATGCCCTGGCACCAATGTGGGCTCTTTCTGTGGGGAAGGGAAACAGGCAGGTATCAAAGTACTGCAAACCCTCTACACTGAATAAGTGCTCAGCAGGAAAGGCAGGAAACAGCACCTGCTGCAGAGGCATGGCAGACTGCTGCAACACCAGAGAGAGGAAAGGAGCCTGAAATACGTCCTGCATCTCCACAGCACGCTGGGAAGGTGGAGTGCTCCTCCTACTTCCTCACCACCTATGTTAGAGAATCCACCCAGAGGTGAGACAATGCCCACAGATCACCACATGGAAAACAGCAACATTCAGGCGAGGTGTCGACGGTCTTGTTCCAGCTCTGAGGATTACTCCAGCCCAACTATGACTCGTTTTCCCACCTGTCTAACAGCACATTCTGTTTTCTCCCATTATTCTAAAAAGGGAGACAAGCTTTCATTTTTCAGCCACTGCATTCTGCAGAGCTTCTTCCTTTGTCCTTCACTTAAACTCTATAGCATTTTTGAAATCTCATTTGAAAATGTTTTCCCCTCCTCCAACTATTTTATTTTCATCTCCACATCCATCCTTTAATAGTGTAAATGTTCATAATTATGTGCTCCGTAGTAACAGACTATAGCATTTCTTCCTTCTCCAGAGCACACTGCTCTCCAGGGGCAGCAAATACACAACTCCCTTCCTTTTTAACAACACCCACATTTCACCTGCACTGTTTTTATCAGCACGGCGAGGTACTACCTCTAACATGGGAAAAAGGGCAAGCAGGGAAGGAGGAGGAAAAAGGAAGAGCAAGATGCATGAGGCACTTGCTGCCAGAAAAGGCAGAAGGACTTAAACCAGTCTTGTCAGGTCTCCATGAATTCTCCAATGAATTTTGAAAATGGGGCATTGCACAGTTCTTTCAGAAGAAGCCCCTGTCTCATTAAACCTGCATCCCCTAGTTAAGAAAATGAAACCAAATCTCCTCAGAGATAAAGGCTGCTATTAGAAGATGTAGACAAAATTCTCCTAGACTCTCCACTGTCACAATCTGGCACCACTAGCCACCACTGCGTTCTTTGCACTCCTCCTACTGCCTTTTCCAATTCAGCAACTAGCACTTGTTATCAAGCAGTTGCTACGTAATTTTAAGACAATAAAAGAGTGAAATTCAAGAATTGTAGAACTTATTATGAAAATAAGAGATGGAACACCCCAAGCAGACTGCCATATTGGACCACCTGTTGTAGCTGACACTGCTTGAGCCAGAGGGTTGGACAAGATAACCTCCAAAAATCTCATCCAACCTCAGCAGTTCTGTGATATACTCCACCAGCTGGAATGTGTGGTGCCTTAGCATGGACACACACTTTTCTGAAGTGCAGCAGACACGTGATAGGCATTCAAGAGTCCTGTTGAGATCCTCTTAGGTTTAGCAGACAGCAAGTGAAGCCACCACATTAAAATAGAAGAAAAGACATAAAAAAAGGATCTGAACCAACACTAAAGAGAAAAAGCTAAGTTCTCACGAAGCTTCTAAGGTTTCAATAAATATCTAAATCTATCCCCACTGTCAGCAATAGGTTTCAGTAACAATAACTTATCTGATAGCTCTCTGATTTTAGAGAGCTCAGTTACTGACAATGCTACTATACTGATTTGCTTACTCCATCTTTTCACGCAACCTTCACACCACTTTACCTGGATTGTCCAGCTCCTGAAGAACATAAATGTGCTTGAAATCTGCCGAGTTCTTGTTGTTTTCTGTACCATAGAATACAACACTTAACAGGTCCCTGTCACTGCTGATAATTTTGCTGGTATACACATTCCGGATGCACTGGAAAAAATGCACACAGATAAAAATTAGAAGAAAATAACTTTCAGTAAAGGGCCTGGAAGTCTTGCCTTTGACAATTAACAGTTTATCCATCCTTACCTGGATGGTCATGTCGAAGGGAGTCTCTGCGTCCCCGTCGGATTCAAACATGGCCTTGGAGGCATCCACCAAGAAGATGAGGCTGTCCCGGCCCGAGAACCTGTGGTCCGCTACGGAACGGAGGGAAACAGTTTTAGCCTCTGCCCCTCCGTCCGCGGACCCCCGAGAGCAAGCAGCGGGCCCTGCGCTGCTTTCCCTGAGGTGGCGGGGGACCCTTACCGACCGCCTCAGCCCCCTCTTCCTCCTCCTCCTGCTGCTGCTCCTCCTCCTCCTCCTCCGACCCCTCGCCCCGGTAGAATGACCCCCACCCCGCCATGTCTCCCGCAGCACCGCCGCTAGACGGTCACGTGCGGCCCGTTCCAGACGCAGGACCCGCGTCGCACGCCACCGCCCACGCTCAGCCAACCGCCACTCATCAGAGTGCCCCGCCCCCGGAACAAGGCTGACCAATGGCGAGAGCGGAAAAGCCCCTAGCCCCGCCCCTCTCGGGAAAGCCGCCCCTTCCTTCCGCGCGGATTGGTTGCAGTGGAGTAGCGAAGTGGGGGAGCTCCTCACGGGCAGCGCGCGGCTCCGTCCCTCAGCCAATGACAGGACTTGCCCGTCCCCGCCCCCCCCGGCTGCAGCTCCGCCCCCTTGGAATGTCGCGCACTGACGGGGCGGCCCGGCAGGCGCGCGGCCGGCGCGCGTGCGCACGGGCGGCATCGCCCCCTCCGCCCCGTCTGTCACCTCACGGCTGGTGCTGTAGCACCAGGGACCGGCGCCGGGGCCGCCTTTTCCTCACGTTCCCCTCCGTTTCCCGGAGGGAAGGGCCATTCAGCCTTGTCTGCAAGGGCTCCGTGTGCCGCTCGGCGGCCGCGCCCGCGTCCCCATGGAGGAGCCGCTGGCGCTGCATCCCGTGAAGCTCTATGTGTACGACCTGTCCAAGGGCATGGCCCGGCGCCTCAGCCCCCTTATGCTGGGTAAGAGCACGGCAGGGGCACGGGCGCCGTCCCGGCCGCCGCCTCCCGGGGGCTCGCGTTCTCCCACTGACCGTCGCGGCCCGGCTTTGCCGCGCCGGGAAACGGGGCCGAAGTCGCCGCCTCCAGCCCCAGGGTTGGCGATCCCCGCCCGGCATCGCTCTCCCAAGGGAGCGGCCCGCTGGGAAAGGGCTCCCTGAGGGCGCACCGGGCGGCGGCAGCGTCCGGCGGGCGCAGCACAGCTCGGGATGTGCGGGGCTGGCCCGGGGGCTCGGTGCGTGGCAGCACGGCGGGGTTTGGATGCAGGATCCCTGTCCCCGCTGTCAGCGGGACTAGCTTTGTCAGTGCGGCAGATCCAGCTGCTCTGGGTCCAGCCTCTTCTCCCCCACCCGCCCGTTGCCGCTGCGCTGGTGGTGTTCACTAACGGCAAATTAAAAGTGTTCCTTGGCCCCTGAAGTGAGGGGCAGTTCAGCTCCCGACACTCCGGCTGCTGTGGCGCCTCGGCAGGAAGGCTGAGTTGGAAGAAAGGCGCCTGATGTTTACAAGGTTATTGAGTTCGAACGGCTCCATGTTGTGGCGAGGCCGGCCTGGGCTGGTGATGTGCAGTCATCCACCCTCTCTTTCAGAGAGTTTGTAGGAGTCTGCTGTATATCTCGTCGAGAATGCGTGCGTTTCCAACCGAACCTGAAACTTGGGATGGAAAAGAAACGCGTTTTGCTTAAACTTTTGGAAGCATGAATTAGGAATGCAACAAGAGTGTTTTATACCTGTTGGGAGTAGACTGGCCCATGTCAGACCAGAAGTCTGTGTGGGATGAGACTTCTCAACAGGCTCAGTGTCTGAACAGATGGCTCTGTGTAATCTTGTTTTAGTTTGTTGGCATTCACTTTGCTCATCTGCCCCATGAGGAGATCCTGTGATTTCCTGCAAGCTTAAAATGAAAGTCCAGATAATTCTTAGCATGAGGTTTCATGTATGTCAATGACAAGCTTGCAAAGTTGAGAAGAAAATATTAGAGATCATATGTGTTGTGCTCTATTAGCCAGACAGCAGCAACCACAACTTTGGGAGATGTGTGTTTCCTGCATGGATAACCTCAAAACTCAGTGGTCAGAGTTCCTTCTATTGTAGCCCTTAGGAAAGTAACTTTTCATCTGTTAGGTCATAATAGCCATGTTTTATCATGTGCTAAGAGTTACAAATCTTAAGATAGAGATTACATGGGTACATGATTTACCTGTGTTTGAGTTGAGGAGAATTTAACCAGTCTTATTTCAAAGTGTTGGTCCAAGCAAAGACCTTAATAGAAATAGGTTTTCACTGTAAGTATCTCCATGCCAGTCTTCACGTAGATCAAGCAAAGGCTTTTTAGCTTCCTTCTTAACTACAACATCATGTTGGGATCTTGTAGCTTTCTGAATTATGCACATAAAAACACATAATGCATTACTTCTTTTTTGGTGCTTTCTATGCTACTCAAACAACAACAACTTGAAAACTTTGTGCTTGTGGTATAGTTTGGTGGTAAATTTCTAGGAGTCTGAGCAGTGAAAAGGAAAGCTTAAAAACCTGAACACTTCTAGGTAGTAGGGGAAGTGCTGTTCTCTAGTACTGCCTGGTAACCGAGTTCAGATGTGTTCATGGAACAGGGCCAACTAGGCCTGCGTGGTCACAGTGACAATGCAGACTGCAGAATATTTGAGATTATGTGGATCCAGTAACATGGTTGTCTATGAAACAAATCATTGTTTCTTTCTTTCTTCCTTCCTTCAAGTTGTGTCTTCTGTGCATTTACACTCAGCTCTGTTCCAGGTGATTTTGGAAACCTTCCCAAGAGCAAAGTGATTGAGAGAATACTCCTCTTGCCTCATGTATAGATCTTTTTTCCCTCAAAGAACAACAAAATATCTCTTTCTGTTTCTCTGTATATCAACTTTCAGATGGTCAATAGCAATTATTTTAATTTTTTCCCCTCAATGATGTTCATAAACTGTAGGTCATTAGGGATAGTCATAGAAATTGAAGAGGAAGGCATTTTTTAAAGTATTTACATTTGTCATCTCTACTTATGGTATTCTTTCCATTGATGCCAAGTTTGAAACAATGCTTTTACTTTGAGTGATAATTCTGTGACATTGCTGATATTGAAATGCATGTGGTTTAGAGAGAAAAAAATAAGTACTGTAATTGATGGTGCTAAAGTCAATATATATCAGGCTTGAAAACAGCAGCTCAGGTCCCCTTGCCACAGGGGGATGAATCCTGTCTTACAGGACTGACCACTGTGAGAGCATCACTGCACTGTGTCTTCTATTGTGCTAATAGGATCCAGAGGTATTGTGAATTATGTCAGCACAGCATTCAAGGATCAGCTCCCACTACTCCACATTATACTAACTCTTTCAGTATCAGTTCTCTCTTGTCATTGAATGATGAATCTGGAAAGGAGAGATGGTTAGCACAGTTCATAGCAGGCTTTAGAGGGACTTAGTCTTGTCCCTTGGACACGTCTTTGTTTTTCTTGGCAAGTTTACTCTTTTTCTACCCAGATTTCTTTTATTCTTCTTACTTTTCTGTAATTTTCCTGTAATTTTTCAGTGAATATTTGTATTCTGTAGTATAGTTGACTAAAAATTGTATTTCAGTTGCCTTTGGTATCAGAAGCAGCACATTTAATTTTTATGTTGCTCTACATTAATCTTCTCTGTAGTTACTGTTCGTCCTCTCTCTCCCACTCTCAGTCTGTGACTACATTTATATGTTCAACTACATAATCTAATAAGCAGAAATGTTAACCTGAATGCACTAAGATTCCTGTTGTCAAGACAGAAAACATAATCCACCTGATTCTATGGAAAGTAAAGAGGAAAAGAGGAGAGTTTGGCTTGCAGTGCTGATTTTGAAATAGATGTCCAAAGGCAGAGAAGTCTTTAAGGAAGATTAAAATCCTATTGCATCATTGGCTTAAAGAAAAATGTCTTGCAGCTCTCAAAGTTCTCCTGTCCTGTAACTGAGGATATTGCTTTTGTGACTCACAGAATGAGCCAGGAACTTTGTTAACCGCACCAGCTTTGGCTCAGTGTAGTATAAATTAATGTTGAGTTGACTGGGAGTATGTTTTGGTTGAAATTTTGAAAGTGTGCATTCAGCTGTAGGGACTTAACAGCCCAGAGGGAACTGGAGCGAAGGGTAACTACTGAAAGAAGGTGCCTTCTGCTTGGTTCCATTTTCCCAGGCCCAGCACATTTCTCTGCCTCTCCTCCATCTGTTCTGAACGGTTTTGAATTGCTTTGCTCCAAGCATTTGCTAGGATTTTCATGAAAATCGAGTGTGTTACCCTCCCCCAATCTAGCCTACTTCTTGGTCTCTTCTAGGCATCTCAAGGAGAAGGGAACTGAAGCAGGCTCCTCCTTCTCCGTTAGGTTTTTTTTTTGCTTTGGTTGAGCACCCTGGGTAGCACATAGGAGAAACTGCTTGACTAAGTGCTTGCCTAATTAGAGTAATTTTCAATTCAAAAAAGGCAGGAATTTTAATGGATTATCCTAAGGAAATTACAACAGTATGCAAAGCAATGCACTGCTAGAAATATCCATGCTGGTTGACCAAATTGTATTACTTTTGATTCCACAGGAGACCAGTTCACTACATTTTTTTGGTCTTTTATGGTCTTCTGGGGTTGCATATCCATTGCAGAGCATAGATACATGGTTAAAGATACTGAGCTTCCTATTATTGCTTTACTTTACAGCTCAAAAGCAGGCGTAGTTCTTGCACTGAGGGTTGGATGGCCCAAATTCAGAATGGGGTAAACTAAGTGCCCATCTCCATATACAGTTCCTCCCCCCATGTCTCAGAACTCTTCTGCCCTTCAGTATAATAATTTGGATTAGTGTACAAATGCCACTTGCATTTGATATTTAAAATGCACAGGAATAATCAACATTGTTTGGCCCTCAAGATTAATAAATTACTGTGATGGTAAAAAAGATTGGTGAGCATCTAATCTTCCTTGTGCTTGGCCTTCCAGATAAATCCAAGCATGGAAGTAATCCCGTTTGATTGTATTCTAAAATTATTTGGGCTTGCTTGCTTCTTTCAAAATATCTCTGTATTCAAACAATTACAGTCTGCTGAATTGATTGTGCAACAAACAACTCTAACTACTTCATTCTCCATGTTCCTGTGACTAAGCTGAGGATCATGGAATTGTTTCATGTATTTGAGTGTTATGGTTTTCTCATAGACTTCTGGCTCATGTAAGCACTATGAATGTATTTGAGCTATGAATGTTATAAAGAAAATAAAATAGCAAATATAAAAACTTGTTTACTTGCCAGATGATATTCTGCGTTATTGAAACAAATTGAATCTTTGAGATGCTTAAGCACACAGATTTATGCTGAATTGGCATCCCCTCACAGGTTCTAGTAAGTATTTTCAGGAAAGAGCCATATAAGCACATCAGCGAGGTAAAAATAAAAAAGTAAATCAATAAACAAAACCATCCCCAAACAAAAACAAACAAAAAACCACGCCAAAGACTTAAATGGTCATGTTTCTGAAGACTGACAGGCTATTACCCTGAACTCTCACAAATATAACACAGTAGCTTTTCATGTCCATGGTCTGTGATATAAACAAGGTACCTTGACTTGCATTAGCTTGGAATGGATGCAGATCAAACTAAGGTGATTTTGCTTCACATTTACTTCAGGCTGAGCTTGCACACAGGCAATTTCTGTGGGAGAGTTGATACCTGATAACTTGGCCACGTGCACTAAATGTTGTGTGATTAAGAGTGTACATCTAAATTTGCACCAACCTTTCCTGTTCAACAGCTGTCTGTCCCTTGAAATACTGAAACTCTTTGGCATCTTGCTGATTCCCAGGTTTACCTGGATGAACAGAATCACAGAACAGGTCAGGTTGGAAGTGACCGCAGTGGGTCATCTGGTCCAGCCTCTCTGCTCAAGCAGGGTTATGCTACAGTACATGGCACAGGATTAGTTCCAGATGTTTCTTGAATTCCTCCAGTGAGGGAGACTGAACAACCTCTCAGGGCAACCCGTTCCAGTGCACGGTCACCTGCACAGTAAAGAAGTTCTTCCTCATGTTCAGGTGGAACTTCCTGTGCATCAGTTTCTGCCCATTGCCTCTTGTCCTATTGCTTGGTACCACTGAGAAGAGCCTCGCTTCACCCTCTTGACACCCTCTCTTCAGACAGAGTAAGTGCCCAAAAGAGTATCATCCCATCAGGACATTCCTGTTCTGCTTTACAAGCACGTGCACTCTTTGGATTAGCTTTACTGTAGGTACTGAGTGTAGCATAATGTCTGCAGTTTAAGGCTGCGAAATCTTTTGCAGCTCTGATGGAAATTCCTGGAGAATCAGACTTCTCTATGTAGCAATAGACAGCCTCAGGTTATGAGTAGATGTGTTGGTTTTGGTGGCAGTACCAACATACAGTTCTGCCCACATTGCAGTGCACAACAGGAGTTTGGAGTCTTGTGGCAAGGAGTAGAAGAACATGAAACATGATGATATCTACCAGTATCCTGGATGGTATTTGCAATCCCTTCTTCCAGTCCACTCAATTGACTATGGGATGTAAGCTCTGTTGCACTGTAGGATTATTTGGGGAGGTTCATGACAAGCTTGAGCTTCTGGTTTTAAGCTGGACAGTGCTGCCAGAAGCAGTTTCATTGGAAAGTGTCACTGCAAGGCCCGGATACAACTTGTGCCTTAGCACTCACAGCCATACTGTAGCCTTGCTTGGCCATGCTGTTGGGACTTTTGTGTATATCAAACCTTCAGAGGCTCCGGGCAACATATTTTGTATATAGTGGACAATGTTGAGCAGAAGGCAAGACATAACTCCTTAGTGCAGGCTGCCCTGATCGTTTTACCTGAGCTTGTCAGGAGTGGCAGTGGTGGTGAGCCGTCACCTGTTCTGTGCAGTGTCTGGGTCTGGGAGAAGGGCAAGAAGAGTCATAGAGGAGGATCCCCATCAGAGGCAAAACTTCAGGAGGAAGATCATTGTGTCCATGAAGGTCTGTACATAACCTCTTACATGATGCAACAGACCGACAACACTGAAATTCTTGCTGAGCAGCAGGAAAGGGAGCTGCATGAGTTCCCCAGTAACTGGTCGCCATTGATTTATTCCTCTGTGGCTCAGTTTGAGTTGAAATGACAACAGTGCTGCAGAAGCCTGGGATACTGGGATACTGCAGCAGCTTACCAAAAGTTCTCAGTCTTGGACATGTCTGGTTGATGCATATGTGGCCAGTAATGGCAAATTTCTTAGGCATGGGATTCCCCAGCAGTGTTGTCATTGGAGACACTTGCACTGCCTCTGACCAAGCACGGCCCACCAGTGGCAGAAAGGGATTTTATTTTGTCTGCAGCAGGCTGGAGAGCTACCACAGATGCCTTATTGTCAGGAGTGCTGCAGATCTGGTGTGTGTTTGCCACAATGCCAGCTTGGTTAATGACTTACAGGAGCCAAGCAAAAATAGCAGGTCTGCAGCTTCATTAAGATTTTCAAACTGGTATTGGCACAAACTGACTGAGCTGAGCAGCCTCAGACAGACCTGTGAAGACAGGCAACTTCACTTGCCAAAAGCTGTTTCGTTACTGCCCTGGCAGTTGCTACCTCTGGATTGCTACAGATTTTGTGTCTAGCAGCAAGGATTGGACTGCAGTCCAAAGCAAAGTCCCACTCCTGAATTCTGTTTGGGTTTTGTTCCTACAGTCAATTACTTTGATGAAAAGGGTCCTCTGGAGGTCTGGCTCAAGGCAGAGCCGACAAGAGCAGATTCTTCAGAGTTCTGGGCAGTATCTTCAAGGATTGAAATCTCATATGCTTTCTGCACCTCTGCCCCAGTGTTTGACCACCTTCATGGTATTTTTTTTGCCTGCTTTTTACTGAATTGTGAATTTCCTGTCTTCCAGCTAGCACCTGTTGTCTTTCACTGTGCAGCTCTGAGCAGAACCAGGGTTCCTTTCATCCATACCCCTTAGGTACTTGTAGACAGGAATAAGGACTCTCGACTTTCTCTTCTTGTGGATGAACAGATCATTTTCTTAGCTTCTTCTCAGTACAGTAAGTGCTCCAGCATAGTATGTCAGTGTCTTTTGTACTATGGGGATCCAAAAGTGGGCACGGCAATCCAGGTGTGGTCTCACAAGTGTCAAATAGGGGGAGTCACTTCCCTTGAGCTGTTGGCTGCAACCTTCCTAGAGCAGCCCAATACATAGCCTTTGCTGCAATGATCTTTTCAAGTAGGTGAAGTTGCACGAGCAGGTCCTGGCAGCACCTGTGACATTGTCAATATCTGCTGTAACTCTTTCATCTGCATACAGAATCTAGGTAAAAAGTGGCAACTCTGTGGAAAGCGTTTCATTATTATTTGCTTCAAATGTGTGTGAAAGTAAATATAAAGATGTTCTCTTTCAATTTAGCGTGCAAAAGAACAGGCACAGTTCTAGTCTGTGCTGCCTTTGAAATGGTTTGTTTCTCTGCTCTGAAGGATAAAGTTCAGGTTTCTAGTGAAAAAGTAATTTATTGTGAGCAAATGTGTAATAATTTGTTAATAGATACACAAATGGTAGAGCCAACCATAGGCCAGCTGCTAAAGTTAAGGCAGGGCACAATACCCTGCCGCCTGTGCTGCTGGTGAGCCTGCAGGGTCACTGGATTCTGGCAGCTTTAGAGTGCAAGATGAAACCTCTCATGGGGAAGGTGTGGAACAGAGGCCAAAGGATCAAGAAGCACAACAGTGTGGGACACACTAAAGGGTCAGCAAATGCTTCTAAAATACTGCAACACACTGTTCTGCTTCTGTCATCATTGCCACTCTCTTTTTGCCTTCATCCCACTCCAAGCCTACGTTTCTGTGCAATGGGATGACAGGGAATATGCTTGCTGCCTGGCTGTGATCCATGGGAGTGACGGATGAGTCCACCTACTTCAAAACTATGTGTGCTCACTTCAGCTGATGTCTCTATTGTCAGAACAGCCTTTTCCCTGCCTCTTCTCTTACATGACCCTCGTCTGAAGCAGGTACCTATTTAGCTTCAGACTTGACTGGCAAAAAATGTTAGTGATTGTTTTTTCCTGTGGCAGAGGAGTACTCAGTCTCCTGCTTAGGTTCAAGAGAATACCAAATATTGGTATGCACACAGTTTTCCTGTTCCAAATCTGCTTTTTGGGTGTTGTGCACCTTGTTCACAAAGTTATAGCACATCTCTCACAGCATGCAGCTGCTGCCTGCAAGCTCCCAAAGGGAGGGTACCAGGGGCCAAGCCTTTAGGTGGCGATAGATAAAATAATTGAACCTAGACCAGCAAAAGCTGGTGACCTTTTAGAAAGAGGTTTAATCTTAAGATTCAGCCATGACCACAGAGAGGTTTAGGTCTCCCACTTCTAGGGAACTGGAAACACATTTTAAAAGTGACTTTTTCTCTAAGACACAATTATATTATCAGTCTAGTGGTGCCTGAAGTAAGTCTTTGCTGCTGTGTTCTACAAAACACAGTTTTATAACTTGTATAAATTTCAACCCTGTACTTTTCTACCTCAGTTCCCACTTAAACCCCTAGTCTTTAAGGGCAGGGGGAGGGAGGGAAAGGAGGAAACCATGGAATAGATTATAGAGGTTATCACCACTAGTCATATGTTCAAGTCAGATCTCTCATCAGTTACTGAAAAAGAGAACTGAATACACTCTGCTGGCCACCTCCCTGCAGTTAGGAAATCTGTCAAATTCAACTCTTGTGCTCCTGCCTGAAGAGTCTAATTTTAGGAAAAGGTTTTCTTTCTTGGTCTGTAGAAAAGCACCTAGGGGAGGTAAGCACTAGCAGGATAGGATGGCATTGCCACCTCTGCATGCCAGGAGGAAAAAAAGTACAACAGCAGTGTGGATGGAATAGTTGATTTGAAAGACATTCTGGATTTTTTAGAAGCAACTCTGGACTAAATCTTTGGTGTTGCTGTCGTGGTGAAATAATAAGCATGGTTCCTAAGTGACTGACAGAAAGTAGGCTGAAATCTGGAAAGTACATTGCTAATAACTCTTCTTTTCTCTGCATACAGGGAAACAGCTGGATGGCATCTGGTAAGTGACTAGATTTAAATTGCATAATATGTGTAAAACACTGGTGTAGGAAGTATTTTCAAGATGTGATTATATATGCTTAAGATCTTAAGAACATTTTGTTGTGGAAGAGAGACCAAGGCACTTTTTGTTCCTGAATACAGATTGACAGTAAGATGATGTACAGTCAGGTGCTAGTTAAACCACTCTGTTCAAAGCTCAGTGGACCCCATGAAAAAGAATTTTGTTAGTAGTCATTGTGTTTTAGTGCACCTGAGCACTTTTTCAAGGGTAGGATGTTGTCCTTGTCCCAAGTACTTTGTCTTATAATTCCAGGCATGACTAAACATGAGAGTAGAAGAGTGGGTGGGAAGAAGGTATTACAGAATCAAGCCTTCTGGCATATAAGAGCAGTATCTACATTTGGTGACAAAACACCTCCCAGTTTGCTATAATTCATATCAAGAATTTTGATATCATATGAAGAGGGTTTGTTCGGGGTTTTTTTTAGAGACAAGAAAAACCCTAAATCCTTGTCCATCCATTTTCCTCTCTATTGATCCATCTCCAGTGGTTTTCAGACCAGTTTCTCAGCCAGTGAGAAATCTGTCAGTGTGATAGCAGAGCTCTGTCTCTCTATCTCTGTGACTTCTCCCTCAACCATTAGCTGAGAGAGGCTCATGCCTGAGCTCTTAGCTAAGCCTGTTCTTTCCTAACTGCTTGCAGAACTACAGTAGGCTTGGTAATCATTGCTTTCATATCCAGTCATGTCCCAGCAGGTCCTGTTCCCACTCACAGTAACACATTGACCTTTTCTTTCAGTTATTCCCTTCTTTATATCCTTGAGCTCATAAATTTACCAGTGATTTATGTGCTAGGCTATTTACTTTTTTCCTTTATTTCAACTTTTTATTTGTTCTCTGTGGCAGGCACACCTCCATAATAGTCCATAAGGATGAATTCTTCTATGGCAGTGGAGGGATCTCCAGCTGTGCACCTGTAAGTTAAACTTCATTTCTGATAATTTGTTATAGGGTTACCTGATCAGAATTGCTTGTATTACTGTCTTTTAAAAAAGCAGCAAGAGACTTCTAAATTCAGACAGATGCTGAAGCCAGCTGCTTGCCATGGTTTCCCAGGACACCTGAGGAGAAGGGAGCATGGACAGTGGGTTTAAGCCCGACTAAATAGAGGTCGGGAGTTGCTTCTTCTGGTAGAGTCTAACTATCCAGAACACCCTCTGCAACTGCTTTGCCAGAGTGACACCTTGTCCAGTTCTATATCATTAAGTTTTACAAGCAGATTTTCTAAGATGAAAAATAACCTAAACCATGATGTTTTCTCACACCTTTCTATTCTTGGAGAGGTAAAATGGATGGGCTGTGCTTCTAAGGCAGAATTTTGCCCCAGCTTAGAGCTTTCAGCCCCTAGAGCTGAATGTACCAGCTGAAATGGAAGTTGCATGTTTGTTCTCATTCTCTGGAGTGCAGAACAAGGGAGGCCAGCAGGACTTTTTGCTTGACAAACACCACAAGTTCCTTCTTTTGTGCCTGGACAAACCATGATAGCTCTGTTCAGTAGAATCCTCCAAAAGAATTCAGCCTGATCATTTGACGTTGTCTTCTGGACATTCATTTTTACAGGGAGGGACACTTCTTGGCCCTCCAGACACGGTTGTTGACCTTGGGAACACTGAAGTCACTGAAGAAATTTTTCTGGAATACCTTTCCTCTTTGGGGGAATCTATGTTCCGGTAAGTAACAGCTTATACTAGAAAATCTGTATATCAAATAAGTGCAGAATGGAGGAAGGTATTACAAAACCAGTCCAGCTCACAAAGCTCTTGTCTGTTTATTGTACTATTTGATACTCTTCAAATATGAGACTGAAACTGACGCACCAATACACAAGGAGCTGCTGCCTTCTAGACAACCCTCTGGTGTGCCAGCCTTGAACTAGGCTGGGAAAGCATCCGTTTGGGAAGTTTTCTTCAGCATTCTTCAGTGGAAGTCTTCACACTGTTTTTTGTAAAATTGAATAATGCCTGAAATGCTTCAGAGAGAATCACCAGGGAAAATAAAATCTCTCAGTAAATATCAATTTGCCCCTTGAGTTATAGGTGAAGCACTGTAGTAAAGCTGCCAACTTCCACATGAGTAAAAACAAGGTCTTGACTATTAAAGAGTCTAGTCTACTTCTCATAAGAATAGGAAACCATAGCATTTAGTGTTCTGGCTATCTTTCAGTGTCAATAATTCCTGTGATTTCTCATTACTACCTCTGTGATTTTAATTGAAGTAACCTGACCTCACTTCTCCCAAAAACGGTTGTATTAAAGTCAGTGATGCAGGGAGATGTCATTTTCCACCCTTATTCAATTGAATTTGAGGGTGAGTTGATGTCTGTATTTTACCTATTTGCCTTAGAATTCTCTGGGGTGGCGGGGAGAAAGTGCTAATGTAAGGAGATGTTCTCCATTAGGAGTCTTAAGTTTTTCTGCTTGTAAGATTTATTGCTGAGTCTGTGTTTTTATGTTTCATTTTCTTTTCTGTGTCACAGAGGAGAGTCTTATAACCTCTTTGAACATAACTGCAACACCTTCAGTAATGAAGTGGCACAGTTTCTGACAGGAAAAAAAATCCCTTCCTACATCACTGACCTTCCATCTGAAGTTCTTGCCACGTGAGTGTGGATGTCCCTCCTCTATGTAGCTGCTTCATGCTAATGCTTAACATTCCGCAGAGCCAGCAGTACCAGCTTCTGCTGGATCGGTCTGAGAACCAGCATAAGATTAAGGAGAGGATGCTATTACTTCAACACTTGCAACACTGTATGACAAGTGCTAACTGGCACTGGTTTTATGAAGAAGACAGGAGAAGGTTGTTCTTCTGCCTCCAACTGAAACTAGTTATTTTGTGATGGTATCTTACACGTGACCAGACAAGCTTAGAAAGTTTCAGAAAACAGTGCAAATTTTGGGTTTTTTATCTTAGGCAGCCAGTATCTGTTAAAGGTCACTTCTCTAAGCACCATAATTGCAGCAGAGGTGTCAGTTTGCTTTTGAAGAGGCAAGGGAGATACAATTTTTAAATTAATGCTGCAGTTTTAAAACTAGGACTGGGTGGGAAAAGGGGATATGAAAAAGAGGAAATGAAGAATTCCTGCTTGGTAATTCAAATGAATTTTTTGGTTTTTTACCTCTCAGCCAGTGAGGATCTCTGTAGGATGATTTAAGCTCCATCATTTAGGTCTTACTTCTCATAAGAGTGGTGTAGCGCATTATTTATGAGACATGTGTCTTCTACCCTAGGCTCTTACCACTTCAGATCTCTCAAAATCAAATAAAGTCTATAACAGAGTGAGTCTTATTGAAAGACAGACCAGGTGCTACAGATTGCAAGAGAAATTATTCCCTGAATGTTGAACCATTGTCTTTTAAGGGAGCTAGAGGCTATTCTTCTGGCAGGCCTCAATATTGATGTATTTAATGGAACACTGCAGTTGCATAACAGGGATTTTGTTTGCACACTTAGGTAGAATGAATTACTGAAAGTTAGTTTCAGACACTATTACCACATTAGCAGTCTAGGCATGTTAGGACTCAGAACTAGCTTATATAAAATCATGTTTAAGTTTCTTAGTTATTGAACCATAAACACTCTTTAATAGGTTAAATTAGTTTGCTTTAGTTTGTAGTGGAAGTCTGTTCTTCAAATTTGCTTCTAGAATGTTGGTTTGATTGCACTCTAGGAAGTGACTGTGCTTCAGTAGTAAATGGGAACAGTTGTTGACCAAGTAAACTATTTGAGATGTTTATTTCTTTACCTTCTCAGACCTTTTGGACAAGCTTTAAGGCCCCTACTGGACTCCATCCAGATCCAGCCACCTGGAGGAAATACCTTCAGCAGACATAATGGACAGAGCTAACAGGAGTGACCCAGTGTGCCCAGTCTCACCAGGCCTCTTCCTTTTTAAACATGAATCTACCAGATTTCTATTTTATAATTTCCCACCAGAATTAACTCGAAAGAAATTACAAGACAAGTTTTAAAATTTCTAGGGAGAGGATTTACCAGGGTGCATGTAAGACAACGCTACCAAAAAGATTGCCATAATTTCTAATAGCATTATACTAATTTATAAAGGCTGTCTTGTCCAAGTAGGCTGACACTTTCTACGTAACTCCTGTGCTGGTAAGTGGAAATTCATTCCATGAGCATTCAAGGGCCCATTACAGAATTTGAAGTAAATATGGGGATATCCCAGCCATCCCTTGCAGACTTGCATCTCTTTCTCCTGTCACTGCCTGTATTATGGAGGTATTTGCTGAAGTCTGTAGCAAAAAAAGCAGAGCAAGTATTGGTAGCCTAGGAAGTGAAGGTGTCCCAGGATTAGTCTTCTGCGTATTTCACTGACATTATATTATTTGCTCAGGGGAAAAGCTGAACTGTTCTGGTTAGAATATTTGCAGTGACACAGCTGAGTGGGAAATGCCATGAAGCTGAACCATGTGTCAGTGTCACACTCAAAAGTTGAAACTCAGTGGGACTTGCTGTGGTGGGAGGGAGCCTGGAACTGAAGGTTACCAAGAGCCTTGTAATGCCAGATCCAAGAGTTATGGGAAAGAACCAGCTGAAAGAACAGAATCTCATGAGCAGAAATGGTTGAGACAAATTTCAGGTGAAAGTAAAATGAAGTTAAATGTTTCCTTTTCTCACGTATAAGCTTATCAGCAGACAGACCAGAACCTTGTTAACTATTTACCTTTGCATAAAACCTGTGTTTTCTTGGGGTTTTTTTCCTTGCAAAGCCAGGGTTACGGTACAGTAAGTCAGGAATAGCATGGCAACTGCATGATAATATAAGTTGGACCAATTCTGCCTTCGATATCCAGTTGCAGACACAGTAGGAGTTCCAACTTTCATTAAGAGTGCTGCTCTTTCCAAAGCAGTCAAGCACATCAGAGAGGGCTCTGCTTAAGAGAAGTAAGTGTTAGGTCTCCCCAAATGTACAGAAAATGAGGAAGAGTAAAATTAAGCTTTCCTATGGAACAACTGAGTTTCTTGGGGTACATGCAGAAGCAGTCCTGTCCTTAGATTGGCCTTCAATTATATCAATACTGCATCTTCTAGTTTTAAGATTTTTATAGCTTTGCAATTATTTGCAGTGGGAACGAACGGGAATGAAAAAAATAGGCACAATGTTTTCTTTTCATGCATGTATATACACTACTTTCCTGAACAATTTTGTAGCAGTTACATTTAGGAAGGAATACAAGAAAGACATCAGACAAACCCCAAAACATTGCTGATGCTCTGTAAATGGGGATTGCATGTCCCAGATGCTGCCAAAAAAGCATCTATGCAAATGTACAGCCCTTTGTCCAGTGCTTTGTTGTGAAAAGTATTGCTGCAAGTTCAGTCCTGCATCTCAAACTTCCTGGACTGGAAACTTCCTACATACCTAAAGGAGATGTCTTTCCTCTGCTGGGTTCTTTCTCCCAGAATAATGCAGTTTGATAAATTTTTCACACTGTTCCTCTGTGTGGACTGTAATGGTTTGTATTTTTGAGGGGTTGGAATAGAGGAAAACTGCAGTTTCGTCACTGTCAAATACCCTGTTGCCCTGCACCTTGTGGAGCCAGTGCACAGATGGAAATGGGGTACTCTCAGGCCATTCTGCAGTTTTGTGTTTACCTGCTCTCGGTGCGCAGCAGTGACCCCTGCAGCCCAGATGCTTCTTTTCCTTGTCATTCTCTGCTTGTGCCATCAACTTCTCCTTAAGCATTTCATTTGATGGACTGGACTCGGAGACAACTGTAGCAGTTAGTACAGATGGCTTTATACAAAAGCTTTCAATCTTTCCCCCTCAAAATGTTCTGTTTGCAGAAAAAAATCTGTGAGTCAGTTCCAACTGCCTTTTGATGCTCCTGGAGGAGGGATTGGTGTTTGTTTTTGCTAAGCCATAGCTTAGTTTTCCTGTTTAATATATGTGTTCTCTCCAGTCTTTTCCCATACCTATTTGTGAAAAGTAACCAGCCTTTCATACACAAAACTGTGCCACAAAATGCTGTAGATCATGTTAGAGATCTTGGAGCTTCCTCAGTTGAGCAGGTACACTCAAGCTGATACAGTGCAGCCCAGCATCCTGGTATGCTGGTTTTGTACCTGCAGGCAGCACAGCTGTGCTTGCTTGCCTTTTAGCAAACTATCACTTCAGGCAGAGCTGCCTATGATGGAAGCACTGGTGCCATGGTTTCTGCCCCACACACTTACACAATGAGGATATGCCTTGTATATCCACCCACTTTAGATGTCCTGAGCCTAGGTTCTGCTTGGCTGCCTACTTCAGAACTTTTTGCATCCTCTCAGGGGGCAGGAAAGAAAAGGAAGACATTCATCCCGTGCATTTTGCAATCTGCCTTTTTCCCTTCCTGAGCAGCCCCTTTGCAGAGATAATGCTCCTACTTTAAGGTCGCTGGGTAGAATTTCACTCAGCCATATACTGTTTGCAATAGCCAGGGAGCTCCTGGGGGTCTCCTGGGCCCAGGACCTACTCTTGTGTTCTGTGGCAAAAGAACTGTAAGAGGAAATCCTGTTTGCTTGGTCTTACTGGGTAATGAGACCCCTGTACCCTGTAGGACTCTTAGGAAACCTATTTTCTCCAAAGATGGTTATGTGTAAATTGCAGGACTGTGCCCTCAATGTTCCACCCAGCTGAAAATAAACTAGACTGAGAAGTGTATGTAAGTGTATATAGGTGACAAACTTCAGCCAACTGATGGACAAAGGGGCAGGGAAACTGAACTCCTGAAAGGGAACAGAACCTTTTGCCCACATTTATTATTCTGTCTTGTATTGCTGAGGTTCCCCCGTGCCATTTTAAAAATGTTAATAATGTCTTTAGGCAGAAAGTGATGTTTTGATTTATTTGTGGGGTTTTTTCTATTACAATAAAAAGAAATACAACACATTTTCCTGTTTGAATGCACGTGCCCACACAACTGCCCAGTGAATGCAGCTGACCAGAAGTCATCATCTTCACTCTGGATCCAGCTGGGAAGTGCAGCATGAGAAATTGTCCAAGCAGTTTGTGCCATGTGCTGCTGCTGGAAGTAGTGGTGGCTACTGCCCTTTACTTGAACTGGCTACAGGCAATATTCTTATTTAAGTTTGGGAATAATTTTCTTCTGTTAGTACTGTGGTGTTTAAAAGCATACTCCTAAGGCTTGATACAGCTTGAATGAGATGAATGAAGATGTTCTGTCAGCACAAGTTCTGTGCAGCCCTTGCTCATCTAAGTGTGCAAGTATGAAATGTCTAACGTCTGCTGTTGAAGAAGAGGCCCAACAGAGTTTAAACATTGGGAAGAGTCTTTTCCTGACTGCCTTGATGCTGCTACTTTCAAAAGGAAAAAAGAAAGAAAGCAGTAGTCTAAGAAGCAGACTTCATGGCTGGAGCTTCCACTTCCTCTGGAGCTTCGGAGGGAATATTGGTGAGGATTATGTAGCACTGTCTAAAATACCTGGCTCTGAAGAAAAAATTAATTCTGCTTGGTTCGGCCTCCTGCATGCTTATTGATGGCATCCAAATGATAAACCACACAGTTTGCTGTTTGTGTAACAGTCTGTATCACCGCAGTACAGAAGAGGTCTTGTAACAGAGGGGGGTTGTAACAAAGATGCACAATTGTGGTTATTTTGGGCTCTGTTCTTCAGATGTGGCACTGGTTTGCCATCACGTACTAGTACTGGCCCCACATAAAATACCTGTAAACAGTTATTCTTAAATTAAATTTTTAATTTTTTAAAAATACTTTCAAAAAAGTAAATTTTAAAACGAAAAGGAAAACCTTGACCTTAATGACAGCCCTAGACAGAGTGTAGGCGAGTGCTCACAGCAGCTTACCTTCTAAACTGCAAACAAAATTTCCTGGCCTTTCCTGCTGGTAACAGAGATTTTATTCCTGACGACAGCTGCTGCCTATCCGAGCAGCGATCAAGCGAACATATCAGGAGTGGCTGAAGTGCAAAGTATTAAATAACCGGAACAGCCCCGGTGGCCCTGTTCTCAGAGCTAACCTGGGCGAGGGAACAGGCACAGCTGTGTACAGCTGTGCCCTTCACCACAAGGCAGGCTTGTGCTGCCAAGGAAACCAAGTTGTCCCAAGTCCTCACCAGCTGATATCAAATGGCCAAGGTGGCTTCCTGGGAGAGGTGTTTTGACATGAAGAGACTTCCTAAAGCAGCGTGACAAACAAGCTGAGAAAGCACAGCGGGTAGTTCGAGTTTGGGAAAGCTCTTCTGGTAGCATAAACCCGATGGCACTGCAGGAGCATGAAAATGTGAACACTGACCTGTATTTTAGCAGACTTCCCATTTCTGGAAAGTGCCCCGAGGTGGCACTGCTGCCTTGAAACACAGGAATGCACCTGAGCAGCTTCTGCTTTTGGGGTGTCCATAGTAATGTCAATGCAAGAGGCAGGAGGGAGGTCTCTCCCAGACAAGAAAGCTGCAGGTAGGAGCCGCCAGGAGACAAGACCAGCAGGAACCCGGTGCTGCTACAATAGTGCTAACTTCACGCTGCTTCCACCCAGATGTGGGAAGTGTCTTCCTCGTACCATGTCATAGTTAATGAAAAATAAAGGCTTTCATTCCTGAAACCCCAGGAGTTCACTGTGTATCTGACCCCACAGCTCTCTTTTGAGAGTCCTGCAGAAACATCGGTTCTGGGGCAAGTAACATGTAATACCCATCCAAGACTGCCTGACTCACTGTGTTGTGGAGGCAGCTCACAGAAACAGCATGGAAATAGCTGTCCTAGTGGCATTAACTGGAGGACACGATGAATGTCTCCCCCAGAAAGTAGCTGAGGATGTTTTGGTAAACCTTGTCCAAGGCAATGGCACAGAGGTAAATTATTAACATTGTTTCTGCACATACCCCCTCCAGTGAGTGGGAACAAGAAAATCATAAACCACAAAAAACACCCAGAATCTCTGAAGCTACCTGAATGCTTCCTTTTGAGAGGAATCTGGTGAAGAACTGGGAAAAGGGGTTGCACAATATCCTGGAGCAAATGATACTGAGGGAAAAAACAATCAGACTGTAAAAAACAAATATCACCCCCCAGTTCGAACTCCACTGAGCACAGATGGAGAGAACACAGCTAACTTGAGCAGAAGGCATTGGATGTTCCACATAGGTTGGTTTTGGTTTTGGAAAATAATTCAGGAATTATTGTAAGAGATAAGGGAGGGGTTGTCCACTGTCACACATCAGCCAACATAATAGGGAGCCATATGAATATGGTCTGACCAGATCTAATTAAATCCTAAATGAGTCGTGGGGTAAATGGTAAGTGGGTCAAAGCAAAAGTTACTGGGTTTGTGTGCAGGGTACTTTCACTTCTCCAGTGAAAATATTAACAGCATCCTATTGGAAAAGCAAGGTGAGAGGCACTGACTAGGCTCGTGCTTGCTGCTCCTGTCCCCTCCACTAGGACACAGAAATCCCCGAGGAGCTGAGCTTATCAAGTAGCTCAATCCAGACACACAGCCCCTCAATTCTGGGGAAGCACTGCAGTAGTAAAAGCAAATGGGAAGACACGCCACACACGCCCCCTCCCCCAAACTCCTTCGGGCTCTAAAGCAAAGGATTTAAGGAAAGAGCCGAAGCGGGGAAGTCGAAATTTCAAGACCCGTACGTTAAGGCATCAGTGGAAGGGCCGTGGAGACGCGCGGGTGCAGACGCGGGGTCCCCGGCAGCCGCGGCACGTCCCGCCCGTGCGGCGCGGAGAGGGCGGGCGGCCGCCATCAGCTCCCACGCGGTCCCGCCCCCCGCCCTCAGAGCCCGGGCGGGATGGCGGCGGCGCGGGGCCGGGTGCTCTGTCTCTTCGACGTGGACGGGACCCTGACGCCGGCTCGGCAGGTAGCGAGGCGCGGGGGCGCGGGGCTTCTGGGGGGCGAGGTCAGCGTGGCGGAACTCGTCCCGCCGGCCGCGGCCTCACCCGCTGCTTCCCCGCCAGAAAATCGAACCGGAGGTGGACGCGTTCCTGCGGGAGCTGCGGGAGAGGGTGCATATCGGCGTAGTGGGAGGCTCCGACTATGCCAAGATAGCCGAGCAGCTGGGGGACGGGGACGAAGGTGAGACGCGGCGGACGAGGTCTCCCGGGGGTCATCTGTGCTCTAAATCCAACACCACGGCTGCCTTTGGGGTGGCTGGCAGTGCCCTGGCGGAGCTGCTGTTTGGCTCCCTCTCCCTCTGTGGAGGGCAGGCAGGGATGCTCCAATCCATG
The DNA here is from genome assembly GCA_013400975.1 of Atrichornis clamosus. Lineage (NCBI taxonomy): Eukaryota > Metazoa > Chordata > Aves > Passeriformes > Menuridae > Atrichornis > Atrichornis clamosus. The sequence continues at coordinate 90,837 of WBMZ01006218.1, read as the reverse complement.
CAGCCGGCTCCAGCGTCAGTTTTGTGCGAGCCTCATCAGGGCTCTGACAGCTTCACGCCCCCCGCCCCGACAGCGGGCGGGAGCCCCTGGCAATTTTTGCCTCCCTGCTGCTCCGTGGTGGGGTCTCCGGCAGATTCCTCGTCACGTTCCAATGAGGAAATGGGGTAGAGTAGGGAGTGGGAGGGCAAGGGGGCAGCGCCTGCCTCCTCCACCGCGTACTCCTTCTCCGGCATGGATGACAAGCGCCACTGGGCTCCAAGCTCTGCCTCCCACTTCGTTAGTGCAGGGAGGCCGAGAAATTCCCGGCTGAGGCTGATTGCTGAGTCGCCAGTGCTGCGTGTCTGGGTTCCAGGAGGGGCTGGAGTTAGATAACCGGTAACCACATCACCCCAGCAGCCTGGCAGTGGGGAGGGCAGAGGAGAGAGCAGAGTAGCACGTATGTAGTTGAAAGCCTGACTTTTTTAAGCCCTTATCTTCGTCCTGCAACTGATTCAGCCCGTGACCTCGGTCAGGTCGTTTCCCCCTGCGTGCGTCAGCTCCCCACCCGTGAGCAGAAGATAATCTCCTCATCCACTTTGTGGAAAGCAAGGAGCGTAGGATGGTCAGTGGCCCTTTACAGGAGCTGTGGAAAGTACGCTACTAAGGAACAGAGAGATGGCTCACTCCGTCCTGAGCCCAGTCTGTTTTGCCCCCTTTCCCAGGCAGTAATAATGTTTCCTCTCTTGTTTCCTCCCTTCTCAGTAATTGATAAATTTGACTACGTCTTCGCAGAGAACGGCACAGTGCAGTACAAGAATGGGCAGCTGGTCTCCAAGCAGGTAAGTCCAGCTCCCTTTGCAGCCATGGCTCTCCTGCCCTGTGCACCATGGGGAGCAATGCCTGCCCCACCCAGGCAGATGGGCAGCCTCTTCTCCCCAGTTGGCAGATCTGAATGTCCCACTCTTCCAGATGGGCTTCATGGGAAGTCAAGGATCTTCACTCACCCTTCTCTTTCTGCAGGCCATTCAGGACCACTTGGGGGAAGAGCTGCTGCAGGATCTGATCAACTTCTGTCTCAACTACATGGCGCTGCTGAAGCTGCCCAAAAAACGGTAACGGCTCAAGTGTTTGCAAGTGGCAGCCATAAACACTGATTTCTAGGGAGCTGGGCTCCAGAGCTTTCCTAAAAAATAGCTAAGCTACGGAGCTTGTCTTGCTCCAGGTTTTATCTTAGCATCCAGAGGCACTGTATAGGATCACTGTCCCCCTGAACTAGGCACCCTGGGCAAAAAATGGAGGAGGGTCTTTGTTCTGAAGAGTCTGCACTATGTTTTAGGATAATGCCTGTTACTTTTCCCCTCAGATTTTCTTCCCTGAGAAGCAGGGTGCAGCCACTGCATGTATCTCATTTAGGACAATGGTACCAGCTTGTTACTGGTCTGGGCATCAGGCATCATTGGTATTATGTTTCCAAACACGCAAACAATGGATCTTAAGATGGGAAATCCAGCCCCTGAGCACACAGTTTCACACTGTGCGTCACTGGCTGGCCCTGCTCTGTTCCCAGCCATGTTTTCCTGTCTGCTCTTTCCCTTGTGATCCAGCAGCCAGAGGGTGAGCTGGGTTGGTACACCTCCAGTGAAGGAAGACCAGGCCACTACCAGCACAAGAAAGTGTAGTCTCCCATTGGATCAGCTCCCTCTGTTAGCACAGAAAGAGAGAGAGGGAACAGATGGTGTGAAGGTGGAAGGGAGAAGCAGGAGGACCTCTTTCAGAGGCAGCCTGCAGTTAAACCAGCCTGTGTGCAGGGTCAAACCCCACTTCAGACCACAGTTTCAAGAAGATGTGAGCCACTCAGGGCTGTTGGAAGCAACAGCTCTGCCCTCCCCTTGCCCCAGCTGGTTTTTTTCCTGCTCTCCTCTTGTGTTTGTACAGTGAACCCAAGCAGGTGAGTTGTTGGGTTGAAATTAAGCTGGTAGAAGTTGCTAAACTGTTATCCAGATTCGTTGCTTGATATGAGTCACCATGTGGTAATACAAGGACCAGTGAGAGGGGCTAGGGTGGCTCCTTGCAACAGGACTGCTGGCTGAACAGGCCCCCCGAAAGCATGGGCTGGGACCCAGAACCCTCAAGGCTGTTTGGTTGCCTCATTGCTGTCTGGTTACCCAACAGCCTGGCGGAGTTTCAGCTCCCAAGTAGCTCTGTGGATTTAGGCTTATGGGATTTCTAGCAAAGCAGAGACTTTAACCGACATCTCCCGAGTCTTGGCCTGGGGTGTGAGCCACTAAACCCTCAGTGCTGCAGAGATGCTGCTCCCAGGCTGCAGGCCCGGCTGCCTGTGTGGCCATTCCCCATGATGTTCCTCACTGTCTTACAAGATAGGAGGGTGAGAGTTTTTCCTCCAGACTCAGGGTGGGAAGCACTTACTTTATCACAGAGAAACAGCAGGCAGGGCCTGGAGGGACAATAAGCTCAGGGGTCCTTAACTGGACAGGGGTGGGGATGTCCCTGCTCCAGCTAGGTTTCCACAAGAGTTTCAGTCTGTTTTCACACTGGCAGTGCTGCCATCCCCTGTTGTTTCTGCCCCACCAGTGCTGGTATACCTGTCTGACCCCTTGATAAGCGAACAGAAGTAGCTGGGTTTATAGCAGAGAGAAAAGAAGGGAGCAGTTTTCTGCCAACTCAGTGCTTTCAACCAGCCCAGTGAGGAAGTGGCAGAGAAGTGATCCCAGCGGAAGGTGAGGATGGCAAGCACGAACTGGATCCTGTCTGTGCAAGCTTAGATAAGAGCTGCAGTCAAAGGTGCAGGGGTCAAATGGGAGATACCACGGCACTGATTTGTGTCCCACGAGGAAGCCCTGATTGCTCCTCAGCCCGCTGCTGGACATCAGCAGCAAGCCACACCGAGCTGTGCCATCCCACTGCCCCAAGGTACTGCCAGCCTCACCCAGCCCACACAGTATTCCTTAAAAGCCTCACAGGGTGTAGGTGCCACAGTCTCATGAGGCAGTTGGTCCAGCCAGGCAATAGCTGTCCTTGCAGTTACCACAACATTAGAAAACATTACGTATCATCTCACCTAAGGTCGTTGCCTCCAGCCTATCCCCAGGGCACAGAGGAACTGTTGATTCCTCTTCTCTTACAGTCTCTTCTTATAATACTATGAGCCCCTTGGGACCTTAAGCAGTTGTTGATGCCTGGTCTCTGCCTAGTGGGAAGCACTTATGAGTAGGCATGGCTTTTCTCCTCTTGCTGCCTTGCTAAGCAGCCATGCTCCTGAAAAGGTTGTTTTTCTCTCCCTGCCCCAGTAACCTTGTGCCTTTTTGCCCACCCACAGAGGAACCTTCATTGAGTTTCGCAATGGGATGTTGAACATCTCCCCCATCGGGCGGAGCTGCACCCCAGAGGAGCGAATCGAGTTCTCCGAGCTGGACAAGGTACATGGGCCAGACTTGGGCTCACCCTCCCTTTCACTGGTTTTGCACGACCACAGATCTCAGGTCTTACGTGTTCCACCCCTTCCCAAGGAGAAGGGAGCCCAGCTGTGCGTATGCAACAAGGTGGAGACAGGACTGGGAGTCAGAAATCCCAAGGGAAGACACACGAATGGAAGAAATTAGATTTCATTGGGGACTACCAATGCAAAGGGGTGGCCAGCAAGATTCCCTGTGCTGTGGGAGAGCCCCAGGATGCAAGGCAGTTTTTAACAGCATGTTTCCTCATTTGCAGTAGCCAGAGACAGCCCAGCAGCTGTCTTCTCTCTCCCACTCTCCCAGCCCCAACAGAGCTGGAATTAATGGGCTCTCCAGACTGGGAGGGCCACAGTGGAACTGCTGGGCAGGTCTCTGGAGTGTTTGGCCCATGCTTATACACCTTCTGCCTGGGGGAGCTTTCTTGGAGTTGAGGGATCAGTTGGTCTTTGCAAGACTTTTGAAGCAAAACCAGAGACTTTGGGTTATGAACTGGGCTTCTGGGAAACTGAAGCGGTTGCATTTCATTGCCAAGGAAGGTCTGGGATCTGCTCTTCCCAGTGGATTGAGCTGGTGGCCTACTTGGACACTGGGCAGGACTGGTGGAAGCTGCCTAAATGGCGTGACACTGGGGCCCAGGGAAGGGAGCACAGCGACAAGGCAGAGTTGCCCAGCAGACAGGTTACGGTGGATTCTGGGAGATTGTCAACGTCAGTTACTCAAACCCTCTTTCCTTCTCCTTCCTCCTTATCCTCCACAGAAAGAGCGGATACGGGAGAAGTTTGTGGCAGCCTTGCAGAGGGAATTTGCTGGCAAAGGCCTGCGTTTCTCTAGAGGTGAGCAGGGAGGGATTCCTTGGCTTTGCCTTTATCATGTTTGCCATAAAATTCTGGAAAGGGGAGCAGGAATCCCAACTGTTTCCTCTGAGGGTCTGGAAACCGTGGGAAAAGTAGAAGGAGCTTTTAGTCCTCGAGAGCTGCTGCAAGGGGATCACATTTGCATCCATGACAGGGCCACAGCAGAGCATAAACCAGCTGCAGATTTGCCTCCCTGGGAATTGGCCAGACAGGCAGGTTTCCACCCTATGACATTATCCCTGCCTTTTAATTTCAGCTAGTGAAGCCCCCTGCTGCCCAGTGGGTCTGTTCTGGCTCAAGCATCAGCAGCAGGGCAGCTAGCAGAGCTCCAGGCACATGCACTCTTCTCTAGGAGTGAGACAGGAACCTAATGCATGTCTTGGCTCTGGGGTTTTCTTGGGACAGTTGGCTGCAAGGGAAACATCTTTCTTCCTGGAGGAAGAGCTGACAAGGGGTAAGGAGTTTGCAGCTCTATTCCATGGGCTTTTGCAAGGCTGCTCCTTGGGGTGGCTCTGACAGCCAGCTTACCAAAGGGGAGGACTGAAGGAGGGGCTTGAGCAATCCTGGGGGTCTGGCCAGGAGAGGGAGAAAAATGAGAGCGTGTAAGTTGTGGGGATGATGCTGGAAGAAGCCCTCTGTAGGGGTGTGAGGTAAGAAGGTGCCATGTGGCAGCCCAGCCGAAGGGCAAGGGGGCGGCGAGGCTGAGGCAGTGGGTGACACCCCGGGCCAGTGCCAAGGCTCTGGCTCTCTGATCCTCCAAGGGTTCCTCTGAGAGCCTCTGTTTGCCTTCAGCATCCTGCCAGGGGCACCCTGTGCTGTCCACAGCACTGGCACACACGGTTTGTCACAGCAGAGAAAGACAAGGTCCCCGCTGCTGTGTCCCCTTGGGCACAGGGTGTGAGAGCAGAAAAATGGGCCTTTCTTCTCTGGCTTTGGCAAGCTGCCATGAAGAGCCCAGGCCTGTTGTATAAAAACAAGAAGACAAGGGAAGCTGTGGGCCCCCCGCTCCTCCACAAAGAAAATGTGGGGTGTCTCAGGTCAGGCATTCAAGAACAGGGCACTCACAGTGTAACTCTTCTGCCACGCTGGCTCCATGTGCCTTTTCCCTGGCTTTCCCTGGCCATCCCTGGAGGATGTAAGGCCCAAACGTGGTGGGAGATGTCCCTGCAGCCCCCAGGCCCCTATTCTACCTAGGTGAGCAACAGTGCTGGCTGGTTCACACCACCTCTCCTCCCTTTTATTTCCTACCTGCTCCAGCTGGCATCAGAAACCCCTTCTTGGTGCCCAGCTCTGTTTAAAAGGCTAGAATGCAGTGAAAGGCAGTGTTTTTCACAGGTAAGTGGCTTTGGATGCAAAACAAGGAAGGATTTTAATGATGTTTAGCTCCTGTTCTGATGCTGGATCCTGCTGCAAGCCTGGGGACATCCCCATCCCTGAGCTCATAGGGCACTTGCTCCCTTACCACTGTGTGTTTGGTAAGTGTCTGATCTGACTTGGTGCCTCTCCAGATGTTGGCAGCCCTCACTTAACTCTTGTGTCAAGAGGTGACAGGTCAGGGTCGTGCCCTGATTATGTCGATGGGTTCGTGGTACCTCCATGGCAAGGCCCTTGGTCCTTGATCAGTGTGCAGGAGCCCCCAGTCCCTGCAGGGTTAAGGAGCATCAGACAGTGGTTTTAGAAGAGCCAGTGATGTCTAGGCAGGAGCCTAGGAGAGAGTTTGGTGCCAGTCTCCAAGGTCTTTGCCCCCTGTTGGGACACAGAATGTGCTGGTTCTGGTGCTGTCTGCAAGGCATGACCTAAAATCTCCCTCAAAAGATACCTCTCTTGGGAGGAACCTGCTGGTTCCTTGCCTGCAGGGAAGCTGTGGTAATGTCAGCCATGCTGATGTCACTGCAGCCTGTTGTCATAGGAACAGCCTCTGCCACTATCCTAGCCAGTACCAAGAGCTGGCAGAGCTGGCGTTTGTGGCTGCTGTTTGGGGTGGGGACTCCCCACAGACATCCAGCCCCATCCCATCCTCCTGCCAGCTCCCAGCAACATTGCCTGATGGCCTCCCTTCTGCTGGCAGGTGGCATGATCAGCTTTGACGTCTTCCCAGAGGGCTGGGACAAGCGCTATTGCCTCAATGTGCTTGACGACGAGAGATTTGACACCATCCATTTCTTTGGGAATGAGACGACCCCTGTGAGTATGCCTCACTCATCCCACAGATGGCCATTTTCTCTCCTGCTGCTCCATCATGGGTTCCACGGCCTGGGGACACAGACCTTTAGCAGAATGAGGAGGGCGGATGCTGCCCTGTGGTTTGGGTTTGTGGTACACTCATGATGGCAGCAGCTCTGCTGGGTCGCGGGGAAATCACCTTGAATTCACTGTGCTGGGAAGCAGGTCCCCCCAGCTCAGCACTGCTTTCCTTGTCCCAGCACCCTCAGGAGGGCAGCAGCCACTCCTGTGGCCTGCACAACCCAGAACACAAGCCCCCAGCACTTAGGAGAGAACTTCTCAACAGCAGGAACAGCTCCTCCTTCCCTTTAGTGGAGGATGATGCTCCTTGCTGCTGTAGATCAGCTTGGTCGTCCATTCAGCTCTTTCCAGATGCTAGCAGCTTCTGCTTCCCAAATGTGTCCACCACATCTTCTGCCAGCTCCTCCACAGGCAGGGCAGGGGTTAACCCCCGGCTCTTGGACAAGGTTTGCTGATCTGGGCCCTTCCCCATCCTGTCTATGCTCCTCCTCTGGCACTGAAGAGGGAGGCAAGAGGGAGGGAGGAGGGCTCGCAGCCCAGCCTCTTCTGCCCCCTGGAGCCAGCAAAGGCCTGACTGCCGCTCCCCACCAAGTCCCTGCCTGCCCAGCCGCTCCCATCCCAGCTCCCCACGGGACAGAGCAAAATGTGGATTCACGGATGAGGTTGTTCTGACAAGACCCTGCTAATGCTGTCCCTATTTTCTATTCCCCTGCAGGGAGGGAACGATTATGAAATCTATGATGATCCCCGCACTGTAGGACACAGTGTCCAGTCCCCCCAGGACACAGTCCAGCGATGCCGCGAAATCTTCTTTCCAGAAAGAGCAAACGAGTGCTGACTGCCAGGTCCCTGCAGCCCTGCCCCAGTCCCACCCTCTCCCCCCACCAGGAAAAGCACCTTCATTTGAGGAATCTGCTCAGGGTAGACCAAAAAAACACTTTACAGAGCTGGTCAGGATGTAACGCGTGAGTGTGGGGTGGGTGGCAGGAGGGGGCCTTGGCTGAGCAGCCCTTCAGCACACCCCATCTGTGGCTGGGGGTCATGGCACCAGACCCCCTTGCCTCCGGAAAAACTTCTCTCTTGCCAGTTCACCTGTGGTGGGCAGCAATGCAGATGCTTTTGCAGTCGGAAAGCATTTGAAAGGGCCAGTCGAGAGCATGTGTGTGTCCGTCCTGCACGCCCTCTCCTCTTCTTTTCCACTTGGTTTCTCTTACCTTACCACTTGTGCATGAGGGAACATGTGGCTCACCTTTCTCTCCCCCTTGCACCTTGATCGGGGAGTCTGGGGCTGCTGAGGCTTGAGGCATTCACCAGAGCTGCTCGAAGGCAGGAGGTCAGGAACGCCATTTGTTCGAGTCTGTGGTAGAAAGGAGTATAGCTGCAATCCCAGCTTGTTGCACCATTGTGTATTCTAACGGAGAGGTCACCATGTCCTTCCCCTCAGTGCCACAGTGTGCCAGTCCCTCCCTGCAGATGACCTGGGAATGAGAGCTTTAACATGACTGGGCTGCTGCTCTGAGCTGCGCTCGGGTGCATGAAGAAACCAGTTACTCTCTTTAGCTTACAAAAACCCCCTAGGGTTTATTTTTTATATTATTATTCTATATTTTCAACTCAGACCTTGCCTGGCACAGCTGGAGGATCCTGACACCTGGTTTGTGCAGAGCATGCTATGGAACGGTTTGGGGCAGAAGGCTTTTCAATGGTCTTCCCATTCCCGTATCCATTGGGCATCACAGATAACAGAATCACACAGTTGTTAGGGTTGGAAGGGACCTCTGCAAATCATCTAGTCCAGCCCCCCTGCCAAGGCAGGGTCACCAAGAGCAGGTGACACAGGAGCATGTCCATGTGGGCTTTGAATACCTCCACAGCAGGAGACTCCACATCCTCCCTTGTCAGCCTGTTCCAGTGCTCTGCCATCCTCAACATAAAGAAGTTCTTCCCCATGTTGAGGTGGAACTACTTGTGTTTTAGTTTATGGCCATTGTTCACTGTCCTGTTGCTGGGCACCACCAAGAAGAATCTGGCACCATCCTCTTGGCACCTGCTTTTGAGATATTTCTATGCATTAATGAGATCCCCACTCAGTCTTCTCTTCTCTAGGCTAAACAGGCACAGCTCCCACCGTCTCTTCTCATAAGAGCAGTGTATAAAACCTTACCCAGGGCATTCATAACAGACCAAGTCCCCTTCCTTCCCCAGTGCTCAGCTTTCCATCCTGCTGCCAGAGACATTTTCAGAGAGGGCCAGCACCGGCCATACCTCGTTTGTAGAGCTTGGAGCTTGGAGGTACCTGTTCAGCAGCACTCTCTTCCTTTTCCACCCTGTCTCATCCCACACACTCAGTTTGATCATCTTTAGGGAGACAGGATGTCTCTGTCTGAGACAGCTGTCGTATGTCCTATTCCTCTCCCTGGATCTTTGTAGGTTGCAAACCCACATCTCTCCTTCAGCTCGTGACCTTCTCCCTCACATTGTCCTTTTATTCCCAGCAGTTGCCTTGGGGTGGCCACACTGGTGACACTCGTCACAACTTGGTGCTCAGAAGGAGCTCAGGGATCCCCTTCAGGGAGATGTCCTGCTTGTAGCTCCTCAGGGTACACAGATCTGGTGTTTGTGGACCTGGAGAATGTTGGAGGTTCCTGCAAACCCCCCACCATTGCTCCCCAGGAGCTTTTCTCACCACTGGTATGGCACTGCCCTGTCTCTTGGTCCTGATTTCTCTTCCCTTTTTCTTCTGTTCCTGCTTTCCTCATCGTTGCTCTCCATTTCCTGCTAGCAGCTGGACTGCAGAGAGGTTTCTCAGCTGGCTATGGCCACCTAAGCAAGGCACCACTATCTTCCTCAGACAAGATACACTAGTGCTTTTAGACCCAGGGAAGGGCTCCCACATAGTCATGGGGAGAGTCCCTGGTGGCCCTTGGCACTGCTGCCTGGCCACAGGAACAGAGATACTGCACGACCAGTGCTGGTGGGGTGCTGTCTCCTCCACTTGACTGCACCTCCTAACTACAAAACATCAGATGTCTGCTGCATTACACTTACATGAGCACAGCCGTCTGCCCAGCATCCAGAAATCCCCAACAAATGCATGAATTCCTCTTTCTACCCAGAGAAGATTTCTGTGTGGGAGAAGAGGACCCGTTGGGAGAAGCCTGAATGCAGGGTACCCTTTTCACAGGTCACAGGTTTTGGCCCTCCAGCGCAACCGTCACGGAGGAATTGTGTGTTTTGTGGTTCCTCCCTTTCTGTTTCACTGTGAATCAGGTTATGTGTGAATCTTGGGGCGTTTGTTTCTCCTGTAAGTCTGTTCATAGCCAGCAGGACCTCTAGTGAGCTTAGTGGTGTCTGAAGAGCAGGGCCTGGCCCTGATGGCGTCGGGCACTGTGGTGGCCTTGGGAGCTGAGGTGACTTGCACCTTTGAGGGGAAAGACAGGCTCTGTCCAAGGCTGCTCCTGGTGGGAGCACATCCTGTGCTCAGGATGGGGGGAGTTGCAGGGTGAGCAGAGGCAGAGATGACCTTTGGGACACCAGCCATCGCTTTCTCTGCTCAGGAGCTCACGTGTGCACAGGTGGGATCAAGTTCAGCAACCTTCCCTGTTCCCGTCTCTGTCTTACACCAAGCTTGGGCTAGTTGAGGGCACCTCCCACCTGGAGACCCCGTCCTGCCAGAGGGATGAGGAGGAGATGGCATCAGCAGTAGCTGGGGCAGCCCCACGGTCTCAGAGCCACAGAATGGTTGAAGTTGAAGGGACTTCTGGAGATCATCCGGTCCGTCCCCCGTTCAAGAAGGGCCAGCAGGAATCCTGGCTGCCTGTGCTGTGTTTTTGCAGGCAGAGATGATACACAACACTGGGATAGGAGCCCTGCTCCTGGGGGACAGTTCATGCCTGTCCCTGAGACCCCTTTGCCATAATGCTCCTCTCATGGTGGGTGCCCACAGCATAAGTGGGGGTTTCTCCCGGTGTGTGAGCAAGCAGACGTGGTGGGCCCCACGCCCGGCACTGTCTTGCTGTATGGATCCATATCAGTGTGAGATGGGCAGCTCCTGTCTGGCTGATACCAACTGTTAAATAAGAAATATATTTAAATACATAGATATGTGTATTAAAAAATTAAAATCCATCCTATTAAAGCCACCACACGCAGCAGTTGGAGGCAGCATGTGCTTTGTGCCGGGTTGTGCAGGGGAGAAAGGCAGCCAGAGGACAGGCAGCCACACTTCAAAAATCCCTGCAGGAGTGGGGGACAAGCCCCAGTCCTGGTCACCCCTCATGGTGGGCAGCAGCCTCCCATCCCAGGCTCACAGAGTGCTCCCCATGAGCAAGGCTGGAGCACCTCCAGTTTCCCCTGGGACATCCTGTGCAGAGGTGGGTGAGTCCATTCTGACATCTGGATAAATCCGTGGGTGCTCCACGTCTTTTATCTGAGAGAGTCGCCTCACTGTGACAGGTACACACAGGACAAAGAGTCTGCATGGGCAGGACTCATGGGAAAGTCACTTTTAATGGTTTATTGCCAATGTTACAAAGGTTGACGCATGGTCAGACAGGCGGGAACCACACTGGAGTTGTAAAAACACCAACAAGTCTAGGGTTTTAGTTTATTTCCAAAAAAAGAAAAAAAAATCAAACCGTTTGCCTTGGCCAAGCTGACTGCATGTCCTGGGAGTGCTTGGAGCCTGAGCCACAGTTGCCATAGCCTCTGGGAAAGCCAGGCTTCAGGCTGGCAGTGAGGTGGGCCGGAGGGTCTCGGCGCAGTCCCCACACCAACATGGTGATCCTCCCGAATCCACAGGACCCAGTTGTCCTATATGGCACCAGCCTTGCCCCACCCCTCTCCCCACTTACCCCTGCCGGCAACAGCGGCAGCAAAAAAGGTGGCAAACGCCTCACTCCATCCATGCTGAGGACTGGCAGCGCCAGCAGCTGCTGCTGAGCAGGTGCCCTGGGAACTGGCTGTCAGCTCCTGCCCTGCCTGGGGGAGCTGCTGGCACCCCACTGTCCCCAACCCTGCTTTGCAATGAACCCTCTAAGATGCTGGTAATTCCTGGACCATCAATGCAGGTGCCATTTCCCTGGGGTGAGCTCAGGACCAGCCCAGTGCATGTTATCCCTGTCCCTCCCTAGGGCTATGGGAGCCCACCTGGCCAGGGTATGGCAGAGAAGACCAAAAACGAAGTTTGTGCTTTGTGTACGAGACCCTGCCTACGCTGAGGGGCTGGGGAAGAGGTGGCTGCGCTCGCCCCACGGCCGAGGCTGCTCAGACCCCTCAGCCCTCAGCACCCCAGCAAGCTACAGACATGCACACACAGACGCGCGCGCGTGGGAACGGGGGTCCCCAGGGGGCCGGGGGGCAAGGGGAGGAGAAGAAAGCGGCCATCTCCCCAAAACCGTGTCAGCACCGAGCCAAGAAAAGTGCGTTACTGCCCGGCAGGAGCAGGGAGCACAGAGGTGCCAAGTACCCCCCTCCCCCATGCCCAGGTGCAGCCCCCCAGGTACAGCACCAAGCGTCGCAAGTGCCAGCAGCTGTTTGCCTCTTAAAACTAAATTTTTGCTTTCTGTAAGCCACTCACCTCCCCGTGGCACTGCTGACCTGAGATCTTGTGATGGAGGGATGTGGCTCAGGTGGGTGCTGTGAGCTGCCAGTGATGGGGATGGGTCTCAGTCACCCAGACCCCGCACAGTGATAGGCCACCCCACACCACCCTGTTCTGCCCCTGCACCAGGGCATGTCCCACCGCTGCTGTCCCACTGTGGACCACGTGGGGCACCCATCTCGCCACAGTGGGGTTCAGTAGGATGAGCCGAGCCACCCAGCCTCTCCCCAACCCCTCCTGCTCTCAGCACGTGCTTCAGCCCAGTGCAGCTGGAGGGCTGGGGGGTAGGACTGGTTCCTCTGTTCCCCATGGCCTTGGGGGCAAGGAATGGAACATGGGGCTCGGTGCTGCCCCTTGAGCTGGGGGGCGGCCAGGGAGCGCTCTGCTTCCCCTCTCCCCCTCGACAGACACTTACAAACACACACAGAGAAAGGAAACCGTAACCTTATAAAAGACACTGAACGCAAACGCCTGCATGTTTGGGGGCAGCCCCGGCCCCGCCGCCACCTCGGCTCCCCCCACGCCCCCTGCGAGCGCCCGGGCTGGTTTGCTCCGTGGGGCTGAGTGGCTGGCGGCCCCCATGGGCGCCTAGGAGCCGATGATCTGGCCAGACCATGTCTCGTGCTTTGTGTGCGGCGCCAGGTTGGTGAGGACCACCTCCACTGCCTGGAACTTCTGGTTCTTCGGAGGGATAGGGCAGACCTTGTACGTCACCTCGTCCCCCTCCACTGGGACATACTCCCCCTCGATGCTGCAGAAGAGGAAAGGAGAGGTGGTGGTGGTGGTGGTGGGGGGGTTTTGGCCAAGAGACACACCCCTACCCCGGACCACCCAGAACCAAGGAAGGCAGCCAACCCACCACTTGCACCTTGGGAAAGAAAACCCACAGGTGATGGGGGTACAGCACAGGGAGAGACCCATCCCCACCCCATGGAGATATCTGCATCCCAGCCCACAAGTCTCCAGCCCCATGCTGATGGTGTGGCTCCCCCTGGGTCTTCTGGTAGCACGCACCCCTGGGACTTACTCAGACACATGCACGAAAATGTCCTCTGTGCCATTCTCTGGAGTGATAAACCCGTGGCCCTGGGAGCGAGAGAACTGCTTGCAGACACCCTTGAAGATGGGGCCGGCAGAGGCACGCGCTGTCCTGTGGGAGGAAGGGAAGGAGATTTTTCACTGGTGGCATTCGCCCAGGAGGTTTGCTATGAACACATGATGGTTCTGGGAGAGCGCGTGGCACCCACCACAGCACCCTGGGCAGGTGTGGGCAGGGATGCTGGGCACCGCGTTGGCAAAGTGCCCCAGGTGCAAAGGGTTCTACAGGCATTGCACGTGACCATGGCTCAACCAGACGGTCCCAAACCCACATGCCTGGTACTTACGCTGAGTAGGTCCTGGTCCTCTTGGTGGGGAGGGGGCTGGGCAGGTCCCGCAGCAGGAGGTTGCCCCGCTCCCAGATGCGGCTGCCCTCCCGCTGGAAGGGGAAGGTGGGCCACACCGGTGACTTGGGGGAGTGCAGGGGTGGCACTGCCGGTGGGGCGCCGGGGTCTGACGACATGGTGGGGCTGGCGGTCTCCTCCGTTTTGGGATCGGGCAGGCAGGTGGCAGGAGAAAGGACGCCCAGGCGTGTGGGCCTACTGCCAGTGACCTGGGGAGCAAAAGGGCTGGGGGTTACAGGCCCTCCTGTGAGGCTTTTGGCAGGGACAATTTGCTATCAGGAATTGCCCCTCGGCTCCCAGCCATCTGTGGGAGCAGGCAGCGTGCTGCCAGCCTTCTATATTGGACACCAATCTCCCTCACTGGGAATTCCCCCAGGAAGCCTGTCCTAGCTTGAGGCCACCTGGCATGTTTCAGCAAATCAATCCCAAGGGAACAGCCTGGTTTGTGGCTTCACCTTTGAATTGCCAGGATAATCCCACATATTTGAGATGAAGTCCCAAAAAAGCACACCCTGGGAAAAGAAGCAGTGGAACATGGGCTGCCACAGGCAGGGACCATTTTGGGAAGGATGCCCGTGTAGTGACAGCATGCCTGGGCCTCCAGTCCCAGCCTCTGGGAACTTCCCCCAGCCTGAGATTTCTGATAAAAGGGTGAAGAAAAAAGGCTGAGACAACAGGTAAAAGTAGGTCAAGGTCAGGGGTTGAGGTCTTCCCGGTACAGGAGGTTGCCTCAGCCCTGTAGGATTTAGGACACAACCTCAGCCCAAGCCAATGGCTGCTGCCCACCCAGGCACATTCCTACAGGAAGGGACACCGGGAGACTGTGGCAGGGCAGCCAGCAGCCCTCACATCCCTCACGCACCTCAGTCGAGCCACGACACTTCACACTTCCTGCTGCTGCCATCATCAGGCTCCAGTTTCTGGCTGGCATCATGCAGTTTGCAAGGAGTTAAAGCCCTAAGGGTCAGAAACCCTGCAGGTGGTGTCCTGCCAGAGTAAGGTGTCCTGCCAGAGTAATCATGGGCATTCTTGTCCTTGCTGAAGCACCCCGAGCATGAAACTGGGGGGGTTGTGCATTTTTAAGCCTCCTGGATGCTCTGGTGCGTGATCAGCACTGCAGCCGCTTGCTCAGAAAGCCCTTGCTCTGATGATTTCTCTTCCAATCGGCTGCTGCATTTGACGCTGGTGCCTCTGTCCCAGGGTGCCCCACTCCAGAGGTTGCTTGAGGGCACCTCTCTTTGGGTGCACTGGGTGCGAGCTCACCCACTTCCATCACTCCTCAGGCTCGGGAATTTCCCCATCACCCGGAGCGGAGGAGCCCAGTATCCCATGGAGTTACCATCCCCTTCCCCTCCACCGCCTTCAGCTCTTTTCCACCCCACCGGCATATGCAGCATATTTTGGGACAACACCTGCACACACCAGGAAATCCAGAGAATATTTAATTTATTTTCTGACTCACTGTGGCCCTTTGAGACACAAAGGCCCTGGGGGGATGTGCAAAAGGGGGTCACCTCCACTCTGAAATTAGCAGGCACCAAGGACATGGGAAAATATTTCTAGAGCAGCTGAAGTTTCAAGGAGGCACCAGGCCATTCCTGTTCCCTTCACACACCTCCGCTTGCTTCCCCTGCCAGGAGGTGTGCCTGCCACTGGGCCCCCACAGCTGCCAGTCCAGCTTCAATGCTGCCATCGGATGCTGCTTCATATGGGCCTAACAGCTGCCCCCTCTGAGCCCTGCAGAGCTTCACTCCCAGGCCCAGGCAGTAAAGGCCACTGCAGTCCTACCCCACGGCAGAAAACACCACGTTCCTCCTGCCCTTTGAGACAACTTCCAGTCATGGCTGCAAACCCCTCCAAAATGTCTCTCCCCTTATTGGCTCACCACCCACCCCCATAATAAACCTTGGCCCAACAGGCCCAGCATCTCCTGCCCCCATGCCCAGGTTCAGCATTTGTTTCCCCCATACCCTGGCTCAGCATTTCCTTCTTCTCCCATTCCCAGGCTCAGGCTCACCATCTCCTTCCCCCATGCCTGAGGAGCTCAGAGAGGCTGAGGCAGCACCCAAATGAGACACCCCAAAGCCCTGCCAGACACCAAACTGCTTCACAGCTCCCATCCATGCCCCCATCTGACCACCCTGCCTGTGCTGGTGAGCAGCCTGGCCACTTCAGGTCTGCGAAAAGCAATGTGGTCCCCATGCATTGCTGCAGGATCTGTCACCTTCCCAGGAGGTATCAGGACTGGAGGAGTAGGACAATATTGGGGAAATGGCCCTCAGTTCTCTGCTACATCATGAAGCCGCCACTATGCAAATGGCCTCACTATGGCGCGTCTCCTCTGTGCGGCTCTTGCTGACAGGCCTTTCCGTTCCCCCACCAGATTAGGGACAATGGAGGGTATTTAACCTGAATAATGATGCTTGGAGTAAACTATTAGTATGCTGAGGGAGTTGGTTGGCATCCACAAGGGGCTGGAAAAATGGAAGTTTTCCAGAGGCAAAATTAAAATAAGAGGCAAAGGGGTGTGCAGGAGGGGGGACCCTTGCAGGGACAAAACCATGTGGGTTGGTGAAGTGGCAACCAAGAGTGGGTTTGCCCCAGGTTCACCTGTGGGACCAGCCCAGGTTTAAGTGCCCTGTAAGGCTCCCTGGTTTGGCGGATGAGCAGTGGTGGAGAACGGGGGCATGCTGGGCACCACTGAGGAGGCAGACAGTCTGCTCCTGAGGGCTGAGGGCAGCAGTGGAGAGTGCCAACCTGGGCTGCTCTTTGCCCCCAGGAGCTGGGCTTGCTCCATGCGGGAGAACAAGCTAGGCACAATAGCTCACAGGCATTCTGGGGGATCCCTGGACGGCCCACAGGGATGTGGAGGGGAGCCCTAGTGTGTCGTGGCAGCTCACTGGGACGGGGCACAGCAAAGCTGTGGAGTCCCCATCCTTGGGGAATGCAACCCCTGGACGTGTCCCCAAGCTGCCTGCTCTATCTCCTGCTTGGAGCATTGGCTGGAGCAGGGACCCCTGTCCTGCAGCCATGCCAAGGCTGTCTCCCACAGCCAGTAGCACTCTGCCCATCTTCAGCGCCTGGATCAAGCATCCCAAATTTGTGAGTCAGCCTTGGTGCCCAGGGGCTGAATGCCTGGCTTTGCCAGTGCTGTTGAAGCTGAAGCTGAGTAGGAGCTTTGGCACATGGGGGGCTTCCACGGTGGTATCCTACCTCCCACCTCATTTAAATCCCTGCAGCAAACAAAGGGACCGAGGAAATCAAACTCAGGGCAAAAGCAGGCTGAGAGAAGAGGGGGCACACAAGCATATCCTCGCCAGCGTCTCCTCCCCTCCCAGAGAGAGATCAGGGAAAACCTCTCCTGTCCTTCTTCCCTCACTATGTTCCACCCCACCATTCTCTCCCCACTGCAGCCCCAGCAGGCAACAAGAAGGGGGCATCTGGGCACGAGAGGCATTTTACTCTCTACTCCACCTCCTGCAGTCACAGTAGCCTCTTTTGGGGACCAGAGCATCTCTCCCCACCTCAGGTCTCTCCCAGCCTGGCTGACACCAACCCACAACACTACGTCCACCCCACGCACGTATACAGCGCAGGGACAAAATCCGGGTCACTTGAGGAAGCAAGCAGAGAGACTGCAGCAGCCCGGCTCTGCCGCGGGGCATGGGAAGCCTTTCCAGCGTAACTACCCTCCACTGCCACTGCTGGACCTCCACCTCGCTCCTCCCTGTCTCCCCTTGATGGTTTTGCTCCGAGGGTCTCCCAGGGTGACAGTCCTCCGAGCCGAGGAGGTGTGGAAGTGGCACCGAGTCCAGGGCTCCCTGGAAGGATGCTCTTCATAAAAAATACCTCCTACCCTGTCCGCCTTCCCTCCTCCCCAAAAAAACCTTCTCAGAGCCAAACCCCAGAGCCCTCTGGTGACAGGGTCTTCTCTGGCGGCAGCAGCAGCCAGCTTTGCTTTTATATTTTTTGGAGGGCAGGCTCCTGAGCAGGAGGAGCTGACAGGCAGGAGCTCTTGCAGGCGAAGGCAGGAAACCCAGGCCAATTAAGGCAGACAGGCAGTAGACGCATCAGCTTTTATCTCGAGATGCAAGTACCCCATTCATCAGCAGCGACTGAAAGGTCTGCGGTTTATCAAACAAAATCACTGTCTCTCTCCCCTTCTTTAAAGCCAAACACATTGACTTGGGTGCTGGCTGTGACCTTGTTTAACTAAACAGCCTTTCAAGGCCCCCTAGAAGAGGGGAAAGAGCCTTTTGAAGAGGCACCAGCCTCTGTCTGCCACTCCCCGTTCATTAGCGGCAGCGAAGAAAACCCCTCACGCTCCCTCGCCCAGGCGGGGGAATACATATTTAATTAGCTCAATCGCCCTCAGTGAATCGGCCCTCCCGTGCAGCGCTTCTTTGTGCTGCTTCCCATCCGCTGGAACCCCCGGGATGCCCAGGATGGACTGGTGGATGGGTGGCCGCTCTGCCGGCGGCCGTCACGCTCCAACTCTGGACGTGACCCTTCAGCTGGCCCGACCGTCCCCTTTATGGGCCGTTCCCTTTCACGCCGACTCTTTTCTTTGTAAATCCCCGTCTCGGATGCTGTCTGCCACCACACTCTGGTCTCCCGTGTGCCACTGCTCACCCCACCCCAGTCAGGGAATTCGAGGTTATTTTCCCTCTGCTGCCTTTTCCAGCAATGTCCTGCACGGGCTCTTCCACGCCACTCACCATCACGTTTTCTCCATCGCTTGCAACTGCCAGTGGCCCCAGTTCAGCAGTCAGCTTTACCATCCCTCTAAATCCACTCCAGGAGAAAAAAGGTCCCTGTATGTCAAAAAGACACCCCATCTCCGCAGCCAGCTGCCGGCAGCCATCTCCGCACCCCACGGAGCAGGGAAAGCAACGGTCTGGCCCGCTGCCACCCTTGGGGAGGCTACGGCCCCCCCAGACCCAGCTTGTCTAGACACAGGCTGAAACAGAGAAGAGCTACACCCCTCCAGACATGTGAGCGTGTCCCCAGAGCTCAATGCAAAAACAAAAATCCCGTTCTTCAGCTGCTTGGCATATTCACCTGCCAAGGGACCCAACAACAACACAGTGGCCAGCAAGATCCCAGGGGGGCTGCCATGAAGGGCAGGAACCAGCTGGGGAACCAGGATGGCTCCAGGTAGAGGTACCGCGAGCAGGGCCACCAAAACGCTTGCTGTGCTATGTTTCTCCACCCTTCCTTCCTCAGAGAAGGCTCACAGCCTCGGTGTCTGGCAGGTTTTTATAAATGCTGTCTCTGTCCGATGCTAATGAAAGCCTCTCAGCTCCCCCCTCTCCCGTTTTTGGTTACCAGATCATGTTAAGAGTTAAATACCAAGCAAAGCAATTTTCTTGCTTGCCCTGCATGTTACAAACCCCTTTGCTGAGACAAATTACTATAGGAAAAATAAAACTAGGTAGTTTTTGGGGAATGCACACTGACAGCGTCCCCTCCCCAGCTAAGCCAATCACACTCCCAACTCCAGAGATCTTTGCTGAGATAGTCTCGCCTACGATACAGCCTGCTTAGCGCTAAAATATGAATGTCACCTTTATGGATTGATTATAAAAAGCTCCCTTAGTCAGTGCTGGGCTGCCCAGCTCTCAGGGAGACCATGAGGGAGAGCAAGCAGGCTGACAGATGCAAAGGAGAAGGAAAGGGAGAAACCATCATGGAGGCTTGATTTACCTTTCAAGCATACATGCATAGTCATCACTCCCAAATACCAAGTTTGTGGGATTTGTTTGCTTTCTTGTGTTGGTTTTTATTTTTTTAATTAGCATAGCATCTCTTCAGAGACCTGGCACAAACATCTTCGTCTGTGTCCTTCTTTCCTTCTTTGTGAATCTAACGTGCCATCGGCAGGAACAGTGCAGCCAGTCCAAAGAAATCTCGATTTCAGCCCCCATCACTACCAGCCTGCTTTAATAAATCAGATTTTTCACAAATTGCCTCCCGTTAACCCGGCAATCAGGGAGCTGGATCCCAGCTGAGCTCAGCCCTCCGTGGCAAAGCCCTGGATTATTTGCCCCCCAGCCAAAGCAGACGTGCAACATTGCCGCCGCCACCCCCAGGGGAGTTATTGTTCCTGAGGCTGGTGGGGAATAACCAAACCGGAGGAGGGAAGTCACGTTTCACCCTCGCACCTCTCCACCGTCAAAAGGACAAAGCAGCTTTGAAAGAGAAAGGTGGTGCGTGAAGTTTAACCTCCAGCTACAATAGCCCGGGCACGCGGCATGGCCATTGTGCCTCCCCTTACTCACCTCCTTAGCAGCGACGGGCTCCCTGGAGCTGCGCTCTGCAGAGCATCGGTGCTCGGAGGGGCCGGACGCTCCTCCGCTGCCTTGGGAGGAGCAGCGG
The DNA here is from genome assembly GCA_013400975.1 of Atrichornis clamosus. Classification (NCBI taxonomy): domain Eukaryota; kingdom Metazoa; phylum Chordata; class Aves; order Passeriformes; family Menuridae; genus Atrichornis; species Atrichornis clamosus. The sequence continues at coordinate 70,865 of WBMZ01006218.1, read as the reverse complement.
TCTCGCCTGCAGCCCGGCTCCGGGGGGCTTTCTCCGGCTGGCTGCCTGCCGGCTGATGGATGTGCCGTATCTGATGTGTGGATGATGTGCGCCTCGAACACACACGTATCCGCACGCCTTCCCCTGACGTCAGGGCCGGGCCAGGGGGAGCGGGCAGGTGGGAGGGATCAGCCTGGTCATTTCTGAGCTAGACTTAAAGGAGAAAGTCTGTATGGGGGGCCGGAGGTGACGAGGGCCTGTCCCGGGGGCTGCATCGCTCCGGTTACGCAAAGTGACGCACATCGGTGGCACTGCCGGACGCAACGGGGCAGCCCCACAAGGCTGCAGGGACAGCAGGATGGGGTGTGCATCGCAGGCAGAGATGGGGACAGGGTCCCTCACAAGGGGTGAAACCTCCCCCCTGTCACCCCGAGTCTCACTGGTGCCCTGCAGCCACTCTCCTCGCCCGCCCAAGCACCCGTAGGTGCCACTGTCACCCCCGGTGCAGTAGGAGAGAATAGGAGGCACATGCCACAAATCCATCCCACTGCCCCACTCCCCTGCTCTGGGCTCACAGCCAGCCATCACAAATCCAGGTGCTTTCTCAGGGTCTTGTTTCCATCAGTGCACTGTGCCAACCCCCAGCCCCAAAACATCTGTTTTCCCCTGTGCTGCTGTGACCATACTCAGGGGAGCCATCTCCGTGGGCAGGGGCAATGTCATAAATTGTCCTGAGACTTTCTCTAGTAGGGGTGTAGGGCAATGGGATGAGGACAGAATCGTTTGCTGATTCCACTGGGGAATAGGGTGAGAGTAATGTGGTTTAAATTACAAAGAGCAAGATTGATGTTAGACATTAGGAAACACTTTCTAACAGAACAGACAGTTAATTACTCAAGTAAATTGCCTGTGGAAGCACCAGGGTCTCCATCACTGGAGGCTAGTAAGAACAGCCTGGGTATGCATAACTCTGGGGGGAATTTAGGTGATATTAGCCTCATTTTGGAGTAGAAAGGTGGACCACATCAGCACCTTACCATGCAAGTCCCTGTGATCCTGGAATAAAACTTATAACAACCCTGAACAACCATGGCACAGTGTCAGTGCTGTTATGGGCATCTTGTGACATGGGGTGGTCGTGGGTTGCTTTTGTTTCCTTAAACTCTTTCCTTGATACACGCTAAGTAGCTGCACACGGTGATGCCAGAAGGATCTGTTCCACAAACAACCCTCAGGGCTGCAGGATGGTGTACAAGTTGTGCGGGAAGCATGAGGCATGGCACAGAGTCAGGAGACAGGGTCACAACTGCTCCACCTGGCTGTATCCATCCATCCATCCAGGTACTGGGTGTTGATCCAGGGCTGTCCCAGGGGCTTGGCAGAGGGAGATCACAAAGCACTTGTTTCTCTCCTGTCGATGAACTATACTGCAGAAAAAGACTCCATAGACAGACGAGACCAGCCCATGTCAGGGCCACCAAGAAGCACTGAAACCCCAAGTGCCGGTGGGTTTTGGCACTGCCCATCATGCTCTGCTTGTGGCTTTCCAAGTAGTTTTCCATGACAGAACAGGAGCCCCATTCACACCCTACAGCTCATCTCTCCAGTCTACCCTTCAGAACCTTGCAAAAGAAGGGGAGGAGACCCCAGTCAGATCTCAGTCTATGCTCTGAGTTTCTACTGAGATGGCATCTCATCTCTTGGGGGACAACTCTACACATCCAGAGTAGGATGGTTCTGAACTGGAAACAGCTGGAGGCCAGAAGAGTGCTGGGGCTGTGCAGTACAGGCATGCCCTCTCCTTCCCCAGTCATTTGTTTATCACTTGTACATTGGATATCTGTATGAAATACCTGTATGCCAGATCGACCTGTGTGCCCAGCTGCATGAGTTAAACAACATGAACTGAACAGAGGAGACAAGAATCAGAGCCTGGCTCTCCCACATAAAGGCTCTTGATGGAAAAGGCGTAGGGAACTTGAAGTATGTTTGGCTGGAAGGTGGCTCTGGGCATGCGCTGCAGCGGAGGAGGCAGAGAGTCTAAACCAGGCAAAAATGATAAAAGGAGAAGAGGGGAAGCTTTGATCAAACAGAGAGTGGGAGTGGGGGTGCCAGAGATGCCTGCAGAGATGGAAGCAAAGGCAGGAACGCAGAGCACTTTGTACGTGAGAAGATACATAATTCCTTTGGAGTCAATCAAAGGAGGGCCAGAACTGTCTAGATGCAAATTACCACTCACCTCCCCTAGCATCTCTGAGCCAGTTTTCCCCAAGAGCCATGGGGATGCGGGAACAGAGGAGATCTTAAACCAAGTAATCTGGGGGCTCCTTTCATTTTTCTCAAACGTTCCAATCCTTCAGGTAGCTTCAAACAGTATTTTCCAGATTTCCTGGAGATTTTTTCAAGAGACTGAGAAATGTCTGGGATTTTCTCTGAGGGATAGAAAAACTCTTCTGCAACCCCTGGATTCCAGCAGCTAAAGCTTCAAAAAAAACCCCTGAGCAACTGAGAACCATGCTCTGAAATGTTGGAAAAGCCCAAATACTGCTGAGAGGGACTCTAGAGACTTTATGGTTATGTGTGAAAAGGTACGTACTGTGGCACTGTGGATTTCCGGATATTCACCATGTCAGTACTACTGTGACAAAAAGAGACAACTCAGAAAAACAAGGCTGTTTACATCATCTCCAACAGCAAAACACTTCAGCAACAGCATTAAATAAAGTGTGACTCTGAGCACTACCAATAGCTGAGTTGAGACAACACCCATGTTTTACAGGGCAGAGTTTGGTTTTTGTTTATATTTTTACATTGAAGACAGCACTTACGAAATACAGAATTCCTCCAGGGAGAAAACCTAGGTGGGAACAGAGCAACATCTGTCATGCGTAGATAGTCCAGGCACACACCACTTGGGATTGGGGAGGGGCTACCTGCAGAGAGTGAGACTGGAAAATATTTCCCACAGCCTGGGATGTTACTGGTGGAGGCTGAGAAACTGACAGCCAGACTCAGTTCTGGTGGTGATTTTAGCCTGGTACCTGAGGCAGCGAAGCTCATCCGACACTGTCATTGCAAGCTTTCTCTCCACGCATTTCAATTTAGTTTCCCCACAGTAATATCAAAGAACCTGCAAGTTTCACCAAAATACACAGCTGCACAGCGAAGAGGAATCCTATCGTCCTTACTGAGGAGCGGCCCGCAGCATTCAGCCCTTGTTGGCAATCACAGAGCTGATACACGACAGAGAGATTCTGCACATCTTGCTTGGTGCCTGCACTTTACCAGACACCAGAGACCTCACTGGGAGGACCCAAGACAATATGAAGTGAGGCCTCGCAGACCTGCTGCTCACACAGCTGATTTTTTGGGGCTGCGGCTAAGGGTGAAGGGAGATGTGTCTGCTTTGTATTGGGTGTCCCTGATGGGGCATGGCTGTTGGAAACATGAAAAATGTTAGCTCAAGAAATGGCTAGAAACAGAAATATGATATGACTCTGTTCAAATCCCCTTCTCTCCATCTCCCACGTTCTCCCAGGTATTCCAGTCTACTATTCCCCTGAATGCATGCCCTTATTTAACCTTCCAGTTCTTATATACAAGCATCCAGAGTGATCGCCTTGCCAAAACCAACTTGCCAGTGCCCAAGTTCTCTTTCCTTGTGTGATACCAAAGCTGTTTCTTCCACTGCCTTCAGGACGTGGTTGAGAACAATTCTCTCTTCTGAAAAAGTAGCTACAGGCACCTGCAAAACTGCACTAGATAAAGGTCAAACCTCGCACTGCCAGACCTGCATGAGGCCAGGACAGAACAGCAAGGGATGCAGCATGTGTGCCAGCAAAACTGTGCTGCGCCGAGATTAGCGCAGCCGTGGCTGGAGTGCAGGAGAAAGGAGCCTTTGTAAGGCTCCCTGAAGTAGGACAAGAAGAGCAAGAAACGCTGGGGATTTGGGTTGAGGTGTTCTGATAGAGTGGTGTCTGCTCTGCTGGCAGCAGAGCTCTTTGCTTAGACAGTAGATGATGCTCCAAGAAAAACGCTGCTCTTCCAGGTGACAGGGGAAACCTTGTTTCTGGGCCCCCCATTTAATACAAACATGCCAAACATGTGCAGACCAGCCATGTTTATTTAAACAAAATTAAAAACCCCACAACTCAACAGATCCTGGTGAAACAGGGTAATTGCAAAGAGATCAAAAACTCCTTGTCCAAGACAGGTATCTTGTTAATGAGGCCTAACCACAGTATTTCCAACCTTGTTTTCCCCCTCCTGTTCCCAGACAGCTCAACATTTAATGATTTCTTACCTAAAATGCTCATTACTGTCCCACCACGCGCTGCTGGGGAGCGTGGGGGATGACACACTTAGCCTTCGCATCAAAGCCATTATGCTGACAGTGCAGTTTTGACTGTCAGCCAGGGATGTTTGGTTTTCCTGGCGGATCTTTTTTTAAACACACTTCAAACAACCTCCTTTCATTTTCCCTGACAAATCTCAGGCATTAGCACACCCCCTTGTTTTCTGCCATCCCTCATGCTGCTTCTTCCTCACACTGATTCCCTTGCTGCAGAATGCACCGAAGCCTCAAAAATTATACCATGGGGGTTGGCTTCTTTTTGGCAATTAACACTCAGAAATTATTCCAGCTCTGTGTGGCGGCAGTTTATCCCCAAAAATAACCTTGACCTAAGCATTGGGCAGATGCCACTGTCAGGAACTTCCAGGTGCAAAGAGGGTTATAAACACACCCAGGTTTGCTGGAAAGGTGAGCAAACAGCTGAAGAATTGGCTTTCAGAGAGGCACAGACTTTCATCTCTGGGTCCCTGAGCAAAAGAGAGACATGCAGCTCCTGGAGCAGGTCCAGACAGGGCAACAACGATGACTGGGGGATTGGAGCTCCTCTCTTATGAGAAAAGGCTGAGGGAGTTGGGCATGTTCAGGCTTCAGAAGACTAAGAGGGGATCTCATCAATGTCTATCAGTATCTGAAAGATGGGTGACAAGAGGATGGATCCAGGCTCTTCTTGGTGGTGCCAAAAAATAGGACAAGGGGCAACAGGCAAAAACTGAAGCACAGGAAGTTCCACCTGAACATGAGGAAGAACTTCTTTGCTGTGCAAGTGACCAAGCACTGGAACAGATTGCCCAGAGAAGTGGTGGAGTTTCACTCAATGGAGATACTAAAGAATCCTCTGGATGCAATTTCTGTGCCACGTGCTCTGGAACAACCATGATACCAAAATCAGCCGGAAAATAAACTTTCTAGCACAATTTGAAGCATTAGAAAGTAGGCATTCTTTATTTGCACCAAATAGAAGAATATATAGTGAAATTTCTATTCTGTTATTTATCAACCCTGCTGGAGCAGAGAGGTTGGACCACATGATTGTGGTCCCTTCCCACCTGACCTGTTCTGTGATTCTGTGATCTCTGCTGCCCTATCGGGATTGAAGTTTACAAAAATGATACATTCAATCAGAACAGGCGCAGATGTGTATTGTTTCAGCTGCCACATGGGAGCCACCGCCCGGAGAGACACCTGCTGGGAAACGACGGGAAATACAGAACACTCCAGCACAGAGCGCCCGGTTGGTGAGGCCCTTCCCACTTTTATACTGGCCAGAACCAGTCCCTCACGAGGGTCTACGGCCAGGGCCGCGCTCCCGTGACGGCGGACACCGACCCGTGCCCCGCCCCGCCCCGCCTGAGGAGGGACAAAATGGCGACCGCGGGGGCCCCGCCCCGCCTCGCGTCAATCAGGGCGCGCGGCCCGCCGGGCGAGCGCCATTGGCCGCGGCCGCGGCGGAAGTGGCGCGAGGCCGGGGTGCGCGCGGGGCTCCGCGTGCGGCAGGTGGGTGAGCGGGCGCTCCCGGCATCCCGCCCGCCCCCGGCCCCCTTTCCTTCGGGACATCGGGGATACCGCCCCGCCGAGCTCCGTGCCACACGTTGGGGTGCCTGCCCAGCCCCGACTCGGCTGTCCGTGCAGCGCTCCAGTTCCCGAAGCTGTCGGTGTCTTCTCGCCCCCTGCCACCATGTTTGTACTGGTGGAGATGACTGACACTGTAAGAATTCCTCCCTGGCAGTTTGAAAGGAAACTGAACGAATCCATTGCTGAAGAGCTAAACAAGAAATTGGCCAATAAGGTAAAGCGTGGCTCACGTATAGGTTGATGCAGGCATCATAACATCCCCGCGCGTTTCTTCCTTTTATTTGTGCCTACTGAGGTGCGTGGGTGAAGTGTCAAGAGTGGTTTAGATGTCAAGGCCATCCCCAGCGACTGTAAACAAAGAGACAGCCAAGTATAATCTCAAAGGGGACATTTTCTAGTGGCTGATGTTGTAATGGGAAGATACTGAGACACCACATGGGGCAGAGAAGCATGAAAGAGAAGCGAGAGCAATTGCAGGGTGTGTGTAGAGGAGCAACCCAAAATGCACCCTGAAAAACCAATACAAACTAATCCATCCAGTGGGGAATTTCAAGAAAACAGGCTACATAAACACATGTAGAACAGTAGTACTGGGAGAGAAATGAAGGTGTTAATAGCTGGTTTGGTCTATGCTTAGTAATTGAACTACAGTGTGCCAGTAAGAAGTTGGTGTTTGGTGCCTGATATAAAAAGTGTGCTGTGGGACACCTGGAGGTCACATTTTCCCTGTGCAGCCCCCGGACTGTGATTAGCATATGGTTTTCCACACGAGGCAGGTGCAGAACTCAAAATGCAGCTGTAAACGTGAAGGGAGATCAAGAGAGCACCCTGAAGGGATTGAGGATTGTGAATAGCAGATTTTACAGACAGATTATGAAAAGCAAAAGTCTTCTCTCATCCACTGGTGACTGGTAGATGCCTCAAATTTTGTAGGCAGTGAAGCCATCTCAGAAGTAGCAGAGAAACCAAAAATTCACTTTGTGTTTCCCCATAGCTAATATAATTTAAGACAAAGGCAAGCCTAGAGGCTTCTGAGAGTATAACTCTAGCAAAAAGCATGTTTAGCCTTTGGACAAGCTGTGGGGCTGGTGAATGATGTCTGTGGAGAACTGTTTACTGTATTGACAGACCAAGTTCTCTCATCGCTGACAGTTTCCCCAAGGGTTTCTGTAGAAGTGTTCTGCCAGTGCCAGTGCACCCATAACACTTGAATTGGGGTTCCCCAGTGCTGCTGGGGCTGGGGATCAGGGCTGGGGCTATTGAAGGAGTGTAACAAAACAGCCTCCATCCCATCTCGTCCCCCTTCTGTTGTTGCCTTTTGAAGAGGTGTGCATAATGTATGAATTCCGTAGTTTGCTTGATTTAACCTGGTGGGTTGCTTGATTTCACTGCTTTTAATTTTTTTTTTTTTTAATTTGATCAGGTTGTATACAATGTTGGGCTCTGCATCTGTCTGTATGATATCACAAAGCTGGAAGATTCGTACATATTTCCTGGGGATGGTGCATCACATACCAAAGGTATGCGCTTTTGCTCAGTTACATAGAGTTGCAGATTAATTAATGATCTGGAAATGTAAGCTGGGTTCAGTTGTTAGGGAAAGTAACAACCTTGAGTTCACAGCCTTAACTCTGTTCCTGTTAGGAGGGCAGGAGGAATGTGGTGAAAATCTCTTACTTTCTTTGCAGTTTTTGGGTACAAATACAGCTTTAAATAGCTAGTTCTGCTTGCCTTCTCCAGCAGTCCAGCACTGTTCTACAATTAGAGCCATGGGTGTGGGGTAAGGAAGGGGTTAACTTAATTGAAAAATTTTGAAAATAGGCACATAGAAAATAAGTTGTAATAATTGTTCTGCATTTCTCTAGTATCTTTTTCTTTTTGGAGCTTATTTTCCCTAGCTAGAATGTTTATACCTGTTTCTACATATAGCATTTGCACAGCATTTGATGCTGTTGTCCTAGCTGGAAGTTTTATGACATTTTTGTTGAAACTTAGACAGATCTGGTTCATCATACATTTCTAGTGGGGTTTTTTGAATAAGAAATGACTAATTTATTTTCTTTGACTCTTCGCAAATCTGAGTAAAAACTGGAAGTAAATGCATAAAAGCAAATTTCATTATTTTAAAGTTAAAATAAGGTTTTAAACTGGTAAGAGATGCATTTTTCTAGTTTCAGTTTACAGTGTGGAAATGTAGGTTGAGCACATGAAGTATTTCCTGCTAGAAGGGAACTGCAGTGACTATATGTGGTTACCCGTGTCTAAATTATAACTCCAGTAGAACTCATTCTCTGCAAATAAAAGCTTCTCTAATACTGAAGGAGGATGGCAGACTTTTCTGCTTGCTTTAATCTCCATTCAGCTTGTTAACTTAGAATTACTCCTTGAATATATTCTCTCTGAGCCTGGGAAAAAAGTCTTCTTTCAGAATCTGGGGTAGTACTTTGATAAGTCCTGCTGTGCCTGGTAATAACTCTTTCTTTAACGCACTGCCTAGTTTTATGTAAAAGAGTAGCGCTGAGTATGAACAGCTAAAATGATGTTAAATTGCTCAGAAGCATTGTTTGGCTGAGATAGTCTTAGTATAGCATTCTTGTAATTGTAAGTGCCATGTGCTTAGTTAGAAACATTTTATCTAGCTTGGATGAAAAATCCAGTTATGTTAGAGAATCTTATTTAATCTGATAATATTTGATTTAAAATATTTCATTAAAGAAAATACAGCATTGGAACAAAGATAAAAGGCAGAAGTATTATGAGAAATTATAATTTCAACTGATACTCTTGACCTTGAAGCGTTGTGCAGGAGTGCTTCCATCATAACTTCATCAGAGGCCCTGCTCCACGCTTGTCATCTTACACTTTCATTCTGTGAACTTCAACTCTTGCAAAACTGAGGAGCTGGGAACAGAGCACTGCTGATCGGCCGCTGCCGGAGTTTGTACAAACCAGTTAGGAATCAGAACTCTTATTCCCGTTTTTCTATCTAATCAATGCCTGTAAAGAAATTGTAAAAGAAACCGGGTATTTAAGAGGGCATATAGGATGTGGGATTTTGTTTTAATGGCTGCCACCCTGTGGAAGGACTATAGTTCACTAACATGGACATAACATTAATGATCTGTTTTCTTTTAAGTGCATTTCCGCTATGTGGTCTTCCATCCCTTCCTGGATGAGATTCTGATTGGACAGATTAAAAGCTGCAGTCAGGATGGTGTCCACGGTAAGCCACAACTTCTGACATTAGGGACACGTGAACTGCAGAGTTCTTGGGTCTGTTGAGACACACACAGATTTTGGGTGGGATAATGCTCTCTGTGGGCTGGTTAAGGGCTATTACTGGCCTCTAGTTCTGCTAGATCTGAGAGTGGTGGGTAGTTCGAGCTTGACAGCTTCCCTTGACCTCGATGGTTTTGTCTGCACTCCCCTTTCCTTTTGTCAGTCATGTGCATGCCCAGGAAGAACAGGCAAGCCTGTGTGAAGCATAGACTGGATTCATTTCCTCTCTTCAGTTAACAGAACTTGTTTTTTTTCAAAGTGGAACTTTTCGGCTTGTGTTGGTCTGATGTATTTTTTGCTATAGTTCTGTGGAAATTTGTGTTCATTTCTTGTACCTGAAAACATGGCAGGGAAATGTCTTTGTGAGCACAAAGTGCTGCCAGAATCGTGGAATACATAATTGATGAGTTGCTTTCCTTTCTTGTAGGAGTCTTCCATGCAAATGAGCTCCACTGCTCAGTTGTTAAATTAGGACGATAAGATTACCTTGGCTGCATTTGTTGCTGGATTTTGGCATGATCCATTCCCTGATAAAATTCAACATCATGAAATCTCAAGGGGAATGTGGGGGCTGTTCTGACTTTATATTGATCTTTATTTAACATACTACATCTGTGATTTCTAAGCTCTTTTCTGTCAGAGACCTCTATAGCATCTGACTCATTTCTTGGAACACTTTCATTTCCATTCCTGCTCCAAACAACCTTTTCCTTTCCCAGCGGGCATGAAGACTGTGCCCTCTGTTGCTGTATGTACTTTCAGCTGGGTGGTTGCTTTGCTGCCAACTGAAATTGAGCATTGTGGCTCGAAGAATAATTCCTGCATAATCTCAGTAACCTTCCTGAGAGAGAAAGGAGAATGAGTCTAGAAATGCATTTTAGGGATTGCTGTGGAACATCATTTGCAGATAATTTTTTCAGTCTATCAAATTCTTTTCTCCACAGTTTCCATTGGATTCTTTGATGATATTGTCATCCCACCAGAATCCTTGCAGCAGCCAGCTAAGTTGTATCCTTTGATCACCTTTGATAACTTTACTACTTCATTTCAAAAGATTGTGCAGTGCTGGCCCAACAGGCATTCACCACTGCAACAATGAAGGTGCTCAGCAGCAGAAGCTGAGCCGTTGTGTCAGGCAAGTCCTGCAGACTGTTATCACAGCTAGACAGGCCCTCACGCTCATTAGGTTTTGCAGGATCATTGTGCCCGCTGATAGAAATGAATGGCAGTGTTCCCTGAACAGCCACGTTGTAATCCCTGCCTCCAGTCTTGGCTGCTGCTGAAGATAGAGTGCAGGTTTTACCACATGTAATGTCTACATCCATGTGTCTGATGTACTTCACTGTGATAGGCAGGGTTGTCTTGGGTCTGAGGAGGTTTGCTTGTCTGGGGGTCTTTTCCGTTGTTGGGTTTTTTTGGGGGTGGGTACCCCAGCAGCGTACACCTTGAAGCAGGAAAACAGAAAAATGGGGGTCCTGGGCTGTGCAGACGACCTGAGACAGCACATTGTGGTTTGAGAAATAACTGTGAAAAGGCTTTGAATTGAGTCTATTCTTAGAACTGTCAGAAAGTGATCTGTCAAGCAGAATACTTATTGTTTCCATCCTTAATCCTTGGCACGGCCAGTGATGAAGCAGAGCAGGTGTGGGTGTGGGAATATGAGACAGAAGAAGGGGCCCATGACCTTTACATGGACATTGGGGAAGAGATCCGCTTCCGAGTCGTGGATGAAGCGTTTGTCGATACGTCACCGACAGGTCCGAGCTCTGCAGAGGCTTCCACTTCAAATGCTGCAGAAGAAGTCCAGAAGAAAGAGGCACCCTACACTCTTGTGGTAACTATGTGCATTAATTCACACAGCCTTGTGAGTGTTGTGGTTTATTCAATGTCTAAAATAGCATCCCTTTTCCAAGGAACTGGTTGCTTAAAGCTGACTATGAAGCAAAGTCACAAAATGAAAGGAGTGGAAAAGGGTAGAAATGAGGTTGTTCTTGTGGGTGCTCTGTGGCTGCTGAGTGTTTTCATTGGAACACTTCATGGTTGTTGGTGAAGTTTCCCCTGGGAGGCTGATTTAAAGCAAACTGTGTGCGTACAGAGTACAGAGCTGGGATCAACACATCAAGGTTTATGCAGCAACTGAACAGTCTTTCCTTGTAGTGTTCTGGCGTAAAACCCACCTGAGTACAATGCATGAGAAAGGTGGATCTGCACTAGTGACAACTGTGTTCCATAACTCAGAGAGATGTTATATTTTTAGCCATTTTCCTCTATTCTCCATGCAGTTTACAATCACGTGCTCTCATTTTCTTTCCATGAACAGGGATCAATCAGCGAGCCAGGCCTGGGCCTCCTGTCGTGGTGGACAAACAGTTAGCTGCCATCAGAGCCTGCTCCACAGAAAGTCTTTCCGGTGGATGTTTGGGGGATAACAGGACCCTGCTGGTGCTCATTGCTCCTCTGAAGCTGAATGAGAAATTAGATCTGCCATTCTGTTTCCCCTTCAGCTTCCAAGCTGCCAGAGAGAGACAGTTACTTTCAAGAAACGTCTTCACTGATGTGCAGAAGTGAATTTGCAGGCACAAAAAGCCTTGAGCACAGCAGCTACAAACTCAGCTGGAGTTTTGGTCTCTTGCCCTGAGGGAAAACTGCAGAGGTATTTACTTGCCTGAATTAAGGAAGGAGTTGACTTCAGTGAGTGAAAACAGAAGAGAATACCTGTCGAGAAGTACTGCTTCCTTGGGCTGAGAGCGTGATCTCAGAGGGGTAGAAACCTGCCCTGCTTTTGACAGGAAATGAAGAAGAGACAGCAAAAGACTAGAGTTAGCAGAGGTGTGGTACTCTGGAGACCTGGAAAATACTGCTGCTGGGAGAGCAGGGGAGGTGATGGTGATGTTCTGCTAAGAATGGGGAACACCTGTAGATGAAGTCAGCCAAAAGGAACAGGAATGACAGTTTACCCAAAAGTAACTCAGGCTTAGGTGAAGATGACCACTGTGGAAAACTACAGGCAGCTTATTGTGCTGAATGAAATTACTTTATTGGGTGGGCTGTACTTATGCAGAATGAGCTAAACTTTGCAGGAGTTTGACTGAAAATGTGTAATTATGAACTGAAATGGACCAAGGGTGCTTTGAGCAAGCTAAATCCTTGTTTGTTGGGGTGTGTTAATACCATAAGTGGAATAAATAGTAAAAAACCACACAGCCTGCCTTCCTGTACAATTTGTGGGGAAACTATTAGCTTCCTGCCTAGCAGGAAGAAAACAGTTGCCTCCTGCAGTTTAGCTACTTGGATTTCAAGGCAGACAGTGTTGAGACCAACACTTTGCTCTGTGCTAACAGCCAATGACAAACAATTGCCATCACCCTCCCTGACAGCAGTACAAGGAGAGGAGGGAACAAAACAGTGAGTAAAATCTATGCAGGGCTCATTGCCAAGAGAGTGATGTTGCATATAATTACAAAGCCAGCCACGTTTGGCAGGAAGGGGCTGTAATTCCCTGGTATAGTGGATCTGCTTAACCTCCAACTGTGAAAACAAAGCCTGAGTCACCAGCGCCCTCCCTGCAGCATTGTTAGAACCCCGTAATTCTCAACTGTTATTCCTGGTGCATTGCCCTAATTAAAAGGGAGCCTAGAATTCTTTAGCTTCACATAGTAACTGAGGTCCATCTGTGCAGACAATAAGCTTACTGAATGCCACCTACAGAGCAGCAGTGCTCAGACATGAAACCATCTAGCTATGGTGGAAACAACTGTTTGCAGAAGCCCCCCAGCTGTTTGTATAGGTGGAAATTTGGGTGAAACAAGTGAGGAGCTTCCACACAGGCTGTTCTGGGGTAGTGTCAAGGCAGGGGCAAGAGAACAGCCCAGTACCTCCAAATAGCTTTTTCGCTCAGCTCCCATTTCACAGGGTCAGAGCTCCCAGGAGTGTAGTGAGGTAGTAGTGACACAGCTTTGTGTGCTGTCTTCATGAGAGACTCCTCAACATCCATCTCCTGCTATAGGTTGTGCTTGAGGAAACGAATACAGTGCTGGGAAAGCAGATGCAGCAAGTGCTCTTTGCAGGTTTACCATTGCTGCAATAGTGGCACTGTTGCCGTGGACTGTAGGAATGTAGTGGGGAAGTTGGTCATAGTTAGGCCTGTAGCCTGCAGTAGGTTAATGTCAAGAGCTAGAGTCCAAGACAGTCGTGAGGGCTCTTTCTTTACCACGTTGGGTTAGTTTGTTTTGGGTTTTTTTCTCCATATAGCAGTGATTTACAAAAATTCTTTCCCACCCTCCCAGCAACAATGACAGGGATCAGGATGATGAATACAATAACACATGGCAAAAGAGATGGTCACATTCTTTATTTTCATTTTAAGTCTTTAGCCATCAGTAAAGTGAATGGGCAGAAAACAACCAACTGAGCAGACAAACCCACCTTAGCTGGTTATTTCCAAATATAAATAACTGTGGGAGAACTGAAATTGAGCCAAAATAGAAAAAGGGAGCTGGGGAATTTAAAAGACAAAAGTAAGCCTAGCTGCACTCCCTTTTCATAGTGTCAGTGAAGAGGAAGTACCATAACAAAAAGGAAGCTATGGTTACATTTGATCAGACATTTATTCCAACAGTAGGCATGGAATTGCACTTTCATGAAAATGCCAAAGCTGAATTGAGTCCAGTGCACTGGGGCATTGTGCGCACTTAGCTTGATTTCTGCTGCAGCTCCTTCATTCTGTTCAGGGCACTGCCAGCCTGAAACCACTCGATCTGCGACTCATTGAAGGTGTGGTTCAGCATGATTGTTTCTTGGCTCCCATTGGGATGCTTGATGATGCATTTCAGAGGCTGAAGAAAGAAGACAGTTTTTATTTATTTCCTGCCCTTCTCTTTCAAGGGAGAAAGTTACCTGAAGCTTCTCACAGGAAAATTCCTACATGGTTTCAAAGGGCTGAAAAGGGAAAATTGCAGCTCAGGGTGGGTCTTAACATAAAAGTGAGGTTGTAGTTCCTTCTAGGGAACATTCATGCTTAAGTCAACAAGTTCAGGAATTCAGAGTATCATACAAGGGTTTCTCTTAACCGTTCAGAACGACACTGATTCTGACCTGCCCTGTATCTCCCCAGACCACCGGGTCTCACCTGGCTGGCAGGCTGCACTGCTCATCAGTGCTAGTGCTGCCTCACAAGCACGCAGCTCACCACTGTTCCCCATCAGCAGCACATCCCTGCCCCCGAGTACATGACAAGACACTTGGACAGTTACCTTTCCAGGTGCAAAGTCTTTCAACCCCACAATGCTTAGCTTGTCCACAGGATGAATCTTGTTGTAGTCTGCTGGATCAGCAAAAGTGAGAGGCAGTAGACCTTGCTTCTTCAGATTGGTTTCTGTGGAGAACAAACCGCCAACCACGCTTGTAACACTCCACTGCAGGAAAGCAGGATTACCTTCTGACTGCCCAGTGCTTCTCAGAGTACTAGTCCAACAATTACTATCTTTGTAGCAAAATCAGCACATCCATTGTTTGTGGCATATCTAACTAGGTATGTAACAGGACTTCTGTCAGAAGGGAGCTTACCATCTGTCAGCAGGGAGGGTTCACGCCTGTAGGTGTTGAGCCCTGGGCAAGGTTAACACCGCTTCCACTCAAACCAAACACATCCTGTTCACACATATCATAGGGGAAGCCTGACTCACCATGGATCCTGGCAAAGCTCTTGGTGATGATGACCCTTCCTCCCAAGTGACGTGGCTCCAATGCTGCGTGCTCCCGGCTCGATCCCTCACCATAGTTTTCATCCCCAATAACTGCCCATTTGACACCCATTTTCTATGACAAAAGACACAGATTTACATTTCTGCAGCCACTCAAGTGAGGAATTTAAAATAAATACCCATCCACCCTTGCTAGCAAGGGTTGAAGAGGACTGCCCTTGGGATGCACAGCAAATCTTTTCCTTCCTTTTCCTGCCACCTCTCCTTCCATGGTGCTGTGCCAGAACAGTGTTTGCACCAGCCATGACCTCTGCTCTACTTCTGGAAGGGATCTGGAAAATTTTAACCTCTCTACTGGAAGAGCCCATCTGAGACAACTGCCAAGTTGTCCAGAGGGCAAAAGGACATTTCTTGAGATTTGAAGCCAAGTGTTAAAGAATAAAGGGGGTAAGACCAGAATTTATTTAAACATTAGACTAGTCACAGGTGAAGCATTCCAGGAGGCAAGATTGAGTTAGTCTGATGACAGCCATATCTTGTAAGGTATGCAGAGCCTAAAGGAGTTCTTCCTCTTTTGTCTATTATTTCTGGTCCCCTCTGAGTCATGAGATCCTCCTCCCTCTTCCCCATAGTGGGTAAGGACAGAATCTCCTACAGGAACTGCAATCATTAGAGTATGAAGAAAAAGCCTCAATGCTGAGTGAATTCACAGCTGCTGTTACTTGAGAGCAGGAGGATGAGATCCTTATTCTTGGCACAGACTGCCCAAAGTGTAAACATCCTCTTAAAATAGATGTGTCAGGGGAACATCTCACCTTGTAGTAACGGGCTGTGTCTGGGACTGGGCCAAACTCCTGGGTTAATGCATTCCGCACAGAGTTGGCTTTGCCGTTTTCAATGTTGATGGCGCCAATGAGCAGGTTGTTGGAGATGTTGTCCAGATGGCCACGAAATTTGAGCCACGGTCCGGCTGCAGAAATATGGTCAGTGGTGCATTTCCCTTTTACCTAAAGGGTAGTAGAAGAGAAGAATGTCTTAGGACGGAGTAGCGTACTTGACCCTTCCTCAACACTTTTAACTGTGAAGTGTTAATTGGGGGGAGTGGTTGATACTCCAGGAGGCTGTGCAGCCCTTCAGAAGGACCTCAACAGCTTAGAGAGGTAGGCAGAGAAGAATTGTCTGAAGTTCAACAAAGGCATGTTTCAGGGTCCTGCACCTGGGGAATAACCCCATACACCAGCACAGGCTGGGGGCTGAGCTGCTGGAAAGCAGCTCTGCAGAGAAGGACCTGGAGGTCCTGGTGGACAACAAGCTGTCCGTGAGCTAGCACTGTGCCCTTGTGGCCAAGAAGGCCAATGGTATCCTGGGGTGCACTGGGAAGAGCACTGCCAGCAGGTCAAGGGAGGTGATCCTGCCCCTCTGCACAGCCCCAGTGAGGCCACCTTTGGAGTGCTCTGTCCAGTTCTGGGCTCCTCAGTACAAGAGAGACGTGAAGCTCCTGGAGCAGGTCCAAGGGAGAGCAACAAAGACAATTAAGGAATTAAGGGACTGGAGCATCTCCTGTTTAGCCTCGAGAAGAGACAAATGAGAGGGGACCTCATCGATGTCTGTAAGTATCTGAAGGGAGGGTGACAAGAGGGTGAAGTGAGGCTCTTCTCAGTGGTACCAAGCAATACGACAAGAGGCAACGGGCAGAAACTGATGCACAGGAAGTTCCACCTGAACATGAGGATGAATTTCTTTATTGTGCAGGTGACAGAGCACTGGGAACAGGTTGCCCTGAGCGGTTGTGGAGTCTCCCTCACTGGAGAAATTCAAGAACCATCTGGACGCAATCCTGTGCCATGTGCTCTGGGATGACCCTGCTTAAGCAGGGAGGTTGGACCAGATGACCCCCTGTGGTCCCTTCCTACCTGACCCATTCTGTGATAATCACATCTCTTTTTAAAGGCACAAATCCAAGAAAAGCTCATCAGTTACAGAATCAAGGCACTCTGAAACAGAACACAGTGGTCATTCTGCATGCGTTGGGTAAGAAGAACATTCCTTTTCCAAAGGGTAAATTACAAAAATTAGCTTAACCATGACATCTCCTTCCATGTCCTCACTTCCCTAAGCAGCAGCTTGTTCAGGTACAAAAAGCAATTAAGCCCTTCCTGCTACAGCTCAGCCTCCCTGCAGGAACTTCAGCAACATGCCAAGTGTTACCTTCTAAGTTTCCAAACTGCACATAAGCCTTCTCAGCTTGTAAGAACAGAATTCCCAACCAGAGATAATGGCCCTCCAACTGGTAAGTCCCAAAGTGCTTATAAAGGAATTGCCTGTGTCAAAAACTTATGTGTAGCAGTATGGCCCTTGGGAGTGCCTCCAACTTTGCCACTGAGAATCAGGAATGTTCCCAAAGGTCAGTTCCTAAGGGATTGCATTCAGAACCCCTCACTGTATCAGCTGAAATGTTAACTCACCTCAACCAGTGAGGAGAAACCCATGTCTCCCTTGAAAGACCAAACTGCAGTGTTTAACAAGCGTGGAGTAATTTCTCTAAAGTAGGAAGAGAACACGCGTACTGATGCATGAGAAGTTCCCAACGACCTCATTCAGACAAGATATATCTTAGAACAGTCAGTATTAGAGATGTTTATTAATGAACCCATCCACCTTTTCACTGCAGGTTATAACTGGGGCAAATTCTGCAGACTGCATAGTCTGGGCAGGATCATACTACATGCTTCTTTTTTCATGATATTAGCTAACCACAAAGGAGAAGAGTGGCTTAGTTATAATAGAAGTATCAGAAGGAAACACCCAGAAGAATGGAAGACCCTTGCTTCACTTTCCATAACAATGTGGTTATGGGGAGGGAATCAAATATCTCAAAGACATATCCAAAGCTTCCAGCAGTTGCTGTGCAAATCCCTGTTCAAGCAGACCTGTCATAGCCAATGCTCCCCCACTTTGCTCCTGACCTTGATGAGGATCAGCATGTCTTCCAGATCCTTGCCATCCCACTTATCAAAGGGCTCAAGAAGCTGGAGGCGCTGGCTGGTGGGGCTCACATCCACGTGCTGCCCACTGCCATCCTTGGGAGGGTACTGATAGGTGTCCTGGCCTGGGTCAAATTCCTTCCAAAGAAGAAAGGAAAATCATCAGCCTCAGACATCCCCATGAAGAACAAGCCAATATAGGCAACTGCACCCATTCTAGCTGTAACATCACGTGTCAAGAAAGAGGTCAGTGCATGTAAGTTCCCTCAGTACATATAAAACACTGCTAGTGTCAGGCCTTCCCTCCCTCTGCCTCCAAACAGAGCAGTTACCAGCTTGGGCAGCTCATCTGCATCAGGTGCCTCTAGTTTAAACTTCTTCCCATCTGTTCCTGTCAGGTAATCTGTCTCGGGGTTAAATTTTAGAGTGCCAGCAATGGACAGGGCTGTGACAATCTGAAAGAAAAAAATGACAAATTTAAAGGCATATTCTACCTCCCATCTCTTCATCTGAAAGTCCTATATCTAATAGTCTCAAAGCCAGCAGCCAAGCTACTAACCAAGCCACACTGGGCCTCTTCTGCAGGCAAGAGAAGTTAGCTCCTAAGGGACCCTGAACTATTCCACAGCTGCTCCTCTGGCTGTTTCTTACCTCTGGAGAGGTCACAAATGCATGAGTTTCTGGATTGGCATCATTGCGACCTGTGAAATTCCGGTTGTAGGATGTAACTATTGTGTTTTTCTCTCCTTTCTTGATGTCCTTCCTGTGAAAGAAGCAAACATTCTCATCAGATCCAAATGGATTCTAGATGTTTCACTGCTAGAATGCCCCAGCTTGGTTTTGGCAGCAATCACTATCTTTTAGAAATGTGAGCTGGTGCCTGGACATGTTTTCCTCCCTTAAGCACAGACCCAAAACAAATGACAACGCAAACCCAAGTCAGACACTGATTCTTGCAGTAGCCCATGTTGTTCACTGTTGAACTGTCTAAACAACAATCAACTAAGTACATTGCCTTCAGATATCCCACGATCAGCAGTGACAAAACCACATAAGAATGTGTCACCCATCCCTTCTATTGGGAATTTTTGTCCTTGCCACTCTAATGATTGAAGTTGGACCAATTCACTTTTCCTATTTTAAAAGGACCATACAAACTCCAGTCTACCCTCTCACAGATAACAAATCTCTCTCTCCATTCTTTGCCTACAAAAGGCTCCAGAATGTGTGTCCATTCTGCAGCTTCATTCACTTAAATGCTCAATATAGATCTGCAGTCTTTTCTCCTCCTCCAGTGCATATCAGACAACTATGGCCAATTGGGTTTTAAACATTGAATTCCCAGTGTGTTGTACTTAACAATCAAATCTGGCTTCAGAGAGCACTTTGCGAGCTAAAAGATACAAAGCTAGAGTGAGGTCCATCTTTCATTTTACCTGTCCCACTGGCCAATGCATGGCCCACAAGCGTTGGCAAGAACCAGCCCTCCAACTTCTCGCAGGATTTCCGCCTGGGGACAGAGAACAACTTTGTTACTGGTAGAAAGCCTGGAATAAGTTTCTGGAGTTGCTTTTTTAGGGGAAGAGGACACTAACAGGAAGCACCAAGCCTGAGAAAATTCCCTTCCTTGTTTCAGTTTTGAGTCAGTTTTATAAATGCATGGGGTTTGACCTCTGTGAGACTGTAAGTTAACACTGGGGAAGACCACAGGATGACTTGCTATGATGTTCCCATTCTCCATCTGCTTCAACTGGAGCAATCCAGCTACTCCCAGATATTTGACTGAAGGGCAGTGTCTGGTCTGATTAATATTCTACAGACTTCCTGTCCATGTAAGGAGAGAGTTGGCAACAGTGCAGGCAAGTATGTGTGCCTGCTCAATCTACTCAGCAAATGACTCAATTAAGGGGGCAACTGGTAAGGAAAGGTATGATTGGGGAGGTATGGCTTGAAAGGTGGAACTTGGTTGGAAGAGCCATTAAGCATTGGCTGGACATATCCACATGTAGACTTGGTCCCCACACTGTGACAGCATCTAACACTTTACTACATAGTAAAACGAATTAAAACAACATTTTCTGCACAGAAAAGGGGAGAAAGTATGTTATGGTTCCTCTATAGAAACACTCCTTTTAAAGCCAATGTGAGCTTTGCCGTAAGTTTGGTCTAAATTAGGAACCACCTTCCAACAAAAGGGCACACTCACTTTATAAATTGGGAAAAAGTGGATTTTAGCCCTTTGTCAGCCATGGCCATCTACAGAATCGCAGAAGCATGAGGCATCCCTTGCTATGCATACTGTTATCTCCTCAGGGCCTCAGCTCCTGATAACTGCCTCACCTTTGTTCAGTTCCAATCCTGTTCTTATCTGCCTGGGTAGTAAACATGTCAGGTCAAAACACTGTCAAAGTGATGGCAGGACCCACAGGCACAGTAGCACAAGGCTAGTTACTACATGAGTAATTGCACCTCCAGCAATAAGTGAAGACAAAGTTTAAGAGGTTTCCATTAGTTACCCCTGGACCCCTGAGTACTGTCTTGAAGTCAACCCTTCTGTTTGAAGTGCAAAGAGCAGCCATACTCACATAACCATCTCTTTCAATGGTGGCACGGATCTGCTCTGAACCCGGTGTGATTGTGAACTTTGATCTGCACTTCAATCCGTGCGCGAGTGCCTGTTTTGCCACCGCTGCAGAGCGTCCCATATCCTCATAGCTGGAGTTGGTGCAGCTGCCAATCAAGCCTGTGGTGTTTGGCAGAAACGGGGTGGTGGTTACTGCAGCCTTGATACTTGGAAGATTCTCCCTGAGCCATCTCCCAGAAGAAGAAACAAGGGACAACCACCTTTTCTGCTGACAAGGAATCTGAAAGGGCTTCATGTACTAACACTGCCAAGCCCCCAGCAATATACTGTGGTTACATGCAATCCCTTGTCCAGCTCTGGAGGTTGCACAGTCAGAACACACTACCCGGTCACTAGGCTGGTTATCATTTTACAAGATCTGAGTGTCACCTACTTGCACTTTGGTTAAGCAAATTACCAGAGAGGTATTGTTCCACCAAGATACAAAAGGCTTCAAATCAACATGGCAAGAAATGGAGGAAATTATGAAAAGAAAGCATCTTTGTTATAGTATGAAGACCACAAGAGGACATGCTGTACCATCCTGACAGCATTCTGGCACTAAGCAGCAAAATATAAATTCTTTTTCAGTTACAGCTGCTGTAACTGTATCCTGTATGTAACAGTATCGAATAATACACTTCCCACCTAGAATGTGATTTTACCATGTATTTCCACTCTCTTCACTCCTCCCTCCCCTCCACGAGCAAGGGTTGAGAGCCAGCCCACAAGTTACCATCCCAAAAGCAAGTACATAAATCTCCAAGCCTGCTCTTCAGGACAGCAAGCACTAACTTTATTATGTCCCGAGAGCTCAACAGCCAACTGCTGGAAGCGCTGACAATCTTGCTCCTGACGGATCTCCACAACAGGCAAATCCATGCCACAGACTAAAAGTGCTCTTCAACAGGTAACATTCCTGTCAATCCAAACATTCAGAAGTTTCAAAAATGGAAAAAACCCTGGTCTACCTCTTGAGATTAAAATCCCTCCTACTATCCTGGATCTCATCCTACATACTTGGCCCAGGCAGTCACTACTTTTCCCAGAAAATTTATACGGCCATGAAAAGATGACACTGCACCACAGTCAAAGCACATACAGCAGCAATGAACAAAACTGGATCCCAAGCTATGTGACCAACAGCTTATCCCAAGACAGCAACATTTATGCCACAAGTATGAAGGCAGAGGAAAGAGCAAATGCTACCCACCAACTCTGATATCAACAGGCCAGCCCTCCTTTTCTGCCACAGCACCAATATCTGACACAGGGTGCGCCAGGTCTGGTGTGAAAGGTCCATTGATATGCGGTTTCAGCTTTAAGAAACAGTGACAAAGTCAGAAATTACAGTAGCAAAGAATAACCCCAAACACAGCAGCAAATCAATTCCTTTTATAGCTCTCTCTGTTTAACTAGGATTCTCCTACATCAACACTGGAGCACAAGCTGTCGGTGAAGCAGACCTGAATGTATTTTACAAGTTCTACCACAGTGTCAGGGGTGCTGTATCAAACTCCCACCTTGGTCCTCATTCACACAAAGCAGAGTCACGTCACAGCATCTAAGATGACAAGAAGAAAGGAAGCCTTACCTCACTGAGGTTGATTTCTATCACCTGGTCATATTGACAACCAGAATCTGGTACCAAGTGTTGCTTGAATTCATCTGCTAGTGCAGCTATATCTAGAATAAGAAAGAGGGAAGATCTGAAAAGTCCAGCAAATACGAGGGAAAAGAAAATGTCTAGAACAACTAAACACAGGGGGTCCGCTGTGCAGTTCCCCAGCCACTTCATCTACAGACTCTCTCTACCTGTAGCAGCTGACCTATAGGAGCCCACAAGGTCAGAAGTCACATGAGACAACATTGTAGGAGGATACTGCTTCCAGAATACACCTTCACTTGAACCCATACTTCTACCCACTTCAACCCCCAAACCCTCTTACCAGCTCGTCCAGTCTTGCCCAAGTATTTCTTCATGCGTGCGTTATAAGGGAAGATTGATGTGGTGGCTCCGATTTCAGCTCCCATGTTACAGATTGTTGCCATTCCTAGAGAAGAAGTGGGAGAAGAGACCACAGGGTCAAATGATAAACTCCAAGGGCACCCAATTCTCCAAAAGTCAGTACACACAACAGACAGTAAAGCTAAGAGAGACCAGGGCATCAGTCACAGAAACCTAAACCCACAGCTGAGAGGACATGCTGACAACATAATGGCTGGCTCAGCCCCCAACGTTTCTGACCAAGACGGTGCGTGGGACCTGACTCTTCTACAAGGAAAGAGCCAAAAGTTATGCTGATTCTGGCAGATACTGGAAGGGATGACAGGGAACACCCATCTGCACTCAGCACCAAATACATTTACAGCAGTGAGCAGTGTCTCTGCTACCTGCAGTGGGTGTCCTGTCCCTCCTTACCCTCTTATTTATCTTTACTGCAGGAGCTACACATTTGTGAGAAATTTAATGAGCTGAATAAAATGCTTCCAGTGACAGAACACAATGAAAAAAAACCCCAAATATCTCCTCACAGCACTGGGATCACCCATCCCTTTCAAGGACACAGGAATGAAGCTGCAGAAGCTGCTGTTTTACATTTAACAAGCTAGAAGCAGATATCAAATTCCTCTGATTTCATAGAAGAAAAATCCCAAACGGCTCTCAGTTCGTAAAACCAAGTATTCCAACTTGTAGCCAAGTCACGCAAATTGAGAGAAGTCCAGCTTGAAGGCTGCACTTCCAGCCAAAGGAAGGGACATTTCTTGTAATTTGGTCCTAACTAGCACATTACAGAGAACTGCATTTCTGCTGGTTCATGTTCAACACCCAAGACCCACAATTTGCCAGTATACAAGTGCATATCACAAGCTGCTACTTTCTGGTCTATCCTCTGCTCTCCCTGCTTTTCTAAAAAGCTTTTTTTAGCAGCTGTCACACATATACTCCCTTTAACCTGTTTCTTTTTTCTATTTACAGCCTATTTTAGGCTGAAATGAAAATGCCATCCTTTATCACTGACATCTCCACCCTGTAAGTATACACTGGAATACACGCACCCTTATTCTTATCCTGATGTACCATCTTACAAGATTCTTCACAATTAACCATTCTGTGTTCTCTGAGTCACAGGAAGATTAAATGGAGAGAGGCCACTTTTTCACTGAGGGGGTGTGATATCTTGTTACGCCACTCTCCCAGTTTACTGTGTACAAATTACTGGGCCAGGCTAAGGGAGAACATTTGGTACTTCTTGCTTGATTCCCTTCCCAGCTTTCACAGATAGCTCAACACCCAGCTCTACCAACAATCCACTCAGATAAGAGATCTGAGTTGACTTACCCGTGCAAGAGATTGAATCCACACCCGGCCCGTGGTATTCAATGATGGCGCCTGTTCCACCTTTGACAGTGAGGATGCCAGCCACTTTCAGGATCACATCTTTAGGAGAAGTCCAGCCTGAGAGCTTGCCAGTCAGTTTTACACCAATAACCTGGGCAACATTAATGGGGGAAAAAAAGTAAAAACACTGACATCACTTCCTGTCAGAAAGGTAATGGTATATAGTTCTCCTGTGGGGTATAATCTTTTCAGACTGCAATGGCATATGGTGCCTTATATACATAGTGCTTGAAAATCAATGTTCCTTACACATTGTGTATCTCACACTTCGCATCAAAGCTTAGTATTCCTTCTGCTCCTACCTTTGGACATTTGAGCTCCCAAGGGATTCCTGCCATGACATCCACAGCATCCGCTCCACCCACACCAATGCAGATTCCGCCCAAGCCACCTCCGTTAGGGGTGTGTGAATCTGTGCCGATCAGCATAACCCCAGGGTAGGAGTAGTTCTCCAGAATGATCTGAAAATAAAAAGGGATTGTTTGCTTGCTTGTTTCTTGGGAAAGGAGGGGGAAGACAGCAAGAAAGAAAATGAGAGTTTAGATCAGTTTGTATTTGCAGATTTCAGTAGCAAGAAAGTAACTGAATTTGGTTGGATTGGACATTCTCTTCTGTTTCAAACTGCTTATGGAGGATGTAGTGACAGAACAAGGTAACTAGTCTCAACCCCGGGATCCCTGCTCATCCCAGGACAATAACAAAAATTAGAAAACAATATCTTTTTCTTTCCATTTTAGGCTTTTGTTAAGGTGACACATTTGTTAGGGCTCAAGAGTCTGTTTCGTAGTCTCCAAACCCTTAATCAGCAGCTGAGCAAGTCAGTTCACTCATCCAATGCTAGCGAGACCTTTCGTAGTCTTTATGCTCCTACAGCAGTACAATACCAACAGGCTCTTCCAATCCATGCTGCCAGCCAAAACCTAATTACATAGAATTCCTTACCAAGACACCAAGAGGCTGCCCTTCCCTTACTGCCACTACTGATTCCATGCAAGACTTTTCAACTATTAACAAAACCACAAAACTGTTCTTTAATGAAAAAATGATTTTTCTGTGGTAGCAATACCATAGAAAACTCAAGCTAATGAACTTCTCACTGCATATGTGCCACATCAACACTAAGGACAGCATTCATGGGAGGCACAGAACTCACACCATATGCATCACAGAACAGCTTGAAAAGAACTAAGGTGGTCTTTTATTAAAAAGACCAAGGCTTTGCCTTTAGAACTTTCTCCTTTATATTCTTGTAGCTCACATTAATATATTTGTGCAAGAAGGTCACTTTGAAGGCCTCACCTTGGCAGAGCTGTACTCTGAAGCTATACAGCATGACCAATTTCCTCCAGCCAGAGAAGTCAGCCACAGCACGGAGCTATGCTGCCACGTGACAGATGTTACAAGGGGCTTCAGAACACAAATGACCTGAGGTGTTCCCATAACCTTTTGAAGAGTTCATCTGTTGCATCACATTAAGTTAAAGTAACCTTAGTAACTCATTTTGTAGCTAAGAAAATGCAGCACAGAGCTGCTGACTGCACCTGGTCACAAGTTCCCTGTGAACAGGATGCTTACCAGTCATCCATTCTCCTCTCCACTCCTTTTGCTTCTTCCTGCTCTTCAACTTTTGCTGCCTGAGACTCAGAGGAACAATGAAAAATGACTACTGGACCCTCAAAGCAAACCAACCACAAGCAAGTTAAGGGCATCCTGCCAGAGGTGTTGCTTTTAAAAAACCAAAAAGCCTCATTAAGTGGTAAGTTATCTTGGGACTGTCATATTCTTTTTTAGATCCAAGTGTAATAACAATAGAATCTCAGACTTGGAGACAGTTTTGCATTTTATTCAAATTCACCTAGCAACTCCTTATGTGTTGCCATTCTTGAGTACTTGAAGAGTGTTGCTCTGTTTTATGTCCTCATATACTCTTCTGGGTTTTATGGAACCAAATGCATACATAATAACCCTAAAAAAAGTATGTTCCCAAGGCTGCTTTCCTTATCACCAAAAGCAATTCACATGAACCCTACGTAGCCAGCTTCATGGCATCACCTTACTGGCTCAATAGTACTAAGAGAAGCCAGCCCACAAGCAGTTAAGGTACTTCAAGCTTCTGTGATTCACATGCCATGCTGCTGGCACTACCTAATCACACATCAGGTTACAGTTTGACCAAAATAACCTTTAAAAAAACCCCACTGTTGTCAAGATAACTGAGAGAGAGCAAGAAACCTCACCCACCTCAAGGAAAGTTGTTTCCCTAAACTGGTGAAATTCTCTAAGGGTTTGTACTTGAGCTCTCTCTCCACCCTGAGGTAAAAGACCCACTGCATGTTCAAAGATGCACACACACTTTACCTGGTGAATGATTCCTGACCCAGGTTTCCAGAATCCCACTCCATACTTGGCACCAGCTGTTGCCAGAAAGTTGTACACCTCCTGGTTTATGTCCTATTCACATAGGGAAGCACAGAGCATTAGTAACACATTTTGTTCTTCCATACATCAAGAACTCATTCAAACACATTCATTTCCCTCACATGCCTGCCTGTAGTTTGCTTCACAATTTTGCAGCAGCTGGAGGGAGGTGCACATCATTTTTAAAACCAAAAGGTTAAGATTAAGACTGTTTGTCAGACAGTTGTAACAGGCCATTTAATTTCATCCCACTTGCAGCTCTATTAAAAGCATCTTTTTTAGTTTCTAATTACAAACAGCACAACTAAAGGAAAACCCTACCAATAAGGCATTTAAAAATTCTTTGCTCACTTTTTCTATTCTCAGGGGGTTCTTTATACTCTTTCCCTCACTCATTCTAGCCCCTCCTTTCTTCTCTACAAGGTGTTCCTTTTCCTATACAGATGCTCTGGAGACATTTCAACCCCCTTAAATAACTATTTTGGCTTTATTTTTACAGATTAAGAAATGGAAGTTGTTCATTGCCAGGGGAGTTGGTGAGTGTCATTTGTCATTCTAGCAAGTCCTCTCTTTAAGACTCACACAATGCTGCCTTTCTTGCCTCACTGTCACCATTATTGGTGGAGGTCACACCATGAAAATTGCTTGTGAAAAAATCCACAGTTGCCAAGGAAGTATGACACTATTATATCCTGACAGTTCTTGGCAGAGGAGTGGCAGAGTAGATAAGATAAGCACTAGAAGGAGAGAGTTTCTTGAGGACCGTTCTCATGCAGCTAAGCTTCAGAATAAAGGGAAAGGGGAAACAAGATAATTGAAGAATTGTCTCAGCACACATTTGCTGAAGTTTCCCATGAGGCAGCAGTAGCTCTTTAAGCCTCGTTTTCTACTGAGAGTTGGGTCACTTCGCTCTGTTTGTGCATCCCTCCCCCAGTAAAGCATGTTGATGTGCCAGAAGTAAATCCAAACCACTCTCGGGCCTGCCAGCATTCATTGTGTGCCAACTGGCACACAGCAGCAGAACCCAGTCAGAAGAAGGCAGGACCTTAACTTGCTCTGCTCAAGAGTGCATGGCAAAGGAGGGACTCGGCTCAGTTCAGGGCTGCAGCAAATATAATTGCACTTCGGCAGGAATAGGGGAAAGGGGAAGACAGGAGGTGAATAGAGAAAAGAAACTGTCTGATTTAGTTAAGTCTCAAATTGTTAATTGCACAACTTAGGAATGAGACAAGCAGAGCAAGAACTCCTCAAAATCACTCCTGAGTGGTGTAAGTTGCTTTACTGTGGCCTGCAGGAGAAAGCTAGAAGCAGATGCTTCAACACTATGAGTTTCTGAGAATAGATATGGACTAAAATCTTAAAATGCAGCTAATCCATTTACAGTTTGTAAATTCTGGTACTGATATTCAAGGTGCAATTCCTCCTGGCTCTGACAGTGGACTTAGGTTAAGTCCACTTGGAGTAACAAGAGTTCCTTGGCAAATGCATTGTGGCACGTTGGACAGAGATAAATGTCTCTATAAATTACAGAAACCCCTTGGAGAAGGAATAAGCAGTAGAACAGTGAGCGGAAAATTTTAAAATGGCAGTGAATCAGCAGTTGGACAAACAACACTTTGAAATTCCCAAATAAGATTCAACATCATCCATACTTTTACACACATTTATACTACCCTTGTGAGCCCTGAAAGCTGCACATGCTTCAGTTATTGCTCTTCAGATAATCACCAGCAAATTATTTGGGAAAGTAACTAGTTGCCTTCTCCTCACAGGATACACCACTGCGACGAAGACATACGTTCATTGAGTTTTTCACTGCCATACTGTAAGATAGAGTAATCTGACTTCCTCTTACTCCCTTTGAAATAGATTTTTTCTCTCCCTTAGCTGAAATACCTTCTCTCTTCTGAACACACATGATCTGGGCTTCCAGCATGAACAACTTAATACTAGCTTTTCCTGAATTCATGGTCCTTTAAACCATGTAAAGGATGAATATCTCAGTTGAAAAACACGCAAAGATCCATTTATTCTGTTTCTTTGCTGCATCTGACCTATCTACAGAGCTGACCACCACAGGCAATCTGTTACCATATCTGATTCCTGGCTGTCCTTCTGGGGAAAAAATTAAAATAAGCTCTTCCTTCAACTGGAAGGAGGTTTTCAAACAGATAGAAATTAAGTCTCTGCAGTAGTGACCTTGGCTCTTCGAAGATCCTTTTCACCACCTGACTGAGCCTCGATGAGGTGATCACAGTGGATGGTGGAAGGCACAGCCACTTTTGGCAGCCCGCTGCTGATGAACTGAAGCATTGCCATCTGAGCCGTGGCATCCTGCATGGCCACTCGGTCTGGCCGTAAGCGCAGATAGGTCTTGCCGCGCTCGATCTCCTGTTTTGCTGGGTCATCCAGGTGTCCATATACAATCTTCTCAGACAAGGTCAGGGGGCGGTCAAGCCTGGGGAGAATAATTTTAGTATCTGCATCTTGTGTACTTCAACATTTGCCCTTTTAAGCATGTAACAGAACGCTTCCCTACACTACTCAGACTGTTAAGACCTATAAACACACAGAAACCTCCATGCTCTTCTTACAGCACTAAAATATCAACTGGCACACAGCTAAAACAAGGGTTCAGTTCAGAAAGTTCAAACGTATATGAATTGATGTCATTTTGTGCTCTCTCTTCTGATCTTCCTATACTGTAAAAGAAATATTGACTGCTCATTTCTTGAGTCATACTTCAGGACAGTAATGTGGAGGTGAGACAGAGGTCAGACTCAATTCACAAATACCATATTCCACAACAAGTACAACTAAGTGGAGTTTCGTGACCTCAGACCTTTCATCCTGCAGCTGTATCAGCTGAGGAATCTATTTATGTCAGTAGTTAGATCTTCTGAGAAGTAACTAAATCAAAAGAACTTGAAATGAGAGCTACTGCATTTAACAAAGGACGCAAAGACCAAAGGACATGTCGTATAAACCACTGCCACGGTAAGTGGAGCAGGAATGACAATTTAGCAGGCACACAAGCCTCTATCAGCAGATTAAGGTCATTATGTTTACATATGCTATTAATTCCTAGCCCTTGGTTCCATGCCTAACACCTACAGCAGTTGAAACACAGTGCAAAGCAGCGTTAGCCTATAACGACCACTGCCCACACACTGCTGCCCCGGAAAGGAGCGAGAGCCAATGTGAAGACTCCTCAACGAGGGCATTAAACAAAGAGGACAGAGCCCTTTCTAGCACCTCCTCTGCATTGGCCTAGTTCTCTGCATGCTGCAGTGCTTCATCATATCCTTCAACCCTTCCCACAGTGTCCCACCACTATGTGGAGACACTACAACTCACGCTTCACTACATTTACAACTGCCACTGTTCAATGCTGCTCTCCCTAGTAAACATTCCTTATGTCAGGGGTCCATAACGTTTTTTCCCTCCTCTCCTGTCATTGCAGAGCTAAATTCAATATAGTGACCCCTCCCATCTTCCCTTCTCCACTCTTACCTCTTACGGACAATGTTGATGTTCTTCTCCAGCTTTTCATAATTTATGTATTCATTAGGTTCAAAGTGGCTCATGGCCACCTTGGCCCGCTGGCAAAGGACAGGAGCAACATGGTAGCGTCGTACCCCACTATTCAAGGCATGCTGAAAAAAGGAGAGTATTAACACTGAAACCTTGCAGAGTGAATTCCTGTAACACAGGAAAAATATTTTTCAGTTTTTGTTACTGGGATTTTACAGACTGAGGAACAGAAAAATTGCAAAGGTTTTTAAAGACACCCAAGTACATTTGATTGTACAATACTGCATATTATGTTAAAGACTGAGACACCAGATTACCCAGAACAGGTAGCATTTACTAAATTATTCCACATTTCTATTTATAGCACCAGATGCCTTACACTTTCAAATGAGAAATCTGCTTTCAGGCAATGCTGAAACAATTCAATACTCCAGTTTTCTATACTCCTGACACATTAGAGTAATAGTGGAGAAGAACTGATGCCGTTTCTAAAGCAGACTAACCCTAGGTTTGTATTTCTTCTCTGACGTTGAGTTGACATGGACTGGCAGGTGACACAGTTTGGGTCTGAGTAGACACCCCTCTGTTCCATCATCACATACTAGGTTTCCTAGGCAGGGTTCCTGCGTATTGCTACAAATGTTACCATACTCCCACTTAAGGTGAGCCATGTTCCCACACTAGCTACAGAGACTTTGATGTACGAGCCTGGTCTACGCTGTAACGCAGAGTAGGAGAAGCAAGCTGGGGAAAAAACACACCAGCTTCACCAATCTGGCTGCGCACAGATCCAGGTGCTCTTTTCCTCACTCTCACAAAGGCACCCTCACCTTTCACCTCAGAAAAGCCTTGCACTTACCCTACAGGTGAGTTAACTCACAACAGGTGAACTATACTGTGAGCTGAACGCATCAGCAGAAAACGCCAGGGGAAAAAAAGCCCAACTTTCCCTTGGCAACCTCCACAGTGAGACAGTTTCCTGGAACACAGAAGGGCAGGCTATGGCAAGGCACCTGTACAGCACCTGACCTGAAAGAGACAGGCCAGTGCCCAGGGCCAAAAACTCTCATGCAGCTTTGCAAACTGAGTCAGAGAGCAGCCTCCATAAAAACTGCCAAGGATTTGGCACACGCATTTCTTACATGCTTTGAAAGTCTCACTCATCAGCATTAGAAGTCTGGAAACAGACTGAAGACAAGATTTCAGAGTTGTTCCTCCTCCAGTATTACACTTTAATCTTAATCCTGCTTTTTCTCTTCATCCTCTACTCCAGCATTACAAAGTTTTGATAAGTACAGGTTAATAAACATAGTGGTATTGCCCTGAACACCCTTTTCGTATTTGCGATTTTAAATCAGTAAATATTCCTTGTGCAGAACACAATCATTGTACCTACCACTGTTTTTGCATTGTCAAAAATACTAGCCAATTCTTTAAACCTTTCCAAGCATTTTAATACTTCCTTGTGAATATTTTTTCCAGCTTTCTTGTTACCAGCGTTGAAAACATTGCCTGAAATAATCATGATCAAAGAGACATCACCAATTTTTAGGCAAATCTCTTGTTTCATTGTCCTTTTGATAACATTTGTTAGTACCTTTCACAATAAAGAGTTCAGAAAAGCTAGGCAGGATCATACTAATCAGGCCACCAGCAGTAAGGGGACAGTCACATTTTTACCAAACTATCCTAAGCCATTATATAAAGAGTTTTTGGTAGAAGCAGTACAGACTTACAGCAGCTGCACACCACTTGTATGAAAGAATATCTGAAGAAAGTTAATCTGGTGGTACAAAGAGGGCACTGCTCCTCCAGGAGTACATGGGAAACCCAGTCATGAAATTTCACCGTGCTGCACTTTAAGTTTAGAACTTCCAGAACTTATCACAGGTGTCAGACTTGAGACCTTTCCTTCTTCCACTAGCAAAAAAAAAAACCCCAAAACCAACCACCCAAACCAAATCAAACACCACCCAGCTTCTCATTGTTTAACATATAAACTAGGTGGAGCTGTTCTTTACCTAGTAGACATGTAACTTTTATGTTTGCTTTGTTCTGGCCCATTTTTCGGTTTGGGTTTTGTTTTGGTTTTTTTACCTCACAAGATATCCAGTCTTGTGAAAATCTCCAGTTGCTGGAGTGGCTGGAAAAAACACTGAGCAATTTAATCACTGTTCATGGAAAAATAATCCTTCTCCTGACCAGGAAATGTGTTTAGGTTTGAT
Source organism: Atrichornis clamosus (assembly GCA_013400975.1). Taxonomy (NCBI): domain Eukaryota; kingdom Metazoa; phylum Chordata; class Aves; order Passeriformes; family Menuridae; genus Atrichornis; species Atrichornis clamosus. The sequence goes on along the minus strand of WBMZ01006218.1, from coordinate 38,792 downwards.
GCAGTAATTTCTCAACTCATCACAGAGAAGAACAGATATGCAAATTAAAGTAACGGCAGAGACTTCATAGCTTCTTAGTCTTGCCTGGGACCAAAGCTGATTAAAATAAAAATCAGAAGCAGGGCTCTCCAAAAGAGGTATAGCAAAACTTTTCAAACAAAATTCAGGTAAAATCTTTTCCATTTGAACATATAAGTCTACAGATCTTTTTACTTAATGAAATGGCACAATGAAATGTAGTATTTTTTTTCTAATTCTATATAAGCGTTCAACCGGTAATTGCAGAATTCGCAATACAAAGTAGTTGACTCCAGCCTGACCACAGCATCAGGCTACCAGAAGCAGGAACAGAGCATGTTTAAGATGAAGGATATTCAGTCTGGACCTGAAGATCAGCAAGAGACATATGGAAAACTGAAGGTCTGCTTCTGTAATGGCTCATGACTGGGGGAAAATAATTGCCTAGGCCAATCAGTTTCAGAACACTAGAGAATCATTTTTGTCTACGTAAGAATTTTAAAAGGCACCTATTAAAAAAGTGCTATCTTCATTTTACAAGGATGCAAATCTAATCCTGTATCTCTGCTAGGAATTAGTTTGATTCAATATGGTTGTTCTCATGTTGGCATCCAGCAAGCCTAAGACTCCACCACCACCATGATGCAGTGGCATACACTGCCTGGTTCAAAAGTCTGATCACTTCTCATAGAGAATCTACAATATATGAGTCATCCCACTTGTCTATTCTCCGTGTCTGTCCTTCTTCCACTGCATTCTCAGAAACAGGGTGGCAGAACTGCAAGATTAAGAAGTCACAAGCCTAACAGTTCCCAGCTTAATTTCCCCTCACTCTTCCCTGAGAGGGAATGTACTAATGCTTTGTGGGGCTTCCATGGTGTTTTCTTAATTAGTGAGAAGTGCCTTGAGACCAACAGCCAAGGGAAGTAGGCAGCCCGCAATCTATGTTTTCCCTTTTATCCAGGAACTGTTAATTTCCATGCTGACCAAACAGCTGCCAAGTGATCTCCTCTCACCTGGCATTGAATCCATTATTCCAGTGTGAGTGTCCTTGTTCAGATTTCAGTTCAGTAAAAGAAATGGCAGTAATCATTACAGGACTCCTAAGTCTACTGGTATTTTACGAGGTGAAAAGCTTCCATAAAAGGCAGAAGAAAACCAGCCTAATAAATAGGTCATTATTTCTGAAATCTCTGTAAGGAAGCCAACACTTCTCTTTACAGATTTTAACGTAGCTATCTTGCATTTAGCTCACTACAGTGAATGGTCCAGACACAAGGGGAGTCTGAATTCAGGAAATAACCTGCATTTTGGCAGCCAATAAGGTAGACAACTCAAGTAAGCAAAAGCTCATGTTCAGAAGAGTAGCAACTGTGTTATGTGCCCTCCTATCTGGGAAATCAGTCCTAGAAATCCCAGCTGAAACCCAAAATACCATCTTTCCTCATCTTCCCTGATCTAAGAACACTGGCAAAGTTTCCAACACTCACCATGTTTCAGCCTGAAAAAAAAATCAGCGTGGTATAATCGTATTGTAAATACAGTCTAATTTTCTAGACCCACCTCCAAAGAGCAACCAAAATTATGGTTCTGAAGATCAGTTTAGCCCTGGCCAACAGTGCTTTTTGCCAGCATACATAACTTCAGTACCTACCCACAATGCCTTCAATAAACCCCTGATATTTCAGGCAGTTTAGAGTTTTACAGTCCTCTCTTTCAGTCAATCTTCAATGTGGCTCAAAAAATGGAATGCTACTAAAAGCATTATCTCAGATAGGCAGAAAAGAGATCTTGACCATTTGAGGCTATTAGAACTATACTTTAAACAGGACAGTCAGTCCAAATCAGGCTAATTCCAATTTACTTCCCTCAGAGGGAAGCTTTCTATGCAGTTCCAGTTCCAAAACAGTTCCAGGATGGGAGGCGAGTAGAACCAATGTCACCAACATGTGCCATGGTCAATGCTGGCACTATCACAGTGACTGACAAGATGATGCTCATACTCATAAATCTCTAGGCTGCTACATAGGAGCAAAAAAAAAAAAAAATTGCCTCCTAAAGAGATAACCTAGAGGCATGTTTGATTACTATCACAAATTTAGTCCTTCACAAAAGGGAAAAAAATATGCACCCTGAGGCTGATAATAGAAGACAACCTCCTGGAATACTAAATTCCACATATTGACTGTGCTAGCACAGCCTTTGTTTTACATTATACCATATTAATTTTCGCAAATGATTACTTGTTCTCATGCAACATCACACCATAACATGAGAACCAATTCATTACTCTAATGAAGGATTTGCCTTCATTTTGGGAGTACTCATTTCTGTTCAAAGTACAAACTAAAAACTATTTAACAACTAAAAACAAATATACCAAGTTAACTGGAATGCTGCTATTTTGTAACTTTTGCTTAACTTAAAACAACCCCATACATTTCTAAACCATCTACATTTAAAATAAGGAAATAATACAAAACCAGAATTAAGATTCACAAAGTACTTTCAGAATACAAAAAGCCAACCAAACTCTTACTTCAATTCCCTAAGAAAGGGAAACACATTTGCCAAGGTCATAAGCGGCAAACTGAAAAGTTACACTGCCTGCCTTTATCACAGGGGAGCAAAGGCTTCCTTATCCCTTAGCAGCCCCCCCAAAAAATTGCACCTAATATTTGCCTTCCAGTCCTTAAAATATCATGAAAACTTTATTATTGAGTAGACATTAAACACAGCAATGTCTCAAGGAAGGGAATTTCTGTGGCAAGATCATATTACAGGCAAATATAAGTTTTAGAGATCATGACAGACAAGACTGAGAACCACTACCACTACCCTAGGAAAAAAGACAGTTTATGTGCCTGTCCCGCCTGCTTTTTCAGCCTTTCGAGGTCCCATTTATATAGAAACCCTGGCATCTCTGTCACCCAGGAGCCTCTGTTTGTATTAGAAGTAGGATTTTTGAAGTGAAGTAGCGAAAGGACACCTCACTCACACAAGGAGTCACCTTGTGCTGCCTCACGTCGGTAAGGGGAAGCAATAGAACACGAGGGAAAGAAAAGTGCACGCCCTGGGGAAAGACCTTTTATTTCACCGTTCAGGCTCGCGCCCTCGGACTCTCTGCCCTGCCGGGCCCGGGGCTTTGACAGCGAACCCAGGACACCTCGACGCGGTCCTGCCGGGTGGGGGAAGCGGCGGCGGCAGGCCGCGTCCCCGCCGCCCCGTTCACCTTGCGCTCACCTTGACAGCCGACCGGGCCCGGCGGCGGGAGACGCCCTGCCCCGAGGCCCGGGCGGCGGCCACGCCGCCGCCGCCGCCGCCAAAGCCGCGGCCTCCCCGCCATCGCCATGGAAACGGAGCGCGGGGTTGCACCGGGGACACGCTGACCTACACGCGGAGGCGGGGACGGCCCAGCCCAGAGGCTGCGGGCGGGCGGTCGCTCTCCCGACCGCCCAGCGGGCAGTATCTTTGTGCCCGCCGCAGTCCCCGTCGCCCGTCCCGCTCGCTGCCCGCCCCGCCCGGCGCCGCCGCTCACCCTCAGCCGAGCCGCCAGCACGCAGTATGGCGCCATTTTGTTCACTGACAAAGATGGAGTCGCGCCGCGATGGCGTCACGAGGCCCCTTTGACACCTCCAGCCCGCTCGCGGGGGCGGGGCTACGCGGGTCCTGGCAGGGAGACACCCGCGACTAGGAGAGGGTCGCCGGCTGCAACGCGGGGATCCCCTGGACGGAGAAAGGTTAGAGGTGTAGTGGCTCTAGGGAGAAGGGTTTATCTCGGGAGTCCCCCGGTGTTTTCCCGCTCGGCGGAGGCGCTTTAGCAGGCACGGCGCTCACCCCGGCCAGGACCCGGGGGCGGCGCGGTGCGGCGGTGAGCGCTCCGCGCGGTCGCAGCAGCAGCAGCGGCAGGCGGGTGTTACCTCGCCATGGCCAAGCACCACCCGGACCTCATCTTCTGTCGCAAGCAGGCGGGCGTCGGTGAGTCCCAGGGGATGGGGGGATGAGGGGATGAGGGTGGGGGGATCCCATCGCTCCTTTTCCCGCCGCGGGGCGAGCGTGAGGCGCGGGCGCGCGTGTGGGCCCGTTACCGGCCATTGGGTGCGCGCGCGGCCGCTAGGCCCGTTGCGGGGGGGGGCAGGAGGGGTGGCTCTCCTCCTTTCCTTTCTTCCTCCCTCTTTTGTTTTCGTTTTCCTTTTGTTTCGCTGCCCCGCCGTGCGTTACGAGTCCATCAGCATTTGGGAGCATCTTTCTGGCTGCGAGATAACTTTTATCTTCCGGGTTATTCCTGTAATACAGATAATAATAGATAATGATAGATAATGATATACAGCTATCGTAATAGATGGATATTTTAATACAGATAGATAATGTAATACAGATTTTCTTGTCTCATGTGTGTCAGAATTTTCCCAGTCGAGTCTCAAGGAACTCTTATACAAGATTAGAAGTTGAGGTCTCCCTTCCAAGTTTTTGTCACTCCTTGGAAAAGCAAATTTAACAAACAGCTTTTTGCAAGATGTGTAAACACAAAATATTCAGCTACAATGCCCATAGGAAACTTCTTTTTAGAATAGTCAATGCTTCTAACCATCTGTCTATGTTGAAAATTAATGTCCTGACAAATCTCTTGTCTCTCAGATTTCAACCAAATCAGTATTTACTCTTCATGAATGTGGACGTCTGGTCTTTGAAACTCAGTATTTATGGCATTTATCCAAGTTCCTAACATCATTGTTATGAGTTTCCTAGACAAATGACAAGACTTCTAAGATACATTTAACTACCTTCATGTTCTGAATCGAAGAAGGTGTTTGGGCTGCCTTAAATAAAACCTTGGTTTTATTTTTTTTTTTCTCCCATTAAAACCAGTGTAAAAGCTGTGCCAAGACTCATGTACAGCATTTCCTTGGCTCAGGCACATTGGCTGTGTTTGAAATGGAATAATGAATGTAGGTTCTTTTACTGCCAATGCACATCATTGTACATTCACAGAGCATCTAAACTTTGATCTTGGTAAATGTCTCCGGGAGGATATATATTGTTTATCATGAGTGTTTGTATTTATGCTCAAACTGTTTCTGTGGTTTAACCTTTAATTTTTTTAAGGACTATTCATTGTGGAAGATAATTATTTGACATTCAGACTTGTAGTTAGATTTTTCTCCTGCTTCTGCCTCAAATAACTTTTTTTTTTTTTTTAACAGCAATCGGAAGACTTTGTGAAAAATGTAAGTATAGCTTCAACATTTAGTTGCTTGAGAACATGATGTTGTGGTTAGAGCATGCAGTTTGGATTTGGAGGTTGGAATCTATTTATGCTATAACCACAAACTTGATGTCACTCTTTGAGAGGGGACCAATTACCTGCATGTTGCAAGTGTAACTCAAGGAGTACTTTAAAAGTAACAAGTTCAAAGAGACTGTCACACAAATACAGTTCTAGAGTATGTGCTGCCAGTATTTCCCATGGCTGAGGTTACAGTCACTGCTTGATTGGATCCTTGTAATCTGTAATATCAAAATATCATCCTGATCATTTCAAAGAAGGAGAAAAAATGCATTTTTGGATTCTGGCTTCATCATACTTTGAGAAAGGTTCCCCTGAGCATCTAGGAGAAGAAGAAATGGAGAGTGAACGTCTAGAGTTAGAACAGGAAAAAGACCCTACAGAATCAAATGCTCAGCTGTGAAAGGGAAGAAAGAGTATGATCTGTTGTTAGACCCTTGTGATCTGTTGTTAGATCTTGAAGGGGAACAGAACAAATGAGGTGAGTAGTTTGTAACTCAAAACTAGTATGAGAATTGGTAAAGTGGGAGAAGAACAGTCTGAGGCAAGATCGTTTTCAAGAGCATCCAGCAGTGAAGCAGAGTCCCACTGGTAGTAGCTGAGGGCTGTCATGCCAGAGATTTAAGAGCAGGTTAGGCGAGCTGTTTGTGGGAGTCAGGATTAGATACCTTAGGAACTGGTAATAGGATATGAAGCCTTTCATCCGTAGGTCAATGTTTTGGTTAAGGTCCAGTACAGCAGAAACTGTCGGTGGCGTCTGATGGCTCCTTGCCTGTATGATACGAGTACTTGAATTTCACTCAGTTCATTGGGAGAGAGCAAGAGCAACTTTTGTGAAATGGCTGTTTATGCCAGTTTGCCCTTTCTTTGGCCTTCTCACAGATGAAGGATTAAAGGGACCACGAGTACAATCTCTTATGTCTTTGAGGATAGTAACTCCAGACTTTTGTTGATGTGGCACTGTGGGAGAAGCTTACACTGCTGCTTCTGTGTAGGTAAGGACACTAGTCCCATCAGTCCGGCTTTTTTTTTTTTGGCAAGTGAAAATTTCAGGAAAAGTTGTAGAGTAAAAGTAATGGTACAATCTAAGCAAGTGTTGGCTAATCACTAAGATCGAATCACTGTGGATTTCTTCTCTGATTGTGAACGTATGAATAAATAAAAAAACCCCCTCGAATATTGCAGCCTACTGGCCCTTGTTCCTCTCAAGTCTGTGTGCAATACAAAGTGGTGCCCTGTGCCTGCAAGACACATTTCTGCCGTGGTTGTATTGTCTTTGAGTTTACAGGCAAGTTCTTTGACTAGGAAGCTTTTCCTCTGACGTGGGGGTGAAAAAAAAGGACATTCTGTAACCAGAGGCTCTGTGGTGCTTGCAGGTGATGGCAAGTGCGTGATCTGTGACTCCTACGTGCGGCCCTGCACCCTGGTGCGCATATGTGACGAGTGTAACTACGGCTCCTACCAAGGGCGCTGCGTGATCTGCGGGGGTCCAGGAGTGTCTGACGCCTACTACTGCAAGGAGTGCACCATCCAGGAAAAAGATGTATGTTGTCATCCTATCCACATAGTAGGCGTGCTTATCTTTAAGGGGCTTGGAGCTGCTGAAATTAGTGCTGGGACATAGAATGCTTGGCTGATTTGTGATACCTCATACCGCTCTTCCCCTGTTGATAGTTCTCCATATTTCCAAAGCATTTTGAGGTATCATAATTCCCTTCATCCGTAAGGATCTCTGACTGTTTTGCACACTCACAGTTCATTTCCTCCACACACTGCTTGTTACCATTTCAGGTACCTTACTACTACATCTCCAGCCTAGGTTTCACCAGAGTCAGAAATATAGCAGACACTGCAAAGGCAGTGGCAGGAGCAGTTCCTCACTAGAATTCCATTTTCAACACTGATCAAGGGCACATATGATACTGTAAGGCCTGTGGAATCAAAACCTGTGTTTTCCTTTGGAAAAGTTGTTAGTCCTTAGGTCCAGTGGCTCCACTGGTAATTATGTTTTACAAGTTTAATGTTTTTTGCATCATTTCAATGGGATACAGTTTATATTTTCTTACTATTTTCTGGAAAGTTCTATATTATAGACATCTCTCTTTCTGCTAATGATTTTTACTGTAATGGTCCCTTTTCTCTGTAGTCAGTGCTTATAATCTTGTGCTGAAAGATAGACACTGCACTTGTGAAATGAGGCAGCTGTTCACCCCTTGCAAGGCCTTTGTTAATAATCCAACACGAGTGCAAGACATGAACTGCAGCAAAGCACTGGAAAGACCTTATAGAAGTGCGAGAACATGATGCTTACAGTTCTGATATCCCCAGAATATAGGCCTTGTAGCTGTGAGACTGTTTGTTGAAGGTTGTTTGGTGCTTTGCAAATGTCATCTCCTACACAACCTAACGACTGTGAAGAACATGCTGAGAGAGTGGTTCAGATTCATTTACAGGAGTGTCCTCTGCTGAGTGAGTTGCTGGTTTAATTCTCTGCAGTGCCTATGCTTTCTCTAGAGGCCTGCAGCTAAATCCAGGACAGGGAAAGGTCCTCATTTGAATTTAGTCATTAGATCTAACAGGACCATAATCTTTCTCTGTATCTAAATGTGGATATAAGTGCTGTGATGGTGGTGCTGCCTCCTACTTTATAAATGGTGTGAGAGACAGTAGTTTTGTTCACTTGCATTTGGAATGAAGATGCGTGGCTTTATAAGTAATGAGTAAAATAGGCTTGGTTTTATTTTTGTCAATTCATAATGGATTCCCAACAGGTGTTTTTCATAACCTAAGATCACCTACATCTTATCATGTCTGGTTCAGGTGTGAAATAGCCAGCTGCTCTCTAAGGGAGGACTGTATAAAACATAGATCTAGAGGAGAATAACACCTCTGTGGTATTTTGACACCTGGGTGAAGGCTGCTGAGTGAAGACAGTTCTGTAGCAGAAAACTCAATTGTTAGGTATTATTGCAGATGTAAAGTTGCAGACCTGAAACAGCAGATTTGACATGATTTGTTGCAGGATTGAAAAGTGCTGGTACAAGTGTAGGGAGCCCAGAAGGAGAAAAATTAAATGTGCTGCTGCCTGTCACAATTATGGTATCTGGTGCTGATGTGAATAAGAGAAACAGATAGATAGAGCTCTATACCTGAAGTTTTAACAGTCCAAGCTTTCAGCCACAGCACTTCCATCATCCTCAGAGAAAGACTGGAAAAGATAGTGAGGCAAGAAAGCAAATAAAAGGTAGAATGTTATTGGGCAAAAGGCAAAGGGCCTGGTTAGTCTTGGTTCATTTATTCTGGTGGAGAAAGGAATGAAGTATTGTTTCAGCCCACTCTGATCTGTGGGTAAGGCCCAGAATCCCACCGTGTCACCCAGGACACCAGTGAGTTGCAAAAAGTAATCTTTTCTTGGAGACAGGAGCATTCTCATGAGCTGTGTCCTTAGGAGGAGGTAGAAGAATGAACAGAGCCCTGCAATAAGGCTGTCAAGATTGTCACAGACTCCCTGGATCGTGGGGGGCAAGGCTTGAAAGAGTCCTACTATTGCGGTTGAAAATGCAATAAGGAGACAGTAGCTAGAAATGGGTTGTGGCAGGTGTATGGGGGAGGGATGATTTCTGTTCCCCACCTCTCCTATTATTCCTACCACGCAGGCCCTCCCCACCAGATTGCATCTCTGGCACAGGAGCCGGGCAGCTTGGGTGCAGATTCTACAGCATCTGACATCTGCCCAGAGGCTTTCTAAATCTAATGCACTCAGGCTTACACATCAGCCAAGGACACGTGTTCCTCTGCATGCTGGGCCCCTCACAGCTGCTGTGGCCAGCCGTAACATTTTGCCTTAAAGAACTATGCAGGTGCTGGGCTCAGGTGGCCCACAGACAAATGTTCCCAGGTATACCTAGAGGTGCATTTCTGATTTGGTTTTGCAACCACACTCCCCTTGCTTTTCTTGTAGCTTTTTTCTCACCATCTACTGGAATTCAGGTACAAGAACTTATCTGTGTAGCTGCTGGGAGTAGCTGTCTTCTCCCAAGATGACCATAAAGCCACTGCAGTAATCAATTCAGGGTGCAGGAAATCTGAGATTCAGTTCTGCTGTCACAGCTGAGAGGGATTCCTAAACACAGGAACAGTTTGGTGACATCTAGAGCAGCGAGATTCTTCTTGGCTAAGGAGGGAAAAGGTTACTCCTCTGGGCGCTATAAATCCTGCATACCCTCATTTAAAAAGAATTCAGTCTCGAGGCACTGAGCATCCTTTTCATTAAACTGCTGATGTTATATGAGCTGTTTTCTATCTTGGCCCTGAGGGGGAGAATGTCCTACAGTAATGTTGAAAAGGCATCCGTCCTCTTCCCTAGTCCACTGTCTTACTGGTAACCAGCACTGGAGAGCAATTTGTCTGTACTGGTGTTTGAAATGTTTTGAGGACAGGGAAAGGAGTGTGGGAACGGAGAACTCACTAGAACTGTGATGTTGTTCTGTGTTTGCCCACTTCCTAACCTACGTTTTCTCTTCTTACAGAGAGATGGTTGCCCTAAGATCGTCAACCTGGGCAGTTCCAAGACAGATCTTTTCTACGAAAGGAAAAAGTATGGCTTCAAGAAGAGGTGATCTTATCTATACATGGCTACCTCCTGTCAGGTTGGCAAGAGGGTCTTGGAACGTCTCTGGACTTTATTCTTACTGAAAACTGGATGATTATTTTTTTCTAAAGCAGTACAAATTCAGTAGTATACATGGGGTTGGAGAAGTAACAGACTGAGTGGGGACTGAAACCTGGTCAGAACCAATAATCAGAGAGGCAAATGAGGATTACTGTCTCTTGTCTTTGCAGAAGCTCTACTAGTAGTTGCCTCAGCTCTCTATACAAAGCCTAGTGGGCAAGCACTTACACATGGAGGAGACCAGCTCAGTAAAAATGGCAAGTGCCATTTCTAGTGTGGAGAAACACTTCAGGTTCTTAACGGGCCTCCTTTCAATTGTTTGAAATTGCCCCATCCATCAGTGTTGAAGAAGAGAGCACCAATCCCATGTGTCTGCACCCCTCCTCCTTTCCTCCAGTATATTTCCGTGCTGCCCTGTTTTGTAAGGAATCTGCTCATATCTGGTGCCTTCCTAGGGAGAGCACAGCTGTTCCATGTTTTCTTTGACAGATTAATCCAAGGCCATTTCTTGTAACCATTTCTGTAGGATGCATACCAATAAAACTTTTTCTTTTGGCTTTTTATTTTTTGTACAACAAGGATTTCTCTTTGGTTCTTTCTGTGCCTAGCCTCTCTGGAGCTTTCTGGGGACACGGAGGATTAGCCCAGCTAGCCCTTCACAATGGGTTATCTGGTTTCTGACAGTGTCTGCTTATGGCCACGTGACCTTGCCGCAAGGAGCTTCAGGGAACGGCTATTGCTTTTGTCTGCCTGTGATCCCAGCCACTGATCATTTTGTCCCATAGCGTGAGGATCGCTGAGCTTGTAACCCTTATCCTAGCTAATACGGCTGTGGATGTTGTTTCACCATGCAAACATCCAATCCCTTTCTAAAACCTACTAAGCTATTTGACTCGCTATCCTGTTCTTGTGAATAAGTTAAAGCCTTCCCTGCTGTAACAGGAAACCAACTATTGTGTTCTGGGCTATTGGCCGTATGCGTGCTGGAAACCAGAGGCTGCTTGTTTGTCAAATACCAGTACAGGCTAAAAGCAGTCTGTTGGCTCAGCAGAGATCTGGGAACAGGCGCCTTTGTGCAGAGGTGGAACTGAGTTCCCTCCATGAGCCTACACTCCTCAGATGGTTAAATCAGGGTCCTAGCTCAGTGTGCCCTGTAGTCCTTAAAGTCCTCGTAGTCTAAGCAGAGCATGTTCTACACTAACACGGTTGTCTTTGCACAGTCTTGGGGTGCAGAGCCCCAAGGCCTTTTGTTTTGTGCCCCTTCTAGGATTTCAGCTGTTCCCCTGAGGCTAGTACTGATTCCTCTAACTACTCTCTGGCTTAAATGCCTCTTCTACCTGCTCCAGCCATTTAGGTGTTTCGGATAAGAGTGAAAGCAAGCAGACAAGTTGTGTTCATCCTTCCCTCTAAAGTAATTTTTCCCTGCTGCAGCCAGCTTTAGCTATGACTGGCCCTGCAGCTATCTCAGCTGCTCCTCACTGTCCTGCCCCGGCTATTAATTCCGCCAGGTTTCTCTTCCAAGCTTTTTGTAGTTCTGAGAGTGTCAGTATGTCTTCTTCCCTTCACCACAGTTCCCTTACACAGCTTCTGGTGGATGCCATTTGCCAAGATGTTCAGAGCAATCTGGCTCTTTGGTTATGGCAAACCCACTCTTCCAAAGCAGTTCTGTGTGCGGAAGCAACTGCCTCTTGCTCCTGACTGGGAAGCCAATGTCAGATCCATTTTCAGCTGTGTTAAAGTCTGGATTTCTTTAAAAGCAGGCCATGACATGCAGATTTTTTGCACATGGAACTTTATCACTTTAACCAGAATTTATCACTTTCCTTCAGTCAGGCCATTCAAATTATCACACTAGGAATGCAGAAGGTTTGTTTGTATTTTTTTTCTTTCCCAGAAGTTGCAAAGATGACAAAAGTTTTTCAGTGAAGGTAGAGGCAAATGAACTTAGGAATTATTTTTTGTCTCAGAACTATTGCCCCCTGGTGCAGGGAGCCCTAGAAGAGCTAATTTTAGAGCAGCTCTTGTTCCTAATCATTTAGCAGGATCAGCCAGGCAGGGGTTGCTGTAGACATACGAGTGTCCCCATCCCTTCCCCCATCCCCAAAAATGGCTGAGCATACTTACTTTCTTGGCACTCCTGATGCCCTCACGCTGACTGCTGGATATATTGGTCTGCATTCTGAGAGTTAAGCTGCCATTTCTAGTTGTTCTGAGTCACTGGGCAGGTGGAGAGAGGGAGGGACAGGCTTTTTCCCCTTTGCCTTGTTTGCTCAGACAGCTCTGGGGAGCATGCCAAATGCTGCTGCTGCTCAGATCAGTTCAGTGCCTCTGCCTTTCTGGTAGTTTCAGAGCATAGATGGGACATTGCCCTGAAGCTGCTAATTCAGACAAGGGTAATGGACACATTTGGGTAGCCCAGAAAAACACAACCTTGCTTGTAATGATTTCTGTGCACCAGTAAATGATATCCAGACAGGATAGAAAAGTGCAGTATTTTTAACCTAAAGTAGATTTTAAAGTACTTATCTAGGAGAGGGAGATTGCCTTGCAGTACTGGAGACCAGAGCACATGCCAAAAGGGCAAGCTTCCCCACAGGGGGGGAATGAGACAAGACACGTCCTGCTGCTGTGTGCAAGCCAAGCTTTGAAAGGGCTTCATCAGACCGTGGAGTCTTAAGCAGACAGATTCAGGGGCTCCCTGGCTACCAGCTGCGAAGTACTTGCGTGGCAACAGCAGGGAAGGGTGGGAGGGACAGGGACAGCTTTGTCAATGTGTCAGCTGAACCCCTGTGGTGCTGCCTTCAAATCCTAATGCATGGAGCTAAATGTGTCGGGTAGTGGGGTTTTTTTTCCTTTTTTATTGAAATGTTGTGTAATAACTAAAAAAAAAAAAATCCCTTAACTTCAAATATTTACATTGAAGGAGAGAACATGGGACCTCTTGGCCTATTAAGAAATTGGCCTCTGTTGCCAGTACTAATAAGGCATGACCGTGTTCTGAAACGTAGGTGTTCCCTGTCACACACCCCTTCAGACGAGCTGCCAGCCACAGCTACAGCTGAGCTCAGCAAATAGCTCTGTAACGCACCTCCAGTCTCTTGAACCACCTAGACCTTGTCTTGACAAAGCCCTTGAGCCCCAAGCATTAGTTTTCTTTAAAAAAAGACAAAACAAAAAGAAAAGGTAGGTAAAGACCTGGAGTCTGCCTATAAGCTTTTCCTGCAGGAGGTGCATGGACAAAATCTCGCTTCTGAAACCTTGTTTGCACAGGGGCTGTTATTTTCTCATTACAGACATCAGCTGGAGATGTTTGTCTCTTTCAATAGCAGGAAAGAATTTTTCATTTCCTTGGGGTTGTCATGTGAGTTGAATGTACAGAGGATTCAGGGTATGGCGGTGTTAATTACACCCGATTATAACCTGACTGCCCTTCCTTGGCATTAAATAACCCAGCCAAACCAGCATTGTCCCGGTGGCTGGGCAATTCCTCCCCTCCCTGTGCACACGTGACACGGTAGCTTTGCTTTGACGTAATAGCCAAATGGCTGAGAATGCAGGAGCAGATACTGTGACAGAATTCCTCTGCCTGCATGTGTACAAGGGCGACGCCATAATTAAAGGAGCATGGTCAAAGCCTAGGTATTTTAAAGAGCCCCAATGTGTGACACCCTCTTAGTAACACCTTATTAAAACAATAATAGAATTTTAGAAATGTAATTGCCTTTTTTTTGCTAAATGATGCTAAAAATAGCTCAATCATTTTAATTTCCTGATCTCTGGCTGACAGCATGATTTTGTTTCCAGCAAAGCAAGGGAATACTTGAAAAAAAAAATAGTGTTATTTTGTAACTAAATTCATTTCAAAATAGGAGTGGTGAAAATAAGGCTGCTCATAATAGCTCTCACAAATCTTCTCCTTCTCTTTCCCCTTCCCCTGCAGGGAAAAAAAACCCCCAAACTTCAGAAGTTGTTGGGTTTTTTTCTTTAATCAGTGGGAAAACAAGGCTGGCTGCTATGGTGCTGTGGCTGGGAAGGAACATTAAAAGATTTCTTAACACATGGCATTGGCTGGCCTCAAAAGAAATGCTCTTCCATGGCAAAGGTAGTATCTGAGGTAAAATGTTCCTGAATGAGGGAGGACAAACCAAACCCAGAAGAATGCTGAGGACCATTGTGGAAACAGGGCAAGAGATATACTCTGTATTTTTGCACTTGGGAGAGGGCTGCCAGGCCAGCTACCCCTGCTGCAACAGGGACTGTGATAGTGCTTGTGTCACCCACTGCTGGTGTCAGCACTGAGGAAGATACCCAGACACGTAGCTGGGAGAGCCTGGAAACACCATCCCTTCCACTAGTTTAGAGTGTTACTCAGATCCAAAGCCACTTTATGTGTGGACAGCAGGCAGCCTTTGCAAGTGGTGTGAGTGCAAGGTGGTGTGACCTTGGACTGTAAAATACACGGCCTGGGGACGCCTGTAGGCGTTTTCTGCGTTTTCCTGGAACTAGTAATCAGTCTGGTTTAAAATACAGAGTGCGGACTTCTGCGTGCACTGATGAGAGTGCCTTCAGCTTCCTAGTGGGCGGTGCAGCTCAGCCAGGTGGTGCAGGTGCCGCCATCGGCTCATAGCCCCAGGGATGGCCATCACCATGGCTGTCCTTCCCCGGAGCAGCTTGTAACCCCGAGCCCTGCCCGAGCCCACGAACACCTCGCGGAGCGGTACGGGAGCACCCACAAGCAGCAGGCCGCGGCCACCCCGGTGACTACATCTCCCGGCAGCTCCCGCGCCACGCCCGGCACCGAGCGCCGCGCACACCCCCTTCGGCTCAGTGGCTGCGGCAGGGCTCCAATGCGAAGGTGCCGCCAGGCCCGGCCAACCAATGGAAAGGCTGTTGCTAACACGCCGCAGTTATTTTTAGCACGGCCGGCGCTCGCGCACCTTGCGGATCTCTCGTCTCCGCCGCGGCGGAGCCGGCCCTACTCCGCTGAGGCGGAGAAACACAGGCGTGCGGAGACAAAGTAGTCCGGGGGGCGGGGCCTCCATCCCCGTCTCGGGGCCGGGGAGATGGCCGTGCTGCTCCTGCCCTCCTGTCGGTGACACCGGCGCTCCCCATTTGGCCTTGCCCCGTTGTTGCCGGTGGAGATGCGCCCGGAGCACCCCGGGCTCTCCTCCCGTACCGGGGGCCGGGCGTCCCGAGGGGTTTGCAGCGACGGAAGGAGCCGGGATTGTCCGTGGGCACCTCGCCCCGAGCTGTTCCTCTGTAGCGGGGCGGGGGGCTCCACCACGGGGGTTTTCATAGACGTGGCTGGGACGTGCAGGGAACTGTCGCTTTGGAAGCCCCGGGGCTGGCCTTGCCACCGAGCTGGGGCCTGAAAGTACCCATGGTGCGCGGGGGCGGGGACCACGCCGGCCGGTCCCGTCCCTCCCCACGCCGTTCGATTCCCCCCACGTCTGCCTCGGACTAAGCTGCTTGGGGAAATCCTCGAGTCAATCCCTGCTAAGCCCGCGGCCCCTTCCATCCTTCCTCTGCGCTCGGAGGTGGGACACTCCCGGTGACCGGGGGGCAGCAAAGTGGGCTCCGCCGGCCCGGCCTCCCCCCGTCCATCCCGGGGCGCTGCGGAGGGCGACGGGAGGGGGAAGTAGTCCCGGCCCGCCCCCCGCGGCCGCATCACGCGGGGCGGGAGCGGATCCGTGCGCCGAGGGGTTGCTAAGGGTGAAAGTTTGCCGTGAGTTGGCTCACTCGGGGCCAGGGCGCGGGCAGCTCTGGGGAGACGGCAGCAGTATCCGCATCGTAGCACCAGGCCCGCCCCGCGCCGCCGGGGATAAGGGAGGGAGGGGACGGACGAGACGGGGCAGAGCAGAGACCCGCCGGCAGCGCCCACGGCCCCAGCGACAGCCGCCAGCAGCCGCCGGCCCTGGAGCCGAGGACGAAGTAAGTGGGGCCGGGGGTGCTTCCCTCCCCCGCACCCCTTCTCGGGCCGGTGCCCCTGTAGCGCGCGTTCTCTCTGTGGGCTCGGTCTGAGGGGATTAATCGTCCCCCTCCCCGCCAGAGGCAGCGATTTGCCCGTCCGTGGAGCCAGTGTGCGGCTGTGGTCCCCGGGGGGCTTGTTGGGGCTTCAGTGGAGAGGGGTGGGTGTGAAAGTCGGGGACGCTTTGTAGTGGCCCAGTTCACCATTTTGTTCCCTTCAGCCCAGTTTGAGGGGCGTGGGGGACGGGAGCGGGATGTGGCTCAGTCCCAGCCCTAGCAGCCACAAAAAGGGCAGGCTAGGCCCGGGGGCGGCGGCGGGCACCCTGGGCTGCCGTGGAAGGAGGGTGTCGCCGGGTTGTCCCCCCTCGTGCACGGCGAACTCCGGCGGAGGAGAAGCCCGGCGACAACAAAGGCGCTGTCGGGGCTGGGCTAGGCTGCCCCCCCATCTCCCCCGGACACCCCGCTCCGCGGTGCCCCGCCGGGGGTGCGGAGCCAGGAGCTCACCCTTGTTGACATGACCCCCTCCATCCGAACGCTCTGTTCGGGACCTTGTTTGCGACCTCGCGTGCCCCAGTGGGGTGAAGGAGACAGGCAGCGGGTGGCGAGGGGAAGGGAAAGAAGGACATTGGGCTTGTGGCCTCCCGTGCTCCGTCCCGTAGCCGTGGAGGGGGGAGGCAGCTGCGGGGTGGGGACGCGCCCGCCCATCCCTGCTGAGAGAGAAGGAGGGGAAGGGAAGGGGAGAAGGGGGCAGCTGCCCGGCGGTCCCGGGCCGCGGGGCGTGTTCCCAGCCGTGGGCAGCGCCGGGAAGGGCGGGGGGGCCCCAGTGCGCATGTGCGCTGGAAAATTTTGTGTCCTGCCCCGCCGGGGGACGCGCCGGGCCGGGCGCGGGGCGCGCCGGGAGCCGCAGTCCGGGAAGAAGTAGGTCGCGGGGCGGGGGGTGGGGGGGGCGAGGGCTACAGCTCCCGGCGTGCCGGGGCCGGCCGGGCTCCGGGGATGGAGACGATGGCAGAGCTCGTCTCCGGGGGGCCTTTCATCTGCCGAGTGGGAAACACTCCGCCGCCCGTGAGGGTGCTGCTGGGAAGGGGACCCTCGTTCCCGACGGGTGTGTCCGGCTGTGGTACCACAGGCCGCCGTGGCAGCCGTCTCTTCGAGTCCCGAGGCGGCGGCCAGTCCGTTCCCAGGGTCGGGCCTCCCTCGGGAGTTTGGAGGGATACGCACAAGGTCACCCACCGGGTTGGTGTAGCCAAGAGGAGAGGGAATCGTTCCCGTGTTGGCTTTTCTCTGTTGCAAGTGATTGTTTGGTCTCTCCCCTTCAGCGTACCGATAAACGGGGGGTCTGAGGGGACTGCTGCGTTCCCTTTGCAGAGCAGAGAAACGATCCTTTGTTCCCTGCCAGTACCTCAATGTTTTGCTCATGTACAATAAGACTTCACTTTGAAAATGCTGGCCTTTATGGAAGACTGGTCAGAATATCTCTTACAGTTGATTTTCAGTAGTTTCTTCTTTCAGAGCTATGATGCTTCAGCTGGTTTTTGGTGGGTTTGAGATTTTTAAAATTCAATTATTTTATTACTTTATCACGTTTCAGTGCAGTAGAGAGAGATTGGGGGGATCCTGATGGAGCACATCTTGACATATAAGCAACCTGAGGAGCCAGTGACTTTTTTTTGTGCCTTCGGCAGGTACCAGTTGTGTGTCACTACCTTGGCAGCTGTTGGTGTTATTGGGCTAATTAACTTACCTTTTTCGTAGTCAAGGTACAGAGTATTCTCCTTTTAGGAAAATAGGAGAAAAGAAAAAAGGAGACAGTGATGTATAATTGTACCTCCTTGCTGCTTTCTGCAAAAAGTTGATGAGGAACTGGGCTCCTCAGTACGTGTTGAGACATTTGTATTGCAGGTAGGGTGTTAACAAATTTTGGCTATTGTTCTTTTCCCAGTCTGTAATTTCTGATTTCTTAACAGATTTTGGATCTGGATTAGAATTTATCACGAGATTAAAGATTTACAAACAGGCTGTTCTCTTCCTGCTTAATTTGCTGGGATCCCAAGCTGTCCTCTCTTTTGAATGTCTCAAAGCCAAAGAAGTTCGAGGGCTCTGTGTAATCCTGCCTTGAGGTAGCATAGGCTGTATAAGCTCTTGTTAGGATTTAGGTGTGGTCTTTCAGGGGTTTGCTTCATGCTGTTTTCTGTGGAAAAGGTTCTGTCTCTGTGCCAAGACTCTTGTCTTGTGAAAATGACTTCTTACTGTTCTTAGAAAAATCTCTAGTTGCTTATTTCTTTGGTGTTCCTCTGTTCTTACTTGGACTTGGTCGGGCCGCAGTGACCTACCAAAGTTTGTTACATTACAGTGATTCTTTAAAGCAGGTCTTAAAGCCGAGACTTTTTTTCCCACTCCCTTGCTCCTGTGTGTTTTCATGTTGCTGAGTGAAACCTAGAGGGGGTTCCATCCAGAACTGGCCTCGTTGGTGGATTTGAGGTGTGTGATCTCCTTCTGGTTACCATCATCCTAAACTTAAGCCTCTGTGAGCTCAGAGTAGTACAGAAAAAGCACAGAATCTGCACCCCCTTTTTTCCAGTAAAGCTTCAAAATACTTGAGGGTCTCTTTTAAAATTACTCAATCCTTCCTGTCCACTAAACTAGACCAAGCAAACAAGTCTGGTTAGTTTTTTTTCTTTCTCCTGACCTAGGCCAGTGTGGATACCTGGTTGTGCTGCTGGGATTCCTGATTTTTCAGGGGAATGCTGACAGTGTATGTTTTTACTCCATACCCACCCCCAAATAATTGTCACACATTGTAAACACTGGCTTGAGTACTGCGCAAGAGCATCCCTAAAGCCCATTTTAGGAAGATGATTGAACACAGTGTGTCTCTTTGAGCAAAGTGAGGGCAGCTGAAGACAGCGGTCTCTGACTAAGCTGCCAATTAAAAACTGGATATTCTTCTTTCCCCTGGAGAGGTGTGGAGGCTACTGGAAGTGTACTTCCTCTTAAAATATCTGTGGGATTCATCTTTGGATGACTGACAGAGCGTAGTGCTGACATACCTGGTTTGAGATTTTTTTTTTTTTACCCAGGCAAACACTGTTTGCAAATCTGTGTATAATGGGAGAGTTGAGTGTTGTGGTTTCACATTTTGGTTTTGTGGGTTCTCTCCATTTTAGAGATTTCCTCACAAGGAAGAGAGGGAGGGAGGATTACTTCAATCTTTGGCAAGCAATTTCGGTTTTTATTAAGTAGGTACCTGATCCTGGCAAAGCTCATCTTCCCTCTGTGCGGGAATAACCAATGTGAACTGTATTGGACAGGCTGTTGGCACACGTGTATTTTGTGACCCCACGCACCTTTCCTGTCCTGCTCTCCCCCCCAGCTGAATTAAACTCAGCTTTTATGCTTGTAGCTAGACAGAGTCTCAACTGGGTACACTTAATAAGATGTGCCTGCCAGTCAAGGGGATAGTAAACATGGGCTGGCAGCTGGTGCCTCAGCACCCTCCCTTGCTCCTTCTCGTCCCTTCTGCGCTTGTGCCGGCAGGACGTGGCACCTGGCACAACCACGCGGCCTCCCAGAGGAGAGGCTGGCCCTGCCGTCCTGAGCGCGAGCAGGTCTCTGCACAAAGCTGCTGAGCGAGTCACGAGGCTGTTC
Source organism: Atrichornis clamosus (assembly GCA_013400975.1). Classification (NCBI taxonomy): domain Eukaryota; kingdom Metazoa; phylum Chordata; class Aves; order Passeriformes; family Menuridae; genus Atrichornis; species Atrichornis clamosus. The sequence goes on along the minus strand of WBMZ01006218.1, from coordinate 19,203 downwards.
AGGTGCTGCGCTTGTGTTCTGGAGAGGCTGGTGCAGGTGAGCCGTGCTGGAAGCAGCTGAGTGCCAGGGCACAGAGAGGCATGTTAGCTGTGCTGAAATAGCACTGCCAGAGCAGACAGTTGCCTGCCGGCTTACAGCAGCAGTGCTTGGCAGCAAGGTGAGTAATGTACGTACTTGTGTGCAGGTAGTAGCTACACCCTTATCTCTTCTGAAACAGGAGCAGGGAGGCTCCTCCCTACCAGCATCCCTCTGTTTTGAGGACCAGTAGACTTGTAGTGGCTTTCCTAGAGAGCATTTCTTCTTGTTAGTGTTTGTAGAAACTGCTCACTTTGCTTTTGTTTGTGAAGAGTTGCAGTTGTTTATCTCAACAGGTGAAGAGTTGTTGTCTTCTCTAATCTTCATCCATTCTTTTCTCTCTTTCCCTAGGTCTGTTTGGAGCCAAAACGTGTCTATGTTTCTGTCATTTTGTCACTTTTAATACACTGCCCTGACTTGCTTGCTGCGAAGAGAGTATGCATCTGGAGATCAAAGTTGCTCTTAACTTCATCATCTCATACCTGTACAACAAGCTTCCTCGGAGGCGGGCAGACCTGTTTGGTGAGGAGCTAGAGCGCCTGCTGAAGAAGAAATATGAGGGTCACTGGTACCCAGAGAAGCCTCTGAAGGGATCTGGCTATCGCTGTGTTCATATAGGGGAGACAGTGGATCCAGTGGTGGAGCTGGCGGCCAAGCGGAGCGGGCTGGCTGTGGAGGATGTGCGTGCCAATGTGCCAGAAGAGCTGAGTGTGTGGATTGATCCTTTTGAGGTTTCCTACCAGATTGGTGAGAAGGGCTCTGTTAAGGTCCTCTACCTGGATGACAGTGAGGGCTGCAGTGCCACAGAGCTGGACAAAGAAATCAAGAGCAGCTTCAACCCCGATGCCCAGGTATTTGTCCCTATCGGCAGCCAGGACAACTCGCTGTCCAACTCTCCGTCCCCCTCCTTTGGCCAGTCACCCAGCCCCACCTTCATCCCTCGCTCTGCACAGCCCATCACTTTCACCACTGCCACCTTTGCTGCCACCAAGTTCGGCTCTACCAAGATGAAGAAGGGTGGAGGAACCGGAGGAGGGGGTGGCGGAGCAGGGGCCGTGCAGCAGCCGAGAATGGTCAGGTCTCCCACCACCAACCTGCTGAAGCACAAGGGCCTGTCCCTGTCTATGCACTCTCTAAACTTCGTCGGGAGCACTGGGAGCCAAGCCCCACAGTCACAGCTCTCCCCCAATGCCAAGGAGTTCGTTTACAGCGGCGGGTCACCAGGAGCCAGCAGTCTCTTCTTCGATGGTGTTGCCGGCGAGAGCCAGGCCAGCAGCATCCCGCCAGCATCGCAGTTCAATGCCAGCACAGGTGGTACCTTTGATATGGCTCAGGTCTTCGGTGGCAGCACCAATAGCCTCTTTTTGGAGAAGTCTCCGTTCGTGGAAGGACTCAGCTACAACCTGAATGCCATGCAGTATCCCAGCCAGTCGTTCCAGCCCGTTGTCCTGGCCAACTGAACACAAAGGAAGGAGAGTATTTTGGGGTGGGGAGGGAGGGGGGGAAACAAGAACAAAACAAAAAAGAGGGAGGGAAAAGAAAAATAGAATTATACAGAAAATATAAAAATCTTACAAATATAGGTTCTTGGGAAAAGAGAGAGCTCAGTGTTGCGCTGTGCTGGCAACACTCCTGAAGCACTGAATTGTTTTTTAACTCAGTCCCTGTGCTTTTTTCCTACTCACTTTTTTACTCCTTAAAATGAGTCTTGGGAGGTTTTTTTGGTTTGTATTCCCCCTTCCTCCACCCCAGCCCAGGACTGGTGGAACTGTAGGTCACAGTGCTCCTGATTGCCTGCACCACCCTCTGCCCCACGCTGGACGCAGGGTCCTTCAGCCTGGGTGTAGGGATGTCATCGTTGTACCACCGTGCTGGAGGAGGGACGGGGAGAGGATGAGTCAGTGTTGGAGACACACACACCCTGGTTGCGTGCTAGCCAGAATGGGTGGGTGAGCTTGCTTTTTCTGTTATGGCTCTGCATGTAGATGGAGAGCATCTCCTGTGCCCACAGGCGCAAACCGTTGTGCTGTTGTGGCTCCAGCCCAAGCTGGTGTCAGCTGTTCTCTGTGTGCTGAAAAGCACTAACTCTTCTCCTTTACCATCTCCCAGCACGTCACAGGGCAGAGTGTAACTGTGAAATGGCTTCTTCCTGCTCCCTTCCTCATCTGCACATCCAGCTGCAGCTACAGGCGGACAGTGCTTTGAGCTGAGTGGCTCTCGTTATTGTCCTTTACTGTACCTGAGCAAGAGGGCCTTTCTGTGCTCTCTTGGGGCTGCCCAGTCGGACTGGGTGGCAGCCTCTGTGGTGTGGAAATACCACCTGCCTGTCCCTGTGGCTTGGGGGAGGTGGCACTGAACCAGCTAGACCCCACTTGGATCCTGCCCCCACTTCCCAGGTGTTCTTCCCAGCAGCAGAGGCTAGCATCCACCTGGGGTGGCCTCTGAGGTCAGAGTTCTCATTCTCTGCTGTGAACTCATCTTCTTGTCCCAGAGAGGAAATTCCTTCCTTTTTAGTTAGTGAGGCAGCACAACTTTTGAGGAAGAGAAAGGATGATGTTGAAGCTGCTGTCTTAAGTGGTAGCATAACGGTTTGTGCTTTCAGCCAGCTATGCACCTAACTAAATCCCTTCCCTGGCCCTTCTGGAGGAGTAGGAGGAGGTGGCCGATCTGGTGCAAAAAGGAAGCACCTAGCGTAAATGCCTCATGGCAGCCACATCAGCATGGACAGCGGCAAACTTAGGGCAGGGCTGGGACAGGTGCTCCAAAGGCTCCCAGCCCATGAATGTATGGTGCCTCCTCACAGCGGGGCTGGGATCTGGGACTGTCCCTGCAGCTTTCCCCAGGATGATGTGCTGTAATCAGGCAGTAGTGGCTTTTCAGCTTGGTCGCTTCTGTGTTGAAAACTCCAAAACCCACCTTCAGAGGAAGCCAAAGCAGGGCTGCTTCATGCCCAGAAAGGGTGGAGGCTCTATACGTGGGAAGGGGGGGGTCTCCTTGGAGGCTGCTGCATGAGCATGGAAGTGTGCAAAGAAGAGAGGGATGGAGATGATGAAACGCCAGTCTTTGAAGTTCTCAGTTTAAATGAAAAATAAGCTTTTTGCTGCCTCCGAAACTTGAGGTTTGGTTATCTCTTAATGATGTTTCTTGGAGCATACTCTGAAATCCACTCCTCCTGCACTTGTGGAACCGATGTGCTCTTTCAAGACATCCGTGTTTCTGGTGAGATGAGCTTGACTTTATGCTTTTCCTGCTCCCTTCCCTCAAGCTGAGGTGGAGACACTCCAACCTGTTTGTAGTGGTGTTGCCAGTGAGCATTTGCAGAAGGCAACGGGCTGTCCCAGGGAGACCGCCACTGCCCAGGGCTCTCCAAGGAGAGTTTCCAGCGCATCCTTCCCCTCAATGGGTGATTGGGTGCATGGTCCTGACCTCGTGCCCAACATGGGTTCCTAAGCAGGCTGGTTGCTATCGAGCTGTGACCAACGCAGCAGGTGGGCGAGGAGAGCAGAGCCCAGCCAGCTTTCCCAAAGCTGGTGCCCACAGCCTCAACCCTGCAGGTTTCCAGACTAGGACAAGTTGCTGAGGAACGGCCCAGCTATTTTGTTTCCCTTTTTTCTTTTTTTTGAACCCGCCACTTATGGACGCTACCACTGCCACAAAGTCCTTCTCCCCAGCAGGGTGCTGCTGGGTGCCACCCCACATGCTGCACTGGACTCCGAGGGGTGCTCAGGTCCAGCTGCCCCTCACTGTCCCCACATCTGGCAAAGCCACCAGTGAGCTGCTGCCACGAGTCAGCGTGCTCTCCTCCGGCAAGGGAGGGAGGGAGGAGGTGGGAATGTCCCCCGTCCACCTGCTTATGTGTGTGTGAAGCTTTGATGCTGCTTTGCCCTGCCACATGTATTGTACCTGCTTTGAAAACAGTGGTGTGAGTGGAAGGAGGAAAAGAAGAGGGACCAACCTCTTTGTATCTTGAAAGGAAAAAAGCGTGCTTCAGAAATGTTCCTCCAGCATCAGGCAGCAATGGAAACTAATGGCCTTTTCAGGTCTTTTCTAGTCTTGGATGTAGGCGTTCAGCTTCAATTTTATTTTTAAAAAAACCTGCACTAATTTACCTGGTTTCTTAGGAAGACGAGAGAAGTTTTTTTTTTTTTACTTTTATTTTTTATGGGTTTGTGTTCTTTTTGTTGATGTCTGTTTGTATTGAATAATTTGCTACATTTGTAAAATGTAAGAGGTATATATAATATATGTATATTTCTAACGTAAAAAAATGTAATTTTTTTCTTTTCAAGATTTTTTCTTAAAAAGAGGAGAGAAAAAAATATTTTTTCAGGAAAAAACTTTAAAAAAAAAAGGAAGTGGTGAAGATTACTTTCTCCCCACTCAGCCTCCCTCCTTTTCCTCCCGCCCCTCTCCAAGGAGTGAATTGACAGTTGCCTTGTGGGAGAGGAGTGAAAGAGGACAGAAGTCTGTATGTCTCTGAGTGGAAGATTTCTGTGTGTGCTCTGCTTGGGATCTTTTTTGGAGAAGGGGACTACTGAGAGGGGGAACCAGGGGGTTGCTATCTTTTTTTTTTTCTTCTTCTTTTCTTTTTTCTTTAGCGAAGGAGGAATACAATCAGAGTTTTGTATTCAGAATGTTGTGCAATATTTTGGAACGGGATATTGGTGTGTCTAGAGATTTAGTTAAAAACAAACAAAAAAACCCACAAAAAGGTTGATCAAATCTGTACAGTTTCTATTGTTCCAGATTTTTTTAAGTTTGTATTAAAAGCATGATATAATAACTGGTTGTTGTGTGGTGTGTGCTCAGTGTGGAGAGAACACCTCTGCTGTGCCTGTTTTTGGGTTAGGAGGGATGCTTCGGAGGAACTGGTGTTTAGCATCAGCTTTGCAGGGAAGGTGTCTGGTTTGGGGTGCTCTTGGTGGAGGTTTCACAGTATTTAGGAATAGCTCAGTGATGCCCGGGATTGTGCAACATGGCCAGGGCAGCTGTCTCAGTGACCTCTCCCGCTGCCAAGAATAGCAGCACATAGGAAAAAGTGGCGATGTGCCTGGCCATCCCTGGTCCTGCCGTGATTCAGCTCCCTGGGAGGGGGTGGGGAGAGCTGGCTCCCCTCCCTGGGGTAGAGGAGGGAGCGGGATGCCTTTGGTGCATGGTGCTTTGGGGGCCTTCAGTCAAGCAGCAGAGTTCCTAAAATACCCAGATTCTGTGGCAGCCTACCAGGACCATCACCTGTGGGGATGGGCTGGGAGCCCTCTGGTGTCCCTGCACAGGGTAGATGAAGCTCTCCTAGGCAGTGCTTCCTGCTGAGAGGGTGCTGGGTTTGGGTTGATTTCTTTCCTCTCTGCACAAACCAGTTTGTGTTTATCCTGTGGTGTCTGGAGTACTTGCTAAGTTAAGGAAGCATCAAGGTACTTGTGCAGGCTCTGTCCTCCCTGCTGTGAATGTTCATCCAAGGTGACTTCCCATTGCAGGGTGGGCTTAAGGCTGGATATCAGAACATGCAGCAATGATGAAAGTCTGATTTTTCTTTCTTTCTTTCTAAGCTCTCACTGCTCAGTGTCAATCAGAATTTCTGTTGGAGGGAGCAGCTCTTTTTTAGCAAAAGGAGATGAGATGGCTGAGGAAGGTGCTGAAATGCCTGTCATGCCACACGTGTGCTGATGGCTGTGTGACCCAGCTTCCCCAGCCCCACCATGCTCCTGCTGCCTCCTGCTCAAGGGGTGCCAGTTTCCCATGCTGCCTCTTTAACAAGCTGTTGAAGGGACATGCTCTGAATGTCCTTGAGGAAACCAAATGAGGAGCTGGAGCTGACTCCCACTAGCATCCTTACCCATGCCCCCTCAGTCCCTCTAGCCTAAATTTCATCCTGGAAGAGCTTGCTGTGCCTTTGGCTTGGTGAGTCCCAGGAGCTGGGCTGCTGCTCATGCCTGCTGCCTGCCGCGTGACTGTCACACTTCGCTAAGCAACAAAACTATTTATTCCCCTTTGTGTCTCAAACCCCTTGTAATCATTTATCTAAAGCATGCACAAACACTTGCCCTTAGACATGTTTTTGGAAATGGAAAATCGAGGGCAGCTATGTGCCTTCCTGATCCTTGCCCCGCATTTGCTCAGCTGTGACGCAGGGAGGCACAGAGCCTTTTCCTTTTTGGGCACAGGTAAGACCTGGAGTTGGTTTTACAGCTGATAGCTGCATCGCCTGGGTAGGGATTAGGGAAGAGGTTTAGTATAGCCTTGTTCCTCCCAAGGTATTTGTCACTGTGTTCTCCCAGGGAGCCTGAAGAGTGTAAGGAGCTGAACCCCATATAGTGCAGGCTCTTCCTTCTATCAGCTTTCAGAGAGGAGAAGAGGTGCCGGAGCTCAGTGTTTGGCTGGTGTGGAATAGTGGCTGGGTGTGGGAGTGTTTGCCAGATGTTTGGACAGTGACCGAGTTGGTCCCAGAGTAGCATGCTCCAGCAAGGCATGGCAACAAGATGGGACTTGTCTTCTGAAACCTCCAAAGCGAGGGGTGTAGGGGTGTTGTTTAGACATTCGTCATAGGGGACTCCATTATTAAGAAGGAAACTTGCAACTTGAGTCACTGAGAAGGCGGGTTCCCACCTGAAAGGAGGAGACAGCTCGAGTAGAAAATGCCACGCTTCAGCCTGGGGCTTTTCAGTCTGTGACAGCAGCAGTTTCTGACTCGAATCGGGCTGTTTGGGAAGAGGGAGGGGGCTGGTGCCCAGAGGAAAGCCTTATGCAAGCATGAAAAGCCATTCTCTGGATTGTGTTTAAAATATGGGCCCAGCAAAACAGCCTGAGTTTAGTCCAACAGGAGAGGATCTCCCACTACCCCAGAGCCTCCTGGAGACTTGGGATTATTGGGATTGAATAACACATGGCACGGGTGCAACCAACAGTGGGTGCGTCTCCATGTCCCAGCACTTGCTGACATGCCAGGACCGAGGTGGAAAAACACCACTAGTGGAGGGGGCAGGACCTGCTGAGTCCTTGGCATCCCTGAGGAGTTTTCCTGCCAATGCCACCTGCTCCCTGCTCACATGGCTGCAGCCGCAGCACTGCCCCTGGCCCCAGCGGGTGTGAGGAGCAAGGTTGACACCACGGTCACAGAGGGACAGACAGGTCTTTCCATCCCACACGTGTGCTCTGCCAGAACACAGGCACCAGCCCAGCAGCAGGCTGTGGCCAAGGTTAGCCACCTCCAAAACCTCGTGCTTTTTCCTTTGGCTTCTGTGGCAGGGCTCCAATTCAAACACAGCCGGGAATGTGTTCACTCCAGCCTTGCAGAGCTATTCTTCCACTGTCCCCCCACTGCTGTCTGTGTTGTCACCTCCAGAAACTTGATCTTTTTATAAAGCTGCTGAAAAATGAGTCTTTCACCCTCCATCCCCAAGATGCCCCGGTGAATGATAAGCTCCAGCTGGCACATACGGTGTTTTTGAGTTGTACTGGTCAGTGAAGGGCACACTCTGTGTGTGGCCATTGCCAGTGGCAAAAGTGACTCCAGCATGGTATATGCGTGTGCTGGGAAGGAATGTGATCTTTTTTCTTCCCTTAGAATCCCACAAAGGCACAGGAGTGAGGTAGGAAAAGAGGACCTCTGCGAAGAAGGGTCAGGATTAAATTTTACCTCTCGCCTTGAGGAGGGGCAGGGAATGGTACAGGTGAAAGCATAGGGGGAGCTTGCTCCCTCTTCAGTGAAGGCTGAGGAGGCAAGAGTAGTCCCCACATTATTCTGCAGTTGCTGAGACCTAGTTGAGGCAGGGGGCATTTGTGCTTATTTTTGTTGGCCTTCCACTGCCATCACAGCTTGACTGCTGAAGGAAGCAGATCCTCAGGAGGGAGCGTGTCCCTCCCACTTGGCAGGGTGTTTCCACCAAGGACAAAGTTTTCCTTCGAGTGAATCAGCCAGAAACTTCTTTCAGAAGGTGCAGCTGGGGCTTTCATCAGAAAGAAATGAACCTGAAATGACCCACACAAGGTGATGCATAAGGAGGGCAATGGGCGATGTTGCTGCAGCAGGAAATGTTTCTTTCACGGGCCTCAGTTGCAGAGCTCAGCAAATTCACACAAGGGCCAAGTCCAGCTTCCCTCAGCAACAGGCATTCTTGCATTTCCTGATCTTCCTGCAGTCGGGTTCAGTGTCAACACGTGCTGCTGCGGGCTCCTACAGAGGCACGAGCAGCGTCACAGCAGGTCTCGGGCGCCTTTCCAAAATCTACTGAGGTCATTCTCTGTCCTTGCCTGTGCCCAGCATTGCTGCACGGTGCCCAGCTGCAGCCGGGAGGGCACACCGGACGTCCCCCACGCCATCCAAAGTGATAGCACTTGCGCAATGCACTGGGCAAGCGAGGGGCACACAGAAAAACCAGGGGGAACTGAAGAGACCTCCTCTGCCAGGGAAGCGCTGAGGTTGGCATCCTTGTGGGGACAGATTGGCAGCACGGTGGAGAACACGGAGAAAAGAGCAGCAGTGGTGTCTGAAGGACCACAAACACGAGCCGAGGAAGGACTGAGAAGCAGAGGGAAGGAGGACAGCACCCCAGGAACATCCAAGGTGTTTACACACAGGTGCAAACATCACGGGGAGGTGAGGTAGGATGGAACCCTCCTCTTCCCATCCCCACCTGGTGAAGTGGTGCATGTTCCTAGTGACCCAACTTGGGCTGCAGCTGCGTAGGCCTCCTTCCCAGTGAGCACAGCCCAGCAGAGTCTCCCCGTCCCCACCTGGCTCCCTGCTTGTCACACTCTCATACATGATCCTCCTCCAACTCTTCCTCTAGGCTGGTTCTGACATGGTGTTTCCCCTCTGGGGACACGGCCAGATCTCACAGGGGGCTCACGAGTCACAGTGCTGTCATTGCCTCCAGCACAGACGTGGAGACGCTGAGGCTTGGGGAGGGGCCATGGCTTCACCACACTCATGGGGAGAACGAGCACCAGGGCTGGCAACCATTGCCTCATCTGCCACCTCACGCTGATCCTGCCAGCGCTCAGAGCTGCTCCGAGTGGGAAAGGAGATGATGCAAAGGGATGGGACAGAGACATGCTGGGGAAGGACAGCTTATCCCTCGCAACCACACCACTGCCAGCTGCCCCTCAGGAAGGGAAAGGGCTTGACAAACCCAGACGAAATAGGATCTAACAAAACAAGACCAGAAAGCACACAGGTGGGCTGTGATGCTCCAAGGCAGAGCTGAAGGTGCTCTGTGCTGCTGAGGAGAGCAGTGTAAGCTGTCACTGTTGGAGACAAGGCATGGGATGCTATAACCTACAGCCTAAGCGCTAACATATCAGCACAGAGAACCATAAATTGCTGATTTTTAGAAACATAAACAAATAAAATTTCTTGTGTTCAAGATTATAAATCACACCACAGATCAAGTGTATAAAACCATGCAAAAGAGACCTCACTTGGTTCTTCAAATGAGAAACTTGGCCACTGAGAATAACCAATTGATAAAAAGCCAGCTAAAAAAGATTATTTTATTCTGATAAGGCTTTATTTTTAACCTTGGAGTTATTGTCTTCTCCAAAGGTGCAGTGCTCTTTGAAAAATACTATTTTCCTTCATGGAGATACTCGTTATGGAAAATTTTTGACCAGTCACTGAACTTAAGTAGAAACCTTCCCAAAGTCAATGTTTATAGAGGTGAGAGTGGGGACTACAACAGCTTCATAGCAAGCAGAGAATAATACAGCATGTAACCAGCAGGTACTCCATCAGTCATAGGAGACCAGTATTTATTGCAGGAGAAACCCACTGACCAAATCTCTTTGTGAACACACAGACAACATCACACCTGAGGAGATTTCGCTACTTTGTATTTTTAAAAAAAACAACTCCAAGCTTCCCAATGTGCATCTTAAAACACTATGAAAGGACCTGAGTCCATCCAAACTTGACTCCAGTGTTTTATATCGTAGGGTGCCTTAGACTGAATTGTCAACTCCTCTGAGTGCACAGAGTAACTGCTAAGACCTGTGGGTCTTCCCGACGGACTGATTGATCTCTGCGTATGATGGAGCTTTCCCGGAAGGTGGGATAAACTGGTTGAATGAGGTCATCTGAGGACCACAATGGCAATCTTCAAAGCATCACTAGGAAGTGGAGGTCTGTGTTAGTAACTGCGTGCTGACCCTTCCCTTGCCTGTCCAGTAGAGCTTCATAGTCCAGAACCGGTTGGAGCTGGACATCTTCCTTTAGCATACCTGGAGTGTGCTGCAAAGTTGTGCGAGTGTCTTCTCCAGAGCTGCTCTGCCCTCACAGGGCTGCAAGAGGTGGTGGGAGTTGCCCATTACCATGAGGAAACCACAAAAGCCAGACTACAGCACTCCACTGGAGAAGATCCTGTTGTGTTGCCTCAGTGGTGTGGCAAAGCTTCCTACAAATGGCTGGAGGTGCCTTTTGGCTTCCACAGCCTGGGAGGTAAAAAGGGAAAGGGAGGGGGTGTCACTGTATTTGCCTGGTTGACCAAAATTCACTGATTTTGTCCAGTGAGGCTTGTTAACCTTGACAGAATTGGGTACAAGGAGCTGGCTCTGACCTCACAAAAAACCCCCAAACAAACCCTTCCCAAGGGTTTTTCTGTGATACAACCCTGTTGAGGAAGGTACAATTAGCAAGGGGACCCCCATTTATTTCACTGTCTTTAATGTTATCCTCTCTCCCTGCAATGTCTGCAGACAGAAACGGTTCTCCACCGCAGGCTGTGACACTGCCCTGCCAGTCGAATGCAGAGAGCTTTTCCTCTGCTCCTGTGCCTGGTGAGGCAGTTGACCACACTCTTCACCTGAAAATACTGGTGGGGGAAGTCGTAATTGTTGCTCCTGGACGTAGCCATGTTTCCTCCCGGAGGTAATTGCCACTTGGCAGGATCTTACTCATCTTGGTGGTGACAGGGGCTGGCTTTCCAGGCTCTTCCACCAGCAAAGCAGGCTGGAGGGCTGTGGCTCTCCACCTCACAAACATTTAAAAGCCTCTACCCAGGGGGTGCAGCTGTCTTCATTCCTGCCTGGAGCCTGCCCTGCCAAAGCACTTGCTCATGCTGTATGAATGCTGGCCTCTTCACACCTCGCCAAGCAAGGCAGGTTCGACCTTGGGGAGTCAAACACTCAAACTGGCCCACAGATGAGTTTGTCTGCTCTGCCTTGTGGATCTGTTCACCAGGCAGACTAGAAAGGAAGGTGAACGGATGCAACTGCACCTCTGTAGTGTTTGCTGTTGCACACACCTACTGCCAAAGGCTATAGGAAGACCCCAAGGGTATGGACAGGTTTCCCAGCCCTCTGGATATGACACTAACTAATGCCACTATGGGTGCTGCGTTCCCCAGGCCAGAGTTCATCCACCTGGGCAATTTGGAAAGCATCCTTCTCCAAAGCCCCAGCCTTCTCCTCTCCCTCACCTCTCTATCTTCCTTGCTCCAATGGATTATTTTCCCTAAATTCTGTGGCCTGATCCTAGGAGCAAACAGCAGCCAGCAGCAGGGTGCAAGGGAGTTCTGCCACTAGTGAGCAGCCCTACCTCTCCCTGTTGTACCTTTGCCTCCTGATGGACCCATCCCTCCTGTGCCACTCACCTGTGAGCAGCTGATTCCCTTTTTCCCCCTCCATAGCTCTTCCTGGTCTTCTCCACTTCCCACACGTGCCTTGCCCGTCTGGCGACAGCTGCCCTCCATGCAGTGAAGCAGCATTTGCAGAAACGTGGGCACCAGCAGTAGGTGCAGTAGGTGCGGGAGCTCGTCGCTGCGTTGCCCAGTGGGAGCGCTGGCTGCACTCTGGCCCATCTTGGAGGGGTTGGCTCAGCTGGAAGCGGCTTCCCCGCTCTGCTACCACTGCTGCAATAGCCCAATTAGTAGCTCAGGTGTTGCCACAGTCTTTGGCTACGGCCCAAGAGCTAATGATGGAGCAGGTGGCAGATGCGAGACTTGCAGAAGCATGGCTGGAGATGAGGGGAGTGCATTTGGAATAGCTTGTTGAGACTAGTCTTTGCTGACCAGCTGGGATGATGGGTTTTGCAAGGTGTATTCTTGCTTTGTGGAAGTCTCCAAAACAACCTTCAACCTTTGAAGGATGCTGCAGCTGCATTTGGCTCTGCCACCTCTCCCAGGATGTCCAAAATTACCTTGGGATTACAGAAGTGACCATAGCCATGGCCACCAGTTTGCAGCAGGAGGAAAACTCATTAAACCCCAAAGGTGTTAATCAGAAGCAAAGTGGCACCAGGGCATTTACATGTCACTCATGTTGATGCAACATGATGACAGAGAAGAATAAATGTCATTGGCTGTTGAAAGCAGCTCTGTTTCACCGAATTCCTGCACTGTGTGTCTACCACAAATGGCCTGAGACACTTGGGAACTATTGATCCCAAAGTAAAGCTATAGAGGGAAAACGGGAGGGAGGAGAGGAGAGGCTGAAGAGAGGTGGTGGAAACTGTCTAGAAATGTGCAGGTGGTGCAGTGAAGAACGTGCAACTTGACACACAGCAAGAGCTTGAGGAGCTTTCTCCAAGCAGGTTGAAGAACTGGTTAAAGGAGGCTTAGAGCTATGACCAAAGCTGCTGTTGATGCAGTTTGACTCCTGCTGTGCTTACAGAAGCAGGAGTTTGTACCTTCTTTGTAGACAAACAGGATTATGTCAAACTACGTAATGCCATCATTCAGTTTGCTTACTAATGGAAACATTGAGTATGGGCTAATTGCTTGAGCCAAAAAGGGAGGCAGGTTTTTATGATCACCACGTTGTGTTACCTACAAGTACAAACTGCTCCTGTGGTGCTCTGTGTAAAGCAGGAGTATAGATGCAGGTCAGCTTGCTTTCGCTCACAGAGAAGTCAGGATACGTGGACCCTCTGAATCTTTTCCATCCTGTCCTTGCTGTCCTTCCCCAGGGCCTGTTTCTGCTTCTGCTGCACTTCTGTGGGAGCTGACTTCTGTGGGAGCATTACGGCCCTTGGGTGTCAGTTCCTCAGTGGGCTGTGAAGAAAAAGAGTGAAAAAGTCTGCTCTTGGGTCTGTACACATTATGTTGATGCTTCTTTCCTCCTATGGCTCCAAAAACACCTTCAAGACCACCCACTGCTGCTGAAATACGGCCTCACCTTGAAAAGAGCTGTGTGACAGTGGATGTCAGGGCAGCCATTTTGTACTGATAACAATAGTTTTGTACTAATACCATGTAGTGGTAGGGAAGACAGAAATGACTAATTAAAATGTTGTGGAGATAGTCAAGTCATGAGAGCATTACTCAAGTGCAATTTAGCTGGGAAGCTGCAATTCACAGCTCTGCTATTACAAAAATACCACAGGACTTAATTCAGCATACATTGTTGTCAAGGTATCAGGTTAGCATCCTGCCCTGAAAGCAGCTCCAGGCTACTCACCCTCCAGCCTGGGCATCAGGTCAGAGCCATCCACTGCTGCCTCTCAAGTGATTGGTGCCAATTCCAGCAACAATAATTTTTTCTGGCCTAACGCCAGGCAGGCCCAAGGTGTCTCAGCTTGCAAACACTCATAGTACCCTGTGGCCTGCTTCAGATCAGGGTAACACTATCATCTCTGTGAAGAAGAATCCCAAAGCCCTACTGTTCCTCACCTAGATACTTCTTCACGCCTTGCATAATTTTGCAACTGTTGCTTTCTCTCATGAGCCATCTCCGCATCCTCTAATAAAGAAACTACTTCATCGTGAAGTGAGAAACCTGATAGAGGAGCTTAGTTCTTGTTACCTGGTGGTCAAAGTGGACTCTACATGGGTCCCAAATGTGTTCCATCTGTGCAGTGAAGGTCCCAGGGTGTGCCAAGGCCTCCAGCACTTGGACTTCAAACAGCAGAGAAGAAGACAGGCAAGAAACATCAGCCTGTATGGGCCTCATGTAGGCTGGTGGGAGAGCTGGTGCCTGAAGCACGTGTTGCAGCAGCCACAATCCCTCCCCTGCTGTCTCAGTCCCTACTTTTACAGCTGTAGCAACAAGTAGCGGAGGTCTAGTATAGTGGAGCTGCGTAGGAGGAGGGCTCAGCTGAGAGGTGTGAGATGCAGATGGACTTGGAGCCCACGGTCTCGGGTAGAAATGGAGTTTGGGGCTCTAACACAGTTTGTAGGAGTTGGAGGGCCCTTTTATTGACAGCTCCAGGGCCACTTTGGCTAGTGGCCACCAGTGACTGGTAAGTGAAGGGGGAGAGAGATGCAGCAGTGGGTGGAGAATGACAAGGAAGAGGACAGAGCAAAAGAAATCTGAAGATCAAAGTCTAGCCAAGCAACGGAGATGGAGGGAGGGGAAATCAAGGAGTAACACAAAGGGAGAGATGGAAGAGAAACAGCGGCCCTCCAACAGGCCTGAAAAGGGAGGCAGGAAGGAGCTGGGCATGGAGAGGAAAACAGCTCCCATACCTGGCACATTCCTCTCCTGCTGTTGCTGTCTTGGAAAAGATGAGCCTGGCTTTTTCTGGAAATGCTTAGTGAGCAATTAGAACAAATGCCTTCCCTGATATATTCTGTGACGCTGTGAAGATAAATGATGTACGTTACAGGAGAGAAAAAGTTATCTTGCCTGGACTCAAGGGGGCATTTCACCCCTGTGAATGTGGCTCCAGACCTGCACAAGAGGCAGCAGAAGCAGCCAGGCTCTGAGGAAGTGCTGTTTCAATCCAAGGGGCCTGGTCCAAAGGAAGAGAAAGTTGCGGACACATCCTGACAGCTCAGTACCCTGCAACCAGTGCGAACAGCTCTGAGCTTTTGCTGCCCCAGACTGGGATATCCCAGGCACTGCCTCTGCTCTGGGCCAGAGAAAGTCACTTTTGCGAGTAAACACAGGCAAGATCTTCCATCTAGCTGGCCTGCACATGGTCCCCCGGCAAAACTCTGCTCTGCTCTCGCAGCTCCTCATGCTGACTGCCATAGCAGACGTCACGCTCACCAGTGAGACCTCCTTTTCCAGACACTAGAAATGCCCAGGCTTGCCTCAGCTTGGCCAGCAGCAGCTCCTCAAACCTCCTGCCAAGGCTGACTGTTATTACCCCCTCTCCTCAGCAGCGCACGATGGTGAGGCTCAGCCTAGGCACAGTGTGTGCCCAGAATCTCGGTTAGTGCCAGCAGGATGCAGGGGGAGAACTAAGCCTGGATTCATTCATAGGCCAGCAGCCTTGCAGCAGGTCCAGCTGAATGATGCGGAGCCAGGAAGGACATACACCGGGACTTACTCACTGCTCTGGGATGTCAGTCCTAATGGAAAACAGCATCGAGTTGTTAGAATATGCCATAAATATTTGCTAGCTAAGGCATCCATTTCCCCAACAGTTGTTGGAAGTCCATAGATGCTTGAAATTTCAGGATTGGACTCCAGCTTCTGCTCCAACATCAGGAGAACCCAAACACCACCCCAGCGGCTCCAGGTCACACCTCCTGTGCAGCGGGTGACTGCATGGCTGCCAAACCAGCCCCCAGCCTGCTGAGCCCCCGGGCAACACAGTCACCTCCTGTGAAGCACGGCTGGTTTGTGGATGTGGAAATAGCCCGATGTGGTTTGAGACTGGGATGAGCTGCACTGTTCTCCCCGCTGGCAGGGGGCTGGGAGAAGCTAAGCGGGTCTCAGCCTTTCTTTCGGCAGCCGGCCCTCCGTGTGTAGACTGTGGGTCCGGCTGCGCATTCCTTCTCAGCCTGCGCAGCACAGGCACGTGGCTGGCGCTTAGGAGACACACTTTAAATAACCGCACCACGGTGACTCATGCCTTACCCAAGGCAGTCTGGCTGCTGGCATATAAAGCGTGAAAGCCGGTGATCTTTGGAAGAAGAGAGGATCCTACAGCGAGCAGACATATGGCTCAGTTCCTGGCCAGAAGGTGGGAGGGGTGGAAGCGTTTCTAAATGAGATAGGCTGGGAGGCTGAGGCTCACAGGTGCAGAGCAGTGGCCTCGCCACCACTGCCCAGCTCTGTCCTCCTGACCTGCTGCCACATGCGCAGCCCCTTGTCTCTGGAATTTCCCTGAGTTAGCAGTTTTCCGAGCTGGGGAGGCTCGGGGAGGTAGGGAAAGAGCACGTGGAAGCAGTATCTGAGCCCAGCGTGGCTGACATGGGGGGACATGGAACAGTCTTTTGCCCTGTGCAGTGTTTGTTCTGTAGTACCGAGGTGGCAGAAAACGATAGGGAGTTCTGGTTCCGGTGGACCTTCACCTTTCCCTCCAGCACTTGAATCATCCTCCATTTCCCCAGCCCTCACCAGTCCCAGAACTGCCCTTCCCACCTTGCCTCCCTCTCAAAACTCTCTCCATCCACTCGGCCCCCTTCTCACACCAGCTCCCCTCAGCACTGTCCCTTCTTGCACCGCCTGTCCCTCTCCTCCCCCTCCAGACCTGTCCTCCCACACCTCCTGCTCTACCCCTTCACAACTCCCCTCCCTGGAGAGCTGCTCTGCAGTTCCTTTCTCTGCTTTTCTGTGCCATCTCTGCACCCCTCCCTCCTCCTCCACTGCCTGCGGACACATCTTCCCCTCTGGCAAACAGTCACCCCTCAGGACCTAGTGTGGTGTTTCCCAAAGACCTCCCCACACCCTCCAACCCCTTCCCACAGCTGTTTGCTCCAGGAGCACCACAGTGGCTCAGCAGGCTGGACCAGCTGTCTGCCAGCAGCCCATACTGAGGCCAGCCTTCGCCTTTGGGTTGCATCCCACTCTCCCTCGCCTCCTCCCCAGACTGTGGCTGTGGCTGGGTTACCTTTGACAGCCACACAAGCTGCCTTCCCCAACCCACAGGCTGTTTTCAGGGCCTGGACACCCTGGAGCTGCTCATCAGCTTTGGCAGGGTAGCGTAAATGTCATGTCCCTGCCTGTTCCCAGCCCGATGCCTGTTCCTGGCCCGAAGCGATGCCCGCGTGTCTCCCATTACGTAAGGCGTAATGTGTACGGGAGCTGGGAGGCCTCAGGCTTGCTTGTGCGCCATGAATGACAGCTGCAAAAATGAGAAGGGAACTATTTTTAAACCTTCCCCCTCCCTCCTTCTTCAGTTCTTTTCCCTAAAGCCCCAGCCAGGCTGTGTGGATGTTCAGTCCATGGGGGCAATCGTTTCTGCTGGATGCTGCTGAACCACTCCTGAACAATGCCTCATACTGGCGCAGAGGCACATGCATACCCCGGCACAGAGCTGGTGGTACCTGGAGGACATGTCCTCTTCCAGCCCTCCTTGGCCATCACCAGTCCCATGATATCCTCTCCTTCACCTCTGGCAGCCCTGCGTGTCAGCAGGACCCGCAGTGTTCCTTTCTTTCCCCCAGCCTCTCTCTGTAACTTTAGAAAGGTCATTCCCTTCTCCTTGAGCCACAGGTTTATCACAATTCCTTGGAGAAGAGCAGAAGGGATCCTGAGGGGAAGAAAAACTACCTTCTACTGCAGAAACATGATATCCCAGCACCACCCTGTCCCTCAGAGCGAGGGCAAAAGACAGATGGTTTGGAGTAGGGGCCTGCATAATTGTCCCATCTCCCTCTGAATGCTGCTGGCACAGGGACCAGTAGGGAAGAGGCCAGGTGGGTGAGGAGCTGTCTAAGAAAGAGGCTCTGTCAGTCACAGGTAAAAGAGAATTGTCAAAACCAGCAAGTGTTTTGCTCCAGGATGCTGTAAACCAGGCATCCCTCAAGCTGGAGCATTGGAAGAAGACAGGCAAGGGGTGGACACTGCCCATGTGCTGCCAATATGGCTCTGAATAAAGACATTTAGTTCAAGGAGTTCCCCACCAAAGAATTTTCTGGAGAGAACTGCAAGTGTGAGGTACCACTTCACCTGGCATTGCAGATGCTGCTCTAGACACCCCACCTCAGGAAGGATGGAGATGACCTGTAGCAGGTACAGAGCAGGTTTGTGAGCGGCCGTTCTGAATGTGCAGCTTGTTTAATCTGAAACAGGATAATTTGAGGTGGAACAGCATCCATGCATCATAAATATATGCTAGGGCACAAGTCTAATTTGTTCTCCTAGAAGCTCATCTGGATCATAAATACATTTAGTCTTAAAATTAGAAAGAAGTTCCTATCCAGCCATGGTATAAACTTCTGCAACAGCCTGTCAGGCTGGAAGGTGGGCAGAAGCAGCCTAATTTGGTAAGAGATTCAGCAGGCTTGTAGTCACTGCATGGCAGGAGAGGAGGGAGCTCATAATGAGCCATACACACGTCTGAAATGAAGCTTGCAGTCATGTCCCCAAGCTGGTCCCCAGAGGGATTGTACAGAGCTGAAACCCCAGTGCGCTGCATCCTACATAGATTAGTTACATGTCATTAATGTCGTGCTGCACAGTCCTCCCAGATCTTTGAAGAGGCAAGAAAGAGGTCACCTCTTTTCCTTCTGGGTTTTTAGGAAATTAATTTCCTTCATTTCTGTAACCTCTTTGGCCACAGTAGCCACAGCGTTGGGGTGAGGCTGGGAGGAGGACCAGGACCACTCCTGCTGTTCTTGGTCACATTTTGGGTGTGCTGGTTTGCCTTGCTCACAGGCTCACAACAAAGTCAGCTCTAGGGCTGGGGAAGCATTTCCCTCGGGCTGGGTGTGCTGTGGCAACCTGGGGAGCTTGAGTTGTTCACTGCAGCAGGCAGTGTCCTTCTGGGACTCCTTGGCTGCATTTTCCCTGCTGCAGCAGCTCAGGGGACACTAAGACACTTTTGCTCTCTCCCACTCGCTCCTGCTGCTGTTTGTATCCTTAGGCTTCTGTGGACCTTCACCACGGGAAGGGAGAGGGTGCCTTCAGACCGAGACGGTCAGGATGGTACCTGGATGGTCCCTACGTGTCCTGACTCGTGCAGGCCGAAAAGAAACAAAGTCTCAGCCCTATGTTTCAGCGTGGCAGGGAGCCAACACCGCCACGACAACACCCTCAGCCTGGCGACTATTTTTGCCAGCGCCTGTGCCCCTCAGCGCTGGGGCTGCCGGGCACAGCTGCCCTGACGCGGAAGCCTCGGTGAGGGCTGCGGGGAGGTCAGCTCGGGGGGCTGCGGAGAGCTGTCGGAGCGCGGCAGGCCCCGAAGCAGGAGGTTGAGGCTGCTGCTTACCCTGCTGCGCTCAAACCCAGAGGCGCCCACCCCGGTGTGCCGGTACCCTCTCCTTACGCCGGGCCCTGCGGCGGGCGGGGCCCGGGCGGGGC